>OY282514.1:4200000-4750000 GCA_958296145.1 Hydrotaea cyrtoneurina | reverse complement strand
ACACTTTCTTAACAATGTTCAACTTAAGAATTGTTTTATTTCTCCAGCCACCAATACGGAGAAGAAGACAAAAAATCACTTCCCCAAACACTCACTTAAAAATGTAATTACAATTGCATGGGTGTGTGTGCTTTGGCTCCATTTGCACAGGATAATGTCCTTCTGTGTCTACAAATACAAGTGCCTCGATGTCGGAGATTATACCGGATATGGAAAGAAACTACAATTACAAGCAAGTGCAAGAATATCTAAGCAAATATGTTAACCACGAGAGACATAAATTCAGTTAGACACATTCACATTCACACATTTATATGTACATTAGGGTGTCCCTTTAGATAGTACCGACTGGAGGCGAACAAAATTTCACAAAAACTGAGAGGATGTCGCAGAGACATCATAATAATGGTTTTATATCAGATTATGCCTAAAACTATGCAAGGTTGTTGAACACTTGCAAAATTAAGAACAAATGCAATTTGTTTGATGAGTCTTGAACCTGGATGCGACATGTACAAGTCCAACGTTGAGGCAGGAAATATGGAGATATGTATCAACATTTAAATTAATTACAATTATTTATGCGTGCAGATCCTTCCAGATCCTTACATGATTAATGTTTTTCTGTTGGCGAATAAAACTGTGTGTTTCCATTAAATGATAAACTTTTTATGGGTTGAATCTATGTGTTTTAGAGTTCCCTTTCTAACAGGGTGTCCCCCCTATCTTCTTAGAACATAAATGGAATATTATCAAACCATATCGAATGTCTTCCTGAGTATCACAAATAATATATATTTACCCTCGACACTGATTCACTGACTCTGTCACGCAGTACGTAGGAATTTAAATAGGCATTCTATAATTTTCTATAAATAATAAAAAAAATAATATTTTTTTTTGTACAGAAATTGTGTTTTCCCCAAATTTGTTTTTTACCAATTTTTTTTTTTTACAAAATTTTTTTTTTACAAATTTTTTTTTTTTACAAACATTTTTTTTTACAACATTTTTTTTTCAACAAAATTTTTTTTTTTTACAAAAATTTTTTTTTTTTACAAAAATTTTTTTTTTTTCAACAAAATTTTTTTTTTTCAACAAATTTTTTTTTCCATATTTCAACGGGCACCATAGGCGCATTACAACTTACTAGTCACAAATAACCTACTAAGATATATACATACGTTCTAAGGCCATATATGAGCCACTCCGAAGCCAACTGGTCAACTTCACAAAACCTAAAGATGAGAAACTTGGAAAACCGATACATCCAAAGAGTGACAGAAAGTTAATGTCTGGTATCACTGTGCGACAGCCACAATCGGTTTGGGATGAAACCACCGGGGAAAGTTATATCGGCCAAAAAAAGGTCATACGTGTCCCAGCGTTTCGTTGGGTCTCATCTAGGAATCGAGATATATCGATTTGAAGTTAGTAAGTATCGTATAGGGGAATTTGTCACGTTTTAGGCTCTTTTGTTTGACATAACTCGAGAACCACTCGTCCGATTTAGCTGAAATAAATTTTAAAAAACCAAGAATTACAATTCCCTTAATCTGTTCATATATTATTTTCCTTTACAAGTAATAGTTTCCAAGTTAAAAATAAGCGCATGAAGAAAAAATTTATTTTTTTTTTTTTATTTTTTTTTTTTAAATACATTTATTTACATTTTAATAGGACTTGACACTTTTTACCGTTTTGGATTTTTTATGAATTAAAAAAAAAAAAATTTGAATTTTTAGGCAAAAATTATTTTTTTTTTTCATACATTTATTTATAATTGCGAAACTGTTGCTTAAGTAGGAAAACGGCTTAAGAACAGATTAGAGGAATTGTAATTCTTAATTTTTCTAAATTTGTTTCAGCTAAATCGGACGAGTGCTTCTCGAATTATGTCAAACAAAAGAGCCTAAAACGTGACAAATTCCCCTATACGATACTTACTAACTTCAAATCAATATATCTCGATTCCTAGATGAGACCCAGCGAAACGCTGGAACACGTATGACTTTTTTTTACCAATATAACTTTCCCCGGTGGTTTCATTCCAATCCGATCACTGACCCTTACCATTTGTCGCAGAGTGTATTTCGTCGCAGAGTGTATTCCGTTTGACGTAGCTGACACTTCCAGAAGGGTTGGTAGAGTAGTTCGCTTATAGGAAAGACCCCATTAATAATTACCGACTCCAACTAGTTTGCCAACACTTAATTATCCTTTTCAAGTTAACCACAATGTATGTTCAGTGTACTCTCTCATAAGCGGACACCTAAGGGACTGAAAATTTTGTCCGCATATGAGACAAGTACACAAGACGACTGATGCGGAATGGTACTGATAAAAGTGTCCGGTTATGAGAGGTGTCCGCTTAAGAGAGGTGTCCCTTATCTTTTCCGTTTTACATGTTCATGTTGAATTTGTAACTTTTACCAAACCGACCTCGCACAGCCACTCCGTTTCTCCGTACAAGTATCGCATTGTTTCATATCTCATTTTTAATTATTTGCCATTTTATGTTTAAATAATATCAACCACAAACCACGATGAATATGTTTTTTTTTTGTTGTTATTTCGTTCCAAAATTATTGTTGTTGTTGTTTCATTATACATCCACCATCGCAAACATATCATCATCGTGATAAAGAATATCACACACCGATTTGCAACACCACAATCAAAGGACACCAATACACATGTACATGAATGTCATCATCAAACTGTGTCAAACTCTCCAGCTCATACTTAAACACACACTCATATACAAATGTGACGATGGAATTAAGGAAAAAAAAAATACTGTTTGTGGGAGACACATACTGGTATGTTGTTTGAGAGACAGGGAGAGCAAGAGCGCGCGAGTGAATGCGGAAAAATAATCACAAGAATTGCTCGGTGTTGTTTTCTTTTCGTATGAGTGTTTGTTGAGAAAACACTAAAAACAACATTGTACGAGATGATATGGTTGAAAGGGGCAAACAGGTAGAACAGGGCGGAGGAAAAACTAAAGAAGAACATTAAGAGTAATGTTGTGGCAAGAGGACGGGGGGAGAAAGAGAAATACACACGACATTACATGAAGACGTGGTACGTTGTTTTATTACGAGAAAGCGTGTGTTGATTCTGGGTTTAAAAATTTCTCCATCGGTTTGTTGTGGGTTTTCTTTCTTATTGTAGTTCTTGAATTCTAGTTTCTTGAGCAAATTATTAGTTAGAGACGACCGATTGAATAGGTTTACATATAGGAACACACATTGTACGTGCATACCGGCTGTCACGGATGCATTAGCAAATCCACTTTCCTCATTCATGCACTCATTTCAATTACAACAAGACTGAAACGTCAGCATTCCTTTTTGGTTGTTGTGACTAAGTTGAGAGCATTTCATACGAGAGCCAGAGAGAGAGAAAGAGAGTGCGGCGATTAAAGCTGTGATAGTAGTGGCCGCCACTCAGTCAGTGTCTGTGATATAATGAGTATGTAGTGGTGTGTGTGTTTCAAAGCAAGCACAACAATTGTTTGGTTTTAATTTCTGTTTTAATTCGTTCTTGTTCTGTTCCTCCTCGCTTCTTGTTCCTCTTCTTGTTGATGTTATTTTTTCGTTTTGTTTTTTTTTTCTCTGCTTCTTACTATTTATCACTGCTTGTATGATATTCGTAATGTTGATGGTGTCGTTTTTTGTTGTTGTTGTTGTCGCTTTTGATGATGTGGTTGTGTTGTCATTATTAAAATATAGTTTCGAGATGATTATTTTCGTCGCCGTTGTAGTTGTTGCCGTAGCCTGTCATTATGTTTGTTGTTGTAGTCGGCGGCGTTGTTATGGTAACTGCTGATAAAGTCAATGAAAATGATGGTGATGAGGACGGACGGACAGACAGACAGACGGACGGACGACACAAGCAAGTCTGCGGCGGCTAAACACAATCACAAAGTCAGCGATAGCGGCGGTGTGCTGATGATGGCTGTTCTGGCTGGTGACGGATGATGTTGCTATTAATGTAAATATTTATAATTGTGTGTGTCGCTAGTGGTGGTTGTGATGATTATCATGATGATGATGGTGGTGCTCTCTTACAGGACTGTGCAGATGTTGATAATTGTGATTACAACAACAATGATGCTTGTTTTTATTTTCTTTCCATTAGTATTTGTATACAGAAAATTGTATTGTTTGTGTCGTGTATCTTAAGGAAAACCCCCATCATAGTGCACTTTGGTGGATATGTGAGAGTGTGTGTAAAAAGGTTTTAAATTTAGACAGCAACAATATAGCGTTTTGCTGTTTCTTTTATTTTTCATTTCGTTGTGTAGTTGGAAAAATCAATACAGTCTGTTACAAAGTCTACAATTGTTTGGTTTTTGAAGGTTTTTCGGTTGTTTAGTTGGAAAATCGATAATTTCAGACTTATTTTTTCCCTCCTATATGTAGGTTCGTATGTTTACTCTAATGAAGAACTGACCGCAAAGTATATACATTAGGGTGGCACTGTTTTTTTTAGTAATTGTGAATTCAATTTAATGTTCAATATTTTGTGTCGACCTATTTCAATTACAGTGTACTCTCTGATTGCGGACACCTCTCCTAAACAGACACTTTTTTCAGTACCAATCCGCTTCAGTCCCCTTGTTTACTTCTCTCATAAGCGGACAAAACTCTCCCTTAGGTCTCCGCTTATGAGAGAGTACCCTGTATATTGAATTTAAAATTTTCAAGCTTGAACTATTCTTAAAAAAAAAATAAAAAAAATGCACAGAATTGGAATTATAGTTTAATCATTTGCTTTAAATTACATTCACAGACACGTTTCACCGCCAATGTACTTCGGATAGGAAAGTTCATTGATCTTTTCATTACAATACAATCAAGTGAATGCGACATTTCAATCGACTTTAACAAATCTTTCTATATACGTATTTTTGTTTACTCAAATTAAAAAAAAATATTAAATATTTTTTACGCTTCATTCATTTAGATATTTGTGTACGCCAAATTATAATTCCAAATTGGTTATAATTATTTGAGATATTTATTCGAACAAATTTGCATAATTACTCGCTTTGCACGTTTACCTTTAAAAATAATTATAAATTAGGCAATCGTACATGAAATATTTCCAATGGAAATGGCGCAGATCCACTTTATCGCCCATCAGATAAGCTGGGAATTACTTTGTGGTTTGTTCGACTAAATCGAAAAAAAAACAGTCAAACTTCCGTAACTTGAACCACCATTATCCCGTAGAAAAGTTCGACTAACGGAGACTTTGAATTATGGAATTACTTATGAAATTGTTTAATAGAATTTGTCTCCATAACTGTCACTAGAAGTGCTTTGACTTAAAGAAAATTCGTTTTTGAGAGATGTCCGAAAGGAGAGAGTACACTGAAGTCCTATTCGGTTTCTACAAATTTGAGCCTCCAAAATGCCTTTAAATATAGGGTATGAAGTTACAGGCAATACAATTTAGAAAACATGAATATCATCTCAGCCATTTTTAAGGGTTAGTGGCTCAAGTATGGTCCCACATTAGAGCTAAAGATCTTGGCATACCTTCGTTTAAGCCATATCTTGACTTTTGACTCTTTTTCATAAAAATAACTCGGAAAGATTTACAAATTTAATGTCTCCTCGCAATGGGTTAATGGATCGCAGAAACGTCTGGAAATGTGGTTGGATCGCCTTTCCCATGATAATCATTTTGTCCCGATCTGTGGTATAATAAAGGAGTTAGGCCATTTGAAAAAAAATTGAACAATAAGTAAATTGCTAAATTTGTTCCGAATTTTATTACGAAGCGAAATATGCAATTTGTCGAAAAGATTTACCATTTTGTTTATTGTTTTCTTTTTACCAGAATAATTTACTATTTTTCGCAATATTTTGAGGTTCAGGTTTTATATTTTTAACAAAATACTCCTGAATAAGAAAACTTGTTTTTGTGAACTTTGTATCAAAACGGTGTTGCAGATTTTTCCAATTTCTTTAAAATTTTATTAAAAGCTTTTTTCTTTATGCAAACATCCGAACTTGTTAAATAAATATTATAACTAAAAAACACGAGGAATTTTGTCATATTTTTCCTTTAACAATTTGAGAAGGAGGTAATTTGGTAAATGCCTTCGAAAGTTCTATTACATGTTTTTAATAATTCGGAATGTAAACTTTTTAAAATCAGAACGATTTTCAAAATTTGAAGAATTTCGAAGAAGTTCTCCAAGAATCTTATTTTAATTAATTAATTATTATACACTCTAGTACTATTAAAAAGAGGCCAATATTTCATAAGCCCGAACTTGAAAAAAATGCTAACACCAATAATAGAAAACTGAGCTAGATATCAAAAATTTTTGACTAATTTCGCCCTTTTCTCATATTTATATTGAGGTAGAGACAGGAACTATTTCAGTCTCCATATATCAATTCTTATTAAAATCATCAAATAGGCAAACTACTCTTTGTTCAATTTAGAAAATACGCCAATTTTAAACAATTTGAAGATTTCATTCACTATAATCATTTTAATACAAAACTTTCAATTACTTTGAGGAGCCCTCAATATTATTCACACGATGGTTTAAAAAAAAAATTTCACAAGATTTTAGGGAATTTTTTTTTTTTTTTTTTGATAAAAATAAATTTTTAGATCTGGAGATATTCCTCACAATTCCCCTGATTTGAACATTTTTGTTTGTTTTTTTTTTCTTTACCTTTTAAGCACAATATTTTCACGAATTCAATTGTATTCCGGAATTTCAGCAGTTTTCAATTTATTTGCAAAATTTCACAGTTTTTGTTCACTATTTTTAAATTCCACAAATATATTTTGCACAATTTGTTTTAACCTTTTTAAAAGTTTTGGTATCCTCTCCTTTGTAAACATTAACTTTAAACACTTGTGTTTTCTTTTTTCCAGTGGTGGTGGCGTATGTTTGCTTTAGACTTGATTTGTTGTTGTTTCAATCTGTGTGTGGTTGTTGTTTGCAGATTGTGTTGTATTTTCTTTTTTGCTTTATTGCCTGCACAGTGATATGGGAAAGGAATGTAAAAACATAACACCACAAAACACTCGACACTTCTCACAACACACTTTCTTCTCACACTCACGCGTCCCGATTTGTCTTCAAAGCCGAGAATTTCTTTAAATCGCGTCAATTGCCCACAAACAAAAAGAAGAAAACGAGACGTACACAAACTGTGACCGTAAAAATTATATCCACTCACACACACACATACACACACTCACAGTGTGGAAAATTAATGATTTTCTTTCTTATGGGGTTTTGTTGTTTGGGTTGTTTTTCACTTCTTCGTTTTTGTTTTGTTTTCGTATGGTAACAACCAACAATTACTGGTATTCGATACTACATGTACGCGAATTGCATGAAGAAGAAGACCAAACACAAAAAACCAGATGATATACGATGGACGACGACGACAACAAAGACGACGAGGGGTGCATCTACAGAAAAATCTCGCTTTCCCGTATTCCGTAAACCGTTCGGTATGAATGTTAGAATCGAACTAATCGCGTCGTCGATGTGCCAACATTAAGAGGCGCCGTACTCTGGTGTGCATGCATTCCCAAACACAGTTATTGTTTTCCAATCGCGGTGCTCTGCGCTCTCCGCCTACTTGTTGGTGTTGTTTGTTGGTTTCTCTTTGTCGGATGTGTGTAGAGAAGTGGATGTATGTGTGTGTGTGTGTGTGTGTGTGTGTGTGTATTTATGTGGCATCAGCAGCACAGAGCAAACCCAAACACCAGCAGACAAACAGTTTGGCCAAGTTGTAGAACTTTTCTCGGCTCCGTCTCAGCCACACCAAGTTGAACGAGCGGATGGATGGAAGGCGATGACTTTGAAGACATGAAAAGGCTGCCTGAAACTACACGATGTACGCAACAATTCACGCAAAATGTCTCCGGTTGTCTCAACGGTGGTAGTCTCCAACTACATACATGGATTTCCAGTTGCAACTAGCGAACCTCCAAGACAAACCGGTATCGAACATCAACAAAGCACCACCCACCCCCAAACACAGCAAAGCATCATTCGTTACTCTCTCAACAACAATACTCTCTTAATTTGTTGGCAAAATTTCAACAGCTCATTTTACGCTCACGCTCTTTTGAGTGTTATTCTCTGTTACTTTTTTTAGTAGCAAACCGGCTTTGAGGCTTCCTTATGCATTCCTGCCGAATTACCAACAACCCGGAGCACTTACACCAGGTATGTGTGGCAAATCATTCCAATGGCGAGTGTGTGTGTGAAGTGATTGTGTTTTGTTGTGTGTTCATATTCGAACATGTTAGCATGTGTTACTCTGGCCACTCACTTGTTTGAATGCCTAGAGGAAACTGGCGTTGCCAGATTGGACATTTTGAAATAAATACAACAGATCTGTGTACTGTGTAGAAAATCGGATACGTGTTAATAAAATGATAAATAACTAGTTGGCCATGTTCACTTTCCCATCCATCCATCAAGTAAGGGAGAGTCCCAACTTTTAAAAACCTGTAAATTTGTCTGCAAATGGAACGAGTGTTCTTTTTTTTGTACATTTCCATAAAACTTTACTATTTTTGGAAAACAAATAGTGTGGTTGGTTGGTAACTACTGTTGAACAAACTAAAAACTTCACTTTTACACTGCAAAAATTATTTTAAAAAAATATTGGACCCTCTTTTTTTGTGGTTTAACATTTTGCACTGAATTCCATTTATTTTCAAGATTTGTGCTAAATTTGGGACGTACCGATAAGCCCTCGAGATAAATAAACAGGTTTACTATCCTCTCCATAGATATATATTAGATCTGTATTAGACTGATGTAATCTCATAGACTAATTTCAAAAGCAATACAATTTTCAGCTAGGACAAGTTTGGTAATAACTCTCTTAATCACTGAGAGTTCTATAAAATGAATCTCTGTCTCTCTCGTTTTCGATAATAAAATGCAAAGCCAACGAGTAAAATCGAAAACCTGAAATTACTCAAAAGAACCATGCGAAAAAAGTTGTCTTAGGTTCATAATAAACACCAATGGCCAATGGGTCTGGCGGGCGGGCGGACGAAATGACGTTAAACCTACTACAACAAACCATAGAGTCAGACACAAGAGAAACATTGGAAATGTTATGAAGAATACAAAAAAAAATAAGCGAAACAACAACAAAAATGTTGTGTGTCAATAAATCAACGCGACGTGGGAAAAGAGGCAATAAAACGATGGGTATGGAGAACAAAGGAAAAACACCAACAAGATTTAACTACAAACGAATGTGGCTAAGAGGAGGAACAAACAGCAACACGGGCAAAAGTGAGTAAATCAACAAAGGGACATTTGTTGGAGCATCACTGCCTCAGTCTTTGCATTGTTGCTAGAAAGTCTTGAGGTTGTAATCAATGCGACTCTCTTTTGTTTGAGGCAGTTTGTTGTGTGGTTGCTGGTTGTGTTCGGGATTTGTTCAGTTCGGTTGGAGTTGTTGGTATGATACACTCACAAAAATTACATTGCTCCACATGTATTGGTAACGTTGTATCTTATTGTATCTGACGGATTGTTGTTGTGCTTTAACAAGTATTTACATTTTTCGTAGTCAAATACTAACGGAGGAGGTTTGGACGTCGTTATGGCCGTGTGTGTGTGAACATTTGTATGGGAAAAATGTGAAGGGAATTTTCATATGCGACAGTGTCATTTACAAAGTGGACAAACAGTGGACCCGAAACAATGCAATGTTGCAAAGACACAGAGTGAGCGTGTCGTTTCACAATTTAGTAACCAGTGGTGTAACAACGCCTGGCTATTTGTGATTTTCAATTCGATTGATCAATACACTCAATATGATTATTAATACTTATTTGAATTAATCGCTTGGTTGTTTTGAAACTCGAAGAGAGATCGGAAAATGTCTGCTAGCGATTAACATAAATATATTGTAAATCGATTGCAAATAAAAAAAAAAACGGAATATTTATATGGATCGATAAATCAACGACTGATACCGGCTGCTATGCTTCAGACTTGCTATGGAACTCTTTTTTCGAACATTTCAGTCAATGGCACGTGTAAAGTTTTTCTCCAAGGCAGCCATCGTTTTTTACTACGAGAGACTTCACGTGTCCCCACAAAAAAAATGGTCTAGTGGTGTCAAATTGCACCAACGACACAGCTAATTGACAGCGCCCAAAAGACAGACTAATTCCTCAGCAAAGTCAGTTCTCAATTGGTTCGTGGTATCGCTTGCAGTGTAAATCCGTCATGTTGAAACCACTAGTCAGCCAATTATACTTTTTGAGAGAAAAGACGTAACGTTACATTTATCAACGACTTTGAAGAAATGCGGTCCAACGATGACGCCGGCTCATAAACCGCCAAAAATAGTGGATTTTTCAGGGTACATTGTCAGCTCTTCAACAGTCTATGGCCAATCTTCGGACCATTTGCTCTAAAAATAATCCTCGCTGAGGTACATTTTTCAGATTCAGCACCGTCTGTATTTTGTATGGCTGTACCCCGAAGTCCCTACGTAAATTCTTCTAGGGCCGAATAATACAAACCCGACTCCAGCAATCATCAACGAATGGACATATCAGGGTCTTCAATAACTCGGTATGCACGCTATGGATAAGGATCGATATCCAATATAGTGAAATTTGGACACAACCGGCTGGTCGATTATGATGACCATAACTCGGAAGTGACTTGACAAATACATTTTTCACAATAATTCGATTTTGTCACGGACGAAATAACTAACATCAGCATAGTATACATTCAAAATGTCTCTATATATACAGTCATCAAGCAATATGTAGCATGCCACTGATACTGCCAATTTGGTAGCCCCGAAATTTGTTAGTATGACCAACTCCCTTCAGGTCTTACTCTAAAATTACTCAAACTTCGCCGGTCTCTGTTACTGAAAAGGATTCCATCTTCTGGTGCAACGAGTCAATTTCACAATTTAAAGACGACCTACACATATCCATAATTTGTTCCGCTTGTAGTGCCAGTTCATCGAGATTCAGGATGCTAGTTGCCAAATTGGAAAGTTGATTTTCCATTATTTGTTCTGGGTAAAGTGTCTTCTTCGCCAACATCGTTACAGGCTGCAAGAACTTTCCAATGCACAAAACACAGACTATTTTTTTTTTTTTGTTTCTATTTACTTCCTCAGAAATTGCAAACTAATTAAAATGTCTGGGTTTTATTGATTCATATTTATTTATTGTTGGCGGCGACAAACATATGTTCCCGATTAATTTCAATTACGGATTTAAAATCGCAATTACATACAACTCTCAGTTGTGGATAGAAATTCCAACGAGGCCACAATGATTCTGTCACCCCTGCCCCAGCGCTCTCTAACGCTGCAGTCGAAACACTTGATATTCTCAAATTCATTTGAAATCGTTTGTTGGCCATTTTTGATCTAAATTATCGCCACTGGCTGATGTGAACAAAAAAAATCTCGATTCTCTTCTAAAACAAAGCAAATGCACATTAAACGCAATCATGACCAGTGGTCCGTCCGCCCGTTCGTACTTCGTACCAGTCTGCCTGTTAGTTGGGCGAACAACCGAACTTCAATTTGTAGGTGCCGTGGTAACACTTGCACGCACACCAGCAAATAATCGCCTACTTTGAGTGTGTGTAACAATTAATCAAACTGTTTGAGATTGATTTTCTCTTTTTTTTTTGCAGAAGCAGTTTCTATGTGTTTGTACACACACACAATCTTCTTTTGAATCATTCATTCATTCACTGTGAACTGACAGTTCCTTTGCTGGCTCGCTGTTTTTTTTTGTATGTTTGAGTTTTGTTTTCAACACTCGTTCATTGAATTTTTGTTTTGTTCGCACTGGTTAGTGTTTGTTTTAGTTTTATCGAATATGCGTATGTATGCATTTTACATGCACATACAAGTGTATGTGTGCTCATGTATGCGTTTGAATATTGGTACATATTCGTTTGTGTGTTTGTTTGCCAACGTCTGTCTGGCACTGTTGGCAGATTTTCAGAGTGTTTTTGTTCTTGTTCGCATTCGGCGAGAGTTTGGTTTATAGACCAAAATGCCGTTAGCTGTTTGTAATGGAATTTCTATTTCAACAGCTAATACGGGGGATTTTAGTAGGCGCCCGCCCCAAGCGATTGATTGGAAAATTTCAGCCATTCAATTGAGATGTGGATGTGGACTGGAACACTTATTCTCGGCTATGGTTCAGACGAAATTATTCAAAACAAAACAGCTAACTTTCAGTAAGAGCTTTCGCTGTGGATAAGAACGGAGAATTGCGGATAAGCGGTTCTCTGCTGAAATAGATCAACTAAAGTGAGGATGCGTAATATTTCAAATGCATATATATATTTTCCAATACTCAGGGGATATTTAGATATGGCATATAATTGCAAGCAAATGCGGACCATAGCCTGAAAATTAAGAACAAATTTATCAAAAAAAAAAAAATACATTATCCATCAGTTTTAATGAAGATCGCGATATCTCCATACGTCTTCGATCACAAAAATTGGATTTTGTGTTATTCGATTATCTAAACGATTTTACGAACGAACCTCGTTCTAAGCCCAACAATAAATTCAACTGTTACAGAAGCTAAAGTCGGGCGACCTCCCACAATGTCGGCTTTTCTAAGAATGGGCCTCAGAGAACATGATACAATTTATCAGTTTTGTATTGAAAAATTGTGTGCAGCCACGAGGCTCAGTTGTGTCTCGCCACGTCTAGAAAGAGAATTTCCGAAGCGCAGCCAGACGCTGGGAACGCATCATTGGAACATAATTTTTTTCAAAGACGATAATGGCTAGGAACTGTGCGATGATCACGTACATGTTTCACCAAAATGGAGGAATTACACTGGGTCGGCATGTGATTTAAAGAGGACAGTGCAACATGTCACACTGAACGTGCGTTGTGGCCGCACTAGACTACTTTTAGTCTCTCGTCTTTGGGGACAAGCCAAACAAGATTGTTGCCTTAGAAGACAGAACTACACTTTGAATAATGTTTGTGTTGCCCCTCAGATTTTATTAGTACACCTAAACAGCAAGTTTCTCTTAAATGACCCATTTGGACGTATTTCGTCCGTTGTGAATTTCCTTTTTACAAATAATGAACGTTTAGGGGCGGGGAAATAGGCCATTTTGCTGGCGACCAATATCGGACATGTTATTGCTCTCTCCATGCATGTTAGCCAACGTTCCACAACTTTGTTACAACTGTTACATTCGTGCAAGTAACTGTATCCGCCACTAATGCCAAAGAACCAACATAAGCCAAAAGACAACTGCAACAATTGCAACGAAAAACAAACTGCGTATCTGTGTCAATATGAGTGAATGCCGTCCGTCGTCAACAACGACCGACACTGCAGTAGTCTGTCACACTCGTTTTGGGGGTTTTTTCTTTTGCGTTTACGTGGGGGGGGGAGGGAGTGGGGGCTGTGTGCAGGGTGGTTAAATGAAACGCTGCAGCGGCACAAAACTGTAACAAGCTAGTCAGTCACTCAGTCAGCCAGCCAGCCAGCCATTCAGTCATGGATACGCTATCGATGCAAGAATGCTGGTAAAATTGCATCCAAATTCTGGCTTGCAATCGATGGTGGTGGCACAGTATCTCTGTGTGTGTGTGTGTGTGTGTGTGTATGTATGTCATACCACTAGGCCATATCATGTGACCAGCAAAAGAAAAAAAAAGCAACAAAACAAAAACCGGCTGCACCAATCGGCAGTGAAAAGGAATAGAAGAATATGATGAAAAAATCAATACGTTTTGCGTAATTTGGGAAATAATCAAAATACGAGGCATTTGTGGTAAAACGGTCACAAGAGGAATGATTTCGAGAGGACGTTATTGAAATTTCCAACTAAAACATTTGCCTGGAATTAATATAGAACAGCCGTTTTTCACCAGGAAAAACTGAGCATCTGAAACAACTTTTGTCATATTCGATCGAATGATTGGGGACATAATTCGCAACGTAAGGAGCTGAGATGCTTTTACGGAAGCTATTTGAATGTGCTAAGCTAAAGATTAGAGCTCTTTTAAGGAAAACAAGTGGACAAATAGTAAGCTCGGCCGGGCCGAATCTTATATACCCTCCATCATGGATCCTTAAAAAGTCAATAAATAAGAAAACTATGAAGAAAGTAAGTGCTTTGAAAGTGTTAACATTTATTTAAATTTAACATAATTTTAAATTGTTTATATATATAGTTCATGAAAATGGGCGCATATTCGGATTCGTGAGAAAATTTCGTTGCATTTCGATACCCATATGTCCATGTTTGTCAGGGGCCGGTTTTTAGGCCGCTCGTGACCCGATAGTCCCAGGAACCCGATCACAAATTTTATCCAAATCATGAAAATAAATGCATATTCGGGTTCGTGAGTAAATTTCGTTGCACTTTGATACCCATATGCGCATGTTTATCATGGGCCCTTTTTTGGGCCCCAAGGGTCCACGGAACCCATGAGCACGCCCATTTTTGGGATTTTTTTCCCCATCTATAAATTATATAAACTTAGAACAATTTTACCAAAAAAAATATTTGAAAAATTTGATTATGGCCGGGATATATTTAGTCCCGTACAGGGGAACTTTTTCCCCTTTGGTCCGATATTGCCCATTCTCGAACTTAACCTGCTTATGGGCAAAAAACATCTTCCTACAAAATTTCAGCTTCTTAGCGATGGTCGTTCGCACTCTATCGTGATTTCAACAGACAACAGACGGACGGACAGACGGACATCGCTAGAATGTCTTAGAATGTTACACTGACCGATAATATATATACTTTATAGGGTCGCAGATCACTCTTTCGAGGTGTTGCAAACGGAATGACAAACTTAGTATATACTCCATCCTATGATGGAGTGTATAAAAACAGAGCGAAAACTTGACAACTTTGATTTAGTTGTCAATCAAGCAAGCGCAGCCCGATAAGACCAATACTCCGGCGGATGGGCCAAGTAGCAGAGGAACACCTAAAAGTCTTTGGTATAGAAAGCAAGCAAAAACCGAAATGCTGAAAAAAAATCATTTATTAAACAGGCCAAGATTTTGGCTACTTTGCATCCGATCCTCGTAACGTCTCTCACAATTACTTACTATGCCAAAACAGTCTTAACACATTATTTTTGTTCCAATTCCCACAGTACGCTGAAGATTTACCTCGGGCAATTCATTCCACACCCGCTACATGGATGTTGGACAAGCAACCGATGCAAATTGTTTGCTTCCTTCCAAAAAATATTCTGCAGTGTGTGTTGAGTGTGCTTTCGAGCCACTTTCCCTATGCCAATCTTTAGCACTCATACATGACGTATTGATCAATTGATGTATCGACAAAAATACACAAATGTTTGTCTGCACATACAATTGTAGCGGCAGCATGAAAACATTCCAATGTTTTGCATACACAGATGTTTCGTAAAGTGGCTCACTACTGGAATACCAAAAGAAGTGCAAAAGATTTTCAGTCCTGCAGTAAAAACAAAATCAAACAAACAGAGAATTCATTAAAAGAATCCAATAAATCGAACAATTTCAAAACATATTAATTTTTATCCCGGCGATCGTGACCCAGTCTAATGTATGTATGTGTGGTGGTACAAGCAGTACATGTGTACAGACATACGTCTGTACAACGAACATAAATGTAGGCTAGGTCAGGTCATAGTTCACGTGTTCAAAGCGACAGATACACACTCCCTCACTCAAATAAATTAACAACAACATCGTGTACAAAACGTGAACATAATACCGGCACACGACAGTGGTCCCTAACCAAACAAGGGGGGAGGTCCATAAAAAGCTAACCATCCTCCCGATTGGAATTGCAATGGATGCGGGCTCTATCTTTAATTGGTCGACTATTTGAAGAGTATTCCGTTTAATGGAACGCCTGACTGAAGATATCGACATTCCGCCAGAAATAATTGTAAACATTTTATCAGAACTTTGTGATATCCTGACTAACCTTCTCTACAATCATTCACATCGTGCTTCTTTCAAAAGTTACCGAAACAACATTACCATTTCATTTCGATTGCAACCACTGTGCAGCGTTAGGTATATCAAAACAAAAGTTGATTTGTTTCATACCACACATAATATGGGGTTCATGCTGCTGCTGTTGTTAGTATGCATGCATGTGGCGGGATGGGGGCAGTTCCTCCCCATGCTGTAGATAGTTTTAGTGCCATAAAGGGAAATGATTTCATTTCATGTTGTTCCAGTTTCTGACCTGCAAATTTATTTTAGTTTGTGGCCACAATTTACCTTTGCGAAGCCCACAAACAATTTATTCATTATATGTTATAATTTTTGGGGTTTTTGAAATAATTATTGGGTGTAGGAATAAATATTGCCCCTACGAAAGTTATTTTGTCGTAGACTATCCGACTGTTTTTCAAACGATTGTTTTCATTCATACATATCTGACCAGATAATTTTTTTTTACAAATATATGTGTAAAGAACGACTTCGAAGGAAATTTTGGAGCGACATCAAATTTGTATGCAGAAGTTTTCTTAAAGGATATAGATCGAGTTACAAGAAATTTTCATTAACAAAACGTCTTGCAAGGCGGTAAAGCGTGAACTATTTTAGGGATATGTGCTGCTAGTTAAACAGTAGTTCTCATTCACTTGCGAGAACTAGGCGTATATTATAACAATATGTTGCAAATGGGTACCGCTGCAGAAGTGTGGCAGCTTCCGAAACGGATCCGCATACCTTGCCTGCAATCAAAGCAAACACAAGCTTCAAAACTTTTTAAACATTTCTATTTTGGCAAAAAAAAAAAAAATAGAAATAATTAATGACTAAAGAAACAAAACTGTATATTTTCTTAAATAAAATCTTTCAAATTTTCATAAAGAAAATGTCATGCTACAGCAGTTTTCTGTAACAAAAAAATTATACAGTTGCTGTTTTTAGGAAACAACAAGTAGCATTTCTTTTTCAATTTATTGGGACACATGCCTTTGCCAGTTGTCGCCTTTCGGCCACACGTAATCGACCTCCCAGTACATCTCCGGTCAACTTACGTACGCCTGGTGTCTGAGTGCAGAAAGGCCGTTCTCATTTCTTGTTTTCATAATGAAATATTTGCTGGCTGCTCCTCGTCAACGTTTGCGTATGCAACGTGTTTCTTGATGCAATATCCACGACCCGAAACCAACGTCTGTTGCTGCTGCTGCTGCAGTGGCTGTTGTGTGATAAGTTTTTAGGCATAGTTTACATGCATTAATTACCACAGCCTGACCTCATTTGTTATGCATTCAATTCATATTTAGTTAAAATTTCCCCCTCTTCTGTTGCCCCTCTGCGACAGTCGTCGGTCGGCATTTGCTAAACTTTTAAATTGCGAATAATACAACGATGATGATGACGACCACAACGGATATCTTTGGTTGCTGTGTGTGCCACTCACTCGCCGTACCTCGAGCCGAGTCGAGTGGTAATGATGGCTGTGACGTGGCACGTCATGGAATGTCGTTGGTTCGTTGGTTCGGTTCTCCGGCTCTTTGGATTGCATGTGTGATGGCTCCATTATGAGCTTGGCCAAAAGGTTGTAGTAATCAAGTTTATCCAGCGTATATCTAATATCAAGAGTATCTGCATACGTACATACAAAGTTGTCATACACACATACAAGTGCACAAATATGAAAATTATGTTGCCAGTACACAACGGTCTCTGTATCAACAATGACAGTTTGCTTCTTCTTATTATAAATATTTAAATACAATTTTCGACCAAAACATGAACGAGTGGTCGTAGACCGAAGCGATCGGCCTTATAAGGAGTGCATTAGAGATAATAAAGATTTGATGGGAACTACTTTCAAATATTCCATTATTATTTCCATCATATAAAATATGATAAATGTAAAATATTTTGTAGATATTTGTGGTTTAAATAACTTACTCAGTCGTGGGAATATCACAATACCCGGTCATAGACTTACCTGAAATAGAAAGATTAGAAAAGAGAAGAATATTAGATTAAATACGAAAATAAAGAAACAGTTCAAATTCAAAAAAAAAAAGCTAAACAAAGGTCGTTTTATGAGATCTGCTTAGTGTCAATTTACAGTAAACTCCGCTTAATTACCTCGTTGAAAATCTAAAGATTTTTCTATTTCTTTCGATTGCATAGTCGGACGATGTTTACGGCTTTACATATTGTATCGAAAAGAGAAAACTTCACAATACACGACACCACAAACTGGTGCAATCGTAAACACCACAAGCCCATGCACAATCAATCGACTGGCACAAACACTTGATTGCGCCAATTTAATGAAATGGGTTATTAAAGTCGAACATGGGTTATTAAAGTCGCTTTTGACCGAGGTAGACGACAAATTGTACACGCCAAGCTAGCTGGACAAAATCGTCGATTTTTATTCCATCGAAGGTTTTTCTGTGCCAAAATCAAACGTGTTTAAAGTAAAACTAGAGTACAATTTTTTTAATATATATTTACCCTCGACACTGATTCACTGACTCTGTCACGCAGTACGTAGGAATTTAAATAGGCATTCTATAATTTTCTATAAATAATAATAAAAAAAATAATATTTTTTTTTGTACAGAAATTGTGTTTTCCCCAAATTTTTTTTTCCAAATTTTTTTTTTACAATTTTTTTTTTTTACAAAATTTTTTTTTCAACAAAAATTTTTGTTTTCAACAAAATTTTTTTTTTTCAAGAAAACATTTTTTTTTCAACAAAAAATTTTATTTTCAAAAATTTTTGTTTTCAACAAAATTTTTTTTTTTCAAGAAAACATTTTTTTTTCAACAACAATTTTTTTTTTCACCAAATTTTTTTTTTTTCCACAAAATTTTTTTTCCATGTTTCAACGGGCGCCATAGGCGCATTACAACTTACTAGTATGAAATACCTTCCGAAGTTAATTGTATTTGGAATTTCGATTCCAAGGAACCAAAACACCAACAGAATAGGAATTCAACGAACAAATTCCAATCCTTTTCATGGATCCATCAATAAAACAAGAAGTTCTTACAGAACAATAAGTTGAAGAACATGGATTTTTGAGAATCGGGATCCGCAAGGAATTATGGTCGAAGTTCAATCGAGAATCCAGAATTTTTAAATTAAAATTGTACCATGACAAGTTACAAAATTTAAAAAAAAAAAAACAGCAGCGATCTGGAATGGGAAACGAGGGGAGATTAATAAAAAATTAGCAGTTTTTCGAACGCCCGAATTGGTCTAGACGCCACACTGTAAGACATTGCCCTCAAAGTCACCTCCTACGAAATCTGATTAAATCTTGACATGTCATTTCAGAAATTCATAAATTTCCTTTCATTTTGTGGCAGCAGATGTGAGGCTGTTGGTGTTAAACTTCGTCGTCTTCTTCGGCTGATGTTGATGGGACTTATGAGGTGGTTATGCGGTTGATGCTGCCACAAATGTGGCGGCTGCTCCGGCCATTGGATGTAGTCAGTCAGCCATTGCTACCTGTTGTTGTTGGTATTACACTATGTACTCGCATGTGTGCAATTGTGTATTCGGTAGATTTCGCCCTTAACCGAGTTCTGTAACTCTTGTCTGTCAGCCCGTCCGTCCGCCTCTCTGTCTATTTTTGCCGTTTCGCAACAATCACCGACAACAACAGCAACAACAACTTGTTTTGCAACACTTGAACAAGAAATTTTCTAAACAAAAAATTATGTGTGTCTGCCTGGGTCGGTGTGTGTGTGGCTGGGTGTATGAGGTACTCAACAATTCTCCAATGGAGCTTTTGTGTTCAACAGAAATGTTACATGTGTAACTCGATGTTGCTACTGCTAGAGTACAACTTCTTCATAATTTGTATTGTTGTTATTGTTGTAAATGTTAATGTTGTTAAAGGACATTCCTAGTTAAAATTGTTTACACGGCACAATTAAATGTTTGTATGTACTCGTATTTGCAACAACAGACATTGAATGTCCAAAGTGTTGTTTTGCAAATGAGTTCAAGTTTGTTGTATTTCAGAATGGTGGCAACATTGGTTAATGTGGCCGTAAAAAAAAAATTAAATAAATACATTTTTGGTTTTATTTCATTTAAACTCCAGTTGGACTTGAGAAATTAATAAATGTTTGATAGAAAAAAGCGGCGCGTTTCGGACGCATCTATAGTCACCAGTAAGTAAAGGCGTGGCTCTCCGTGACGCGAGGGTTCTACGAGCCAATCCACCCATTAAATGATCCAACCATACATTTTTTTGCCGAAATTTTAACACAGACAACATCAGCACAACATTTATGATCGAAGAGATGATCTTCAACAACATTTGCCCATTATAGATCTTACATGTTTACAATCATTATAGCATTTCTATCTGTGTTCAATGTGGCACAATCATACATTATTAGATTTGGCTTGAGTACACTTAATACACTTCCCCTCCAGCCAGAAGCAGCTCAGCCGGTAGACCATCTATACTTGCCGTATTCATATTTGTATGGCGAGCGATTGCATTGGCCTTTGATTTTTGAAATAATTGTCGGTGAACACTTATAAAGGGTGTTTTTTATTGAGGTATAGAACTTCGAATTGAAATAAAACACAAGAAAATCGTTTTAATGTCCATCAATTTGGCTTTATTGGAAGGATAATTTTATGCCATTAATGTTTAAATATGATTTCGGGCATGTGGCCACCGCGGCTGGCTCGAATAAAGCCAATTCTACAGGTCCAATTTTCAACCACTTGTTGGAACCACAACTCATCCACATTCATGCCATCCAATTCGGGAACAAAATAGTCGGTTATCATGGCTCTCTACCGGTCTTCATTAACGGTAACTGACTCTCCAGCATTATTTCGGAAGAAGTATGGCCCAATGACTCCACCAGCCCATAGAGCACACCAAACAGTCACTTTTTGTGGATGTAATGGCATAAAATGGACGGAGCTTGGGGTGAACTTCGCGAACTGAACATTACTTTCGAAATAAATTTGCACGATTTGCAAGCGTTGTTCTTTTGTCAACCTGTTCATGATGAAATGGCAAACCAAACTAAATATTAATCACTTGACAGCTGACAAAATGGCCGCCAGTTAAAAAAGTGGTGCCAACTTAAAGTTCTATACCCCAATAAAAAACACCCTTTACTACTGTAAATCTGAATCGTCTCTCTCATTTGAATTCACCGGGATGGTCGCAGTTCGTCTTTGTTTTATTTGACAAACACTCAGGGGAAGCCCACAATAAATGGAGTCCATTGTGTTAGCGTTTAGCAATTGGGGTATTGGAAAGAGGGCGTCTTGCATTACTCCTTCTTTTGGCGTTGTGAATTTGTTTTGCAAAATATCGCAATAAATATGAAACAACTACTTTTTATGTTGACACCATAACGAGGTCACAATTTAAGCCACTGTGGAGTTTTTAGCTTAGAGACCTAAAATCTGAATATTTAAAGCTCTCACCATAAACCTCTAATCTTAATTTTTGGAAAATACAAAAAGGTGCGGCTGATACTGCCATTGATACCAAATTGAAATTGTCCAACCACTGCCATCCTAATCCGTCCATTCAGTCATGACTACAAGTCCATTGTCTTCTCACACTGCTAATCAATTGTAATGTCATTCCATTCAAATTTTAATTACATTCAAGGCATTTCGCTGACTCGTTTCGTTGCGTTGCGTTTCGCTTAGTTTTCTTCTCGTTTACCTTCTCCGCTACTTTCGTGCAAGCTTTTACTTCATCCTCACAACAAACGACCGAAATAATTAAATTTCGGGTTTTTCTCGAACTCTCTCCCTCTTGCTTCTCTCATTGTGATTTTTTTGTTTGCAGTTGAAAACGGACCGACAACTGCATTACGATTACATACATTGAGAAATTACAGACACAGATACTGGAGATGGAAACAGCAGCAAGATGTTGCCGAGGAAACGACAGTAGCTGCTGAGCAGTTGTTGTTGTGTGGATTTGATTGGGCTGCCAGTCAAAGAAAAGCTGCAGCCCAGAGGTGGTGAAGGCGTACGAAGAGTGGAGCAGCAGTTAAAATTAGGTCTTATTAAATGTTTAACTCGTACTTTTCTGCATCAGTTCATGAACAGACTGTAATGCACTTTTAATGACGACTGCAGTTGAATGTTGTATGTAGGTGCACCCTACACCATAGAATATGGTGTCGATGTTGGTAATGTCCAAAATGAAATCAAATGAAACCAAATACTAAATGCAATTACTACACCGTGTTACACACATTCTGTCCTATGAACCAAATTTACTTTTTCGGAAAGGGAATAAAAAATAAAAATACACGTGTATCGGCGATTTTCATGTACACGTACAAAAAAAAATTCTGACGTGTACATGAAAATCGCCGATACACGTGTATTTTTATTTTTCCCCCTCTTTCCGAATATGTGCATTTGGACAGAAAAAAATCTATTTTTTGTAACACGGTGCTTGTATACATGTTTAAATCAGTGCGAAATATTGGTCATCATCCTATTGAATTTTCACGAAATCAAATGGTTTTCGATACCAGAAACAGTTTGAATTCGTTTATAAAAAGATGTCGACTAGAAATCTCCTCAGACTCTGTCAACTCGCTTCAAAAATGTTCAAGTGGCGTTGGGGCACTATTTTATAAGTTTATGAATGTGGAAAATAAATAAAAAAAAAAAGTCCTGAATAGTTAATACTGATCCGATCTGAATCTAGTTAGCGATATCTAATCTTCTGTCGATGTGGGTCACTGAACTCATCTCAATATTTTCTATGCAGAAGAAGTGTCTCGAAGTGTTTCAAAGACAAAAAAGTTTGATAGGAATATTTTCTATATATGAACTGTGGTCCAGTGAACTGAGGCGATTATGACATCACGGGAACAATGGCTCAATGTTCAACATGTTTTACTTTCCAGGGTAAAGGGATAAAAACCACACATGTTGTCTATTCGATCCTAATGCTTTGTGACAATCGACTACTGAACTCAATGTTTTCTAAAGAAAGTCAATAGTTTCTATAAGAAACCATTTTGTGAGTCCAGCCTAATATCATCTCTAAGAAACCCTTGACTCTGTTAGCTGAGTCTAATTCTTTATACAGGAAACTGCGGCTCGCTGTGCTGAGCCCTATAATTGCTATACGGAAACAGTGCTTCGGTGTGCTAAACCGAAAGTTTCGTTGAACTGATTCAAAAATTCGCATATCCCCTTTGTACAGAAATCAAAAAATAAATTTCTATTTTACCAAATCTCAATTCCCCCAATAAAATTCTTAGTAATGCAAGTGCTTAACTGGAAATGTCCGTACGTTTGTATGCAAGTTATTTATATACACTTCTCTAGCATTTTTAGATCTTTTATCTCTAAACATTCGAGTATAAAAATAGTAAATGCGAGTTGTTTGTAATTTTGTTTGTTTGTTTGTGTTTTTTGCTGTAGCTGCTGCTGTTGCTTTTAAATCCGCATACCACAATCGCATTCAGTTTTTGCTTCAAGTAACTGGCGGCAGCCCATATGAAAATAACTTGTTGTTCGAAAAGAGTATCGCTACATAATGGAAAATCTACAACTCAAATGCAGAGATACAAAACACACACACACACACACACTGACTGTAGCCATAATCGGTACAATATTGAGAAGAGATACAAGATGGAAAAAAATAGAGATACTTTCGTGCAACGTTTGTTGTTGTTGTATACATCTCACATAGCTATCGATACCGATGAATGGAAAGAAATAAGTACCCAGATATGATAATTGGTCAAGATCGACTACATGGCAGGCTACACCATGAAGTAATGCGGCATGATACGGTAGAAATACATTAAAAATATAATTCTTTATAAAGAAAAACCACGTACTCAGAAACAACAACTAAATACTACTACGAAACAAGTAAAAATCGTATTATTTCAATTTAAAAAAAATATATATATCATAATTTATAAGATTATGAGAATCAATACAGCTTAAGCTATTACTTTTTTCTATCACACCTGGATTGATGGTTTTTTATAAATTTGCCAATCTCGAGCAAATCTACAGAAACACAGAGATCAGTTCTTAGAATCATTGTCTGGCGTATAGAAAAGTCTGAGATCAGTTTGTGAATCACTTTTCGATTTGCCAACTTTGAGCTCAGTTCATTGAGGCACACAAAAGTTGCTTATAGAAAACATTGAGATCAGTTCACTGAGCCATTTTACGAAGCTTAGTTTATAGAAAATACTAAGCCATTGTTTGACATACAGAAAACATTGAGACACTGGCTTAGTGAGTTGGAACGATGGCTGAGTGAATTAATCTGAATGTTCATTATACGAATATCAGTTGTCAGTTAGCCATTTTTTACTTCCAACTCTCCACCCACTACAGTATAGTCAACAAAGCCAGCACTTTTTTTTAAACTAAATTCACTTTACCTTTTCTTAGCAAGTTCCTACGTATTCCATTGAATAACTCAAACACAATGCAACAACTTATGCGAAATCTACAGGTTATGCTACTGCGAAATTAGACTTGGTTCACTGCCAATCACTGAAAGAACTACTATAATTCCAAAAATAAATCCTATTTGCATCGTCTTGTTAAGGTCCCTTTCAACTAGACATCATGTTTGTTTGTTTTTTGTGTCTGCTATAATTTCATTATAACTGTAACTGTGCTTCCTTTTCGGTCTTTGTGTACAAAGGAAGAGACACATAATTATTGCAAGCTTAGTGACACAATTCAGCGGATGATAATAACGGCAACTACACCAAAGCACTGCTGATGAACCTGAGACAAGACATCAACTGCCAGCAAAAGTTTGCTGACAATCAACAGAAGGTTAAATTCAAAACTGTGATGATGTGCTTTCGCCTTGGCTTCTTTTTATGCTTTGAGTAGAAATTCTAGTTGCAAACGGATATTCAAGTTGGCCTTTGTGTCTGTGGTTTTTCAAAAAACATGAGTTTGATGAGTTAAAAAAAATGTAAGACAAAGTGGTAAAAGTACATGTACTATAAAATAGTAACTGCTTTTACTATAGTATTACTATAGTATAGTAAAACTATTTTTACTATAGTATAGTAAAACTATTTTTACTATAGTATAGTAAAACTATTTTTACTATAGTATAGTAAAACTATTTTTACTATAGTATAGTAAAACTATTTTTACTATAGTATAGTAAAACTATTTTTACTATAGTATAGTAAAACTATTTTTACTATAGTATAGTAAAACTATTTTTACTATAGTATAGTAAAACTATTTTCACTATAGTATAGTAAAACTATTTTTACTATAGTAGTTATAGTAGATAGTTACTATACCGAGGTCTTGAAAAATTGATAGGTTGATAGTACGCTTTACAGCGTAGTCAGCCAAGACAGCCACAAGATGGAAATCATTCACAGTGGATCAGACTGCACTCTGCTGCCATTCCGGCTCTGACTAAAGTTGTTCTACTAAACAAAGTCTTCACAAAAATGTTAAAATCATTGATTATTTTTTGTCCAGCACAGCGTCAAAAAACTTGACTCATAAGACCTTGAAAAACACGTAACTTTCACCAATTTGGACAAACAAAAAAAAAAAAACAGTCCCTTGCATTTCCAATATTATCATCGGCAACGAGGTGTCTTTGGCTTGAGCTCAGCTAAAGAAGAAAAAAAAAACACTCACACACAGAGGCCAATCGGCAACAGCAAAATCTGGTTGCAAACTGAAAATGTTTGCAACTTAGGCAGACAACAAAGCAACAGTAAAACTTGTAACTCCACTCTATGGTGAGGGGCGGCAATGGAAATGAAAAATAACAAGCAAAAGATGTTTCCTACATCAAAACAACAGTAGCAAGGAAAAAAAAAACCACAACAAAAACCAGCACCAGTGCAACTGAATTGCATGCAACATTCAGCATCTCTTGGTTGTGGAATGCCACCGCAATGTCCAACGCACACAGACTCAAACACTCTGATGTTCGCTGACTACCAACACCAACAAATATTTTGCTTTTTGCCCAGCATTGTGTTACGTGGCTGTTGCTGTTGTTGTTGTTGGCGGTTCCGTGTCACTTATTGCCGCCTCGTTTCACCTACAGTTTGTATGTAGCACGTAGTATATGTGATGGCAGCGGTGTTGCATACATATTCCTACGAAAGTACGTAAGCGTGTGTGTGTGTGTGCATGTTTGTCAGTGTATGTTTAAATGGCTTTTGGCCTGATTGTTGGCAATTAATGTTGTCTTTCACCTCTACTCACTTGAACAGAAAGACAGTAACAACAGGCGGCGGCGCTGCTGGTCGGCTGGTCTGCCGTGGCAGTTGCAGTTGCAGCGACCGACAAGACATCGCCAAGTATTTGGCTAAACAGGCAGGCAGGCCAGGCCGCCCAGCACCGGCGACTACAATTCAATATCAAAGTCACGGCACAGTGGACAAAAATAAATCCATGGTGGCCTGGAAAATGGCAAAGATTATTGGAAGATTAGCGGCGTTCCAGTAATCCTTAAAGGGGGAGATGTTCACACAGTTGTTTGGGAATAGTGTGAAAATAGTTGACTTATATCCTTTGCAGAGAAAGCAGATTAAAAACGGATAAGAAACTCGGGTATGGAAATGCTTTTGAGGAGACAGAATTGTACGCCACCTTCGTGAGCTCAAGGCCATAGAACAATAATAGGCGTAAGGAAAAATAATTGTAAAGACAATGCTCATGTTTTTTAATCCAAGTGTGCCCACTGTCGTCCACTTTGATACCCCTACAAAATGCCACTTCATTTACTGAGCCATCCACTCTTTATAGAGGAGTATTTACAAGTATCGCAGTTGCATGAACTCTTTGTTCATTAAAAACTCTGTAGCTAAAAGTATCTGTTTTAACTGCCTCTGATTTCAACTTAACTCTAGGCAAACAGAAAAAAAAATGTAAAATCTTGTTTCAGGAGAGTAATTCAGAATTTTCTTTAGTCGCCGTCTTCGGTGTCTACTTTTTTTGCTGCTGCTGTTTTGAACGTTCAACAAGCGTCATTTGCACCAATAAGTTTCCTCAATCCTCCTGTTGTCGTTATTGTTGTCCGGCCTAGCTTTTACCCGATGCCATAAAGCAACGTAGATAAATAAGTCTCTTCAACTACGATCGCGACTGTGGCAACCCCAACTACTGTTGGCATGCAACCGCTTCATTTCTTCAATGTGGAACAAGTAGCAGCTTGGCTGAAGAGACCAATAGCCAGCAATGGGTTCATCCACATCGAATTTTCAGGTTTTTCCAAGATTCTTCTCTCACATACCGTCTGTCTTCCTCCATGTTATTGCGTTTGCCGTTGTCTTGGAAACTTAAGCAACTGCTGCAGCCACAATCACTTGCCATCTGAGCTCATAACAAGAAAAATACTTTTCTTTGTTTGTATGGATTTTCTTTGTTTTTTTTTCAGATGATTTTTCGCCAACCACTTCAATTTGTACTATAATCAACTGCTGCTTCACATCATTTCTGGTTTAGGTTTATGCGTTGTGAAGCAGAGTCGCTTGTAAAAGACGGGCAACTTCGTAACCATAACAGCAGCAAAGACAAAAACAAAATGCTAAAAATAGAACAAAATACTTTTCCTACCGAACACAAGAAAAGAATCACTGAATACAATTTGGTTTTCTGCAGAAACACTGAAGATGCTTTTCTATGGGAGAAAGGTGACAACTTTTCGATATTTGATAAAAGTGACCACTTTTCTCTATGTGAGAAAAGCGACAGCTCATCTCTATATGGAAAAAGGGACAAACAATCAGGATAACTTTTCTCTGTATGAGAAAAGTGACAACATGTTTCTATATGAGAAAAGTGACAACTTTTCTCTATATGAGAAAGTGAAAATTTTTGTTCTATAGGAGAAAAGTGACGACTTTTTTCTATAGGAGAAAAGTGACCACTTTTTTCTGTAGGAGAAAAGTGACCCCTTTTTTCTATAGGAGAAAAGTTACTACTTTTTTCTATAGGAGGAAAGTGACATTTTGTTTCTATAGGAAAAAAGTGACAATTTTTCTCTTTATGAGAAAAGTGATAACTTTTCTCTTTATGAGAAAAGTGACAACTTTTCTCTTTATGAGAAAAGTGATAACTTTTCTCTTTATGAGAGAAGTGACAACTTTTCTCTTTATGAGAGAAGTGACAACTTTTCTCTTTATGAGAGAAGTGACAACTTTTCTCTTTATGAGAAAAGTGACAACTTTTCTCTTTACGAGAAAAGTGACAACTTTTCTCTTTACGAGAAAAGTGACAACTTTTCTCTTTATGAGAAAGTGAACATTTTTTTCTACAGGAGAAAAGTGACCCCTTTTTTCTATAGGAGAAAAGTTACTACTTTTTTCTATAGGAGGAAAGTGACATTTTGTTTCTATATGAAAAAAGTGACAAATTTTCTCTTTATGAGAAAAGTGACAACTTTTCTCTTTATGAGAAAAGTGACAACTTTTCTCTTTATGAGAAAAGTGACAACTTTTCTCTTTATGAGAAAAGTGACAACTGTTCTCTTTATAAGAAAAGTGACAACTTTTCTCTATAGGAGAAAAGTGACAGCAATTTTATTGGTTGCTTAATTTTTTTTTTTTGGGAATTACTCATATGTTTACTTGCCATTCGTGTTGAGAAAGTAAATGTAATTTTTGCATAAATCACGATTATTTTTGTAAGCGTTTCCCCCCTCCATTGGCCTACGTCGTGCGGCCGACGTAAGTCCTCCATCCGAAAAAGGGCAACCAAAATGAAATGGAAACGTTAAGAGCTGTTATGTAAATAATGATTTCATATTTTGTGTTTTTTGTATTTGTCCATACAACAATTACAATTATTTGCTTGTAGTACTTTTGTTTATCGCTCGCTCACAGCTCAGGGTCCTGTCTTTGCCAGTCGTTTGTGTAGAATATTTAAATTTTCAATATTTGTACGGGTGGTACTTTGATGTTTTCTTTACTTGGGGTTTCCGTGAAATTAAGTTTTTTTCGAATTAAGTGAAATGACCAGAGTATTGGACTGGGGGCCATTGTGGGATATATTTGGTAGGGGAAAATAATGAAATGTTTTTTGTGGCGGGAGCGATTGGTGTGGGTAAACCACATATTCTATTTTAGATATGTTTGTGTAGGAAAACGATAAGAGTTGGCAGGTCGTCCTAATGTCACACTCACATTTTAAGTCAAAGTTAACTTAAAACTGCATGAACAAAAATTACGTGTGGCCATCGCCGCCATCACTACCACCATTCATGTGATCTGTCGTTGAACCTTTCGAGTTCATGTACGTACATTCTCCCTTTCTCTTTGCCGGCTCATTTGAATTCATTATTCAAGTGTTGCTTTTAATTCAGTTTTGCGGCGAATAATAAAAATGAAATAAATAAATAAAGAAACCCGACATTTGTTGTATCTCTCGTTGTTATTATGCATTGTTGCTTGGCCCATTGGTTCGTTGTTTAACATCTCATTTGTCCATTCATGCATTCCTTTGTAACCGCCTCCTCCGCCTTCCTCCGCTGTGTTTGTCTTTTGGAGATGTCCCCGCTTTCAATACAGCTTGTTTGTATGCCTGTCGGTGTGTCTGTGGCTTTGACTTTATGACCGTGTATCGCCTGGCACACACATGCCAATTTGTGCAAGGCAGGCCCCTCGAAAGGCCTTCTTCGGGATCGTCTTGCCGAGATACAAACTTTGAGAGAAATCCTTACACACAAGATTTTTAGAAATTTATTAAACAAAATCAAATGCATGTGTTTGACAAACTAAAAAATTGCAACAGGTCCGTCTCCACATGTGACTCTTGAAACGAGGCCTTGTAGATTTTATTGCATGGAAAGGCCTTGCCTTGCTAGGTCCCCCTCTGTCAGTCACGTGAAATGGGAGTGTGTACGCTTGAACATGTGACATGTGCGTGCGAGCTGGCCATTGTATCACACGATTGTCAACCAATCTGTGGCTGTGACCTCTGTCACCACATCGTCAACAATCGTCAGCATCCTCCGCCGTGTTGATCAGTCCCAGTTCATTCATGGGCAGCGGATGGGGATTTATTGGAAGAGATTTGGCGCTGTGATTATATAATGACACCTCTGCTAATCACTCGTTTGTTCACTTGTAATATCGTGGGCAGGCAACACCTACGTGGGTTTAATTTGTTTACACGAGGTTAGGGTTAGGTAGAAGTGGCTGACATCCAGTTCATGAAGGGACATTGTGTAGAATTATCCAACGGGATGAAGACTTGACAAGGGAGTTGAACGGTTGAGGTTAGAGTGTTGGCACAATGACTTTGAAATGAGTAATCTCAATTTCGATAGGCCATTTGACGCATTTAAGGCATAAGTCAATTCGTTTGTATATTGTCGAAGAAAGTAATGATTAACTGGACCTTCATTGACTGGCACTTGCCACCGGAATCTGGGTCGTCCGACGCTATCCTGGATTCATATTCATATCACTATGCGATGCTCCCTCTGTATCGTCCTTCCTTGATTTGCCTACCACTGACATGAATATTTGCCAATGTCCTACAACGATTTCGACTAATTGATTTACATTCATAAGGTAATAATAAATGTTTTATAAGACAACAGTTGGAGTAGTTGGTTTAGAATCATAAATACAACGACCAGAAGTCTAACATTGATGTGTGCTGCCAGGATAAATCCTTGAATACTGCTTGTAAGACTCTGGTCTTTTGTAACACAAATTTCATTTTCAAAAATCAAATTGAACAATGTTTTAACATACACTTGCAGAAAGCCTATTCTTCGTTACGTCTACCGGAGGGCGGCCCTGGTGTGATAAATAGTGTGTATCATGGCAAGATCACCTCGTAAATTTCCGGAGTCCTTAAGAGTAAGAAAGTAATCTGTAAGCCATGTAGAAATTCTCTAGACTTTTAGCACTTTAAAGTGAAATCGTGCACAGCTTACTCATTTGAGAGATGTTCGTTTTATAAAAATAGACTGTAATGAACCTTCACTTAAATCTATAATACTCTACAATTCTATTTGTGAACATTTAGATTTTAGTCTACCTAGTTTTAAGTTTAAACATTTGTTGATTAATTAATGTAAATTATAATTAAACTAGTAAGTTGTAATGCGCCTATGGCGCCCGTTAATTTGCTTGAGAAAGTATTTGTTACTTAATTTTAAAAATTTTGTAAAAAATATTTTGAGAAAACTATTTTGTAAAAAAAAATAAAATTTGTGAAAAAAAAATTTTTGTTGAAAAAAAAAATTATTGTGGAAAAAAAAAATTTTGTTGAAAAAAAAATTTTTGTTAAAAAAAAATTTGTAGAAAAAAAAAATTATGTGGAAAAAAAAAATTTTTTTAAAAAAAAAATTTTGTTGAAAAAAAAAAATTTGTAGAAAAAAAAAATTTTGTTGAAAAAAAAAATTATGTGGAAAAAAAAAATTTTTGTTAAAAAAAAATTTTTGCTGAAAAAAAAAATTTTGTTGAAAAAAAAAATTTTGTTGAAAAAAAAAAATTTGTAGAAAAAAAAAATTATGTGGAAAAAAAAAATTTTTTTGAAAAAAAAAATTTCTTGCGTGACAGAGTCAGTGAATCAGGGAATCAGTGTATCAGTGAAACAGTGAATCAGTGTCGAGGGTAAATATATATTAAGATTCTTTTTATTTGCTAGTCTGTAAGGAATTTCTGTCCATAGACTCAATAAATAAATGAAATGAAATGAAAGCAAGCGTATTACCATAAATCAGCAGTCTTTTTTGACTTTTAAGCCTCATTCGGTTACAGTAGGGGTCTTCACAAAGTATGACTGGACGATTGTTGCGTTTAGAGAAACTCCCCTTCTAATTCGACATTACAATCTCCCAGAACAATTCCATGTGATGTAATTCTATCTAACCAATCCCATGGATTATATGCAAGTTATCTTAATAAGTCCCCCCTACCGCATATGATGTAATCCTGGGATCTCTACAATGAATGGAATAATCAACGAAACATCTTTGATTGCTGCAGACTCCGGTAACCTGAGTTTGTTTGCCTAAACCCTCCTTACCCTCAGCACCCATCCAATTGGTCTGCCCAGCATCCTTGTGGTGGTTGTTCTTTTTTTTTTTGGGGTCATTTTCAGTTGCGTGAAAGTGTGAAAATTGGTTGAGGGGTGGAGAAAGCCCCTCACTTGCCACCTCTTAGGGCGTTAGGGCATACAAGGAAAAGTGTTATGTTTTTCTTACTCCACAAAAACACAAAAGAAAGAAGAAACTAAAGAAATGAAAGAACTTGGATTTGTTGTACAACATTTGTAGTATGTGCATAGAAATGATTATTGTTTGTTTTCCATTTTCATATGTGTTTTTTTCCTTTTTGCTTTCAGAGAAAGTCTACACATGAAAGAAAATATGAAATGGAAATTTCTTTCTGTCTGTTTTGCTTTCTTGCTGGGTCTAATATTATGCATGTGAAAAATGTAGACAACGATATGTGAAATATGGGCATGTATGAGTATAACAAGTACACGGAACACAGTGGTTTCTGCTATTATGTCTGGCTGTCTGTCGGTTTGTCTTTAGTTCACTGCACAGTAGTTGGAGTAGTTTATGGTCGCAAAAATCGACCTCCAAAATAGTCTATGTAATATGTTTCACCTATTCGGAAATATGCACCAGGAGTATTCAGCGGTTGCTCTTAACGAAAGACACGTACAGTGTGCTCTCTCCTTGCGGACACCTCTCATAAGTGGACACAATTCTCAGTCCCACTCCTCTTGTGAGAGAGTACACTCAGCGTTGCCGTTGACTTTTTTCAAAAAGTATCACAAAAAGTATCATTTTCAAAAAAAAGTACCAAAAAAATGGTATCATTTTTAAAAAAAAAGTATAAAACGTTTTAAAACGATTTTTTTATTTAAAAATTACTTCAAATTAGGTACAAAGTAAGCAGAACAATAAACCAAGGTAAAAAATACGAATTCATGTAAAGTAATGAATAATTTTTTTTCGGAATGTCAATTAATTCCGGGTTTGGCTTCCAATCTTCTAAATCAGTATCTACCAAATTAAGAGCTGATAGTCTCTCATTACAGGTCTGAACTTTGAGTCTATTTGTTAGCATATTTTTCATAAGAGAAATTTTTGAAAAAATACGCTCAGCGCAAGCACAGCTGTGTGGCAGTTTAAAAATATATGACACAAATTTATTTAATGTAGGGAACAAGGGCTCGTTGTAGGAATTTTTCATTTTTCCTACTTTCCCCCAAAACTCCTCAGCATCCCTAATTTGGAAAAGGCGCTGCCATGTTTTTTCTTTTGTTAAAGCCTCCAATGATTGATATTCGCTCACAAATTCATCTGCATCTTTAATTTTATAATTAAATTCAGATATTAAATCGAAATAATCTATATCAACATTTGATTTGATCATAGAGGGATCTAAAAATAAAAAGTATCAAATTTAGTATCAAAAACAAAAAGTATCAAAAAAGTGGCAAGACCCAAAAAAAGTATCATTTTGATACTTTAGTATCATCAACGGCCACGCTGAGTACACTGTATTTACACGACCTACACCGAGCCAAAAGTACAACGATTTTTTTAACCATGTGTCTGGTTAATTTTTTCATGGTAAATATTTGATTACAAAGTCAAAATAACGTTATATAAGGACAAATTTACATGAAAAATAGTTGAGTTAACATTATATAAAGATGATTTTTTCGAGAGAGAGGCTGAAAAATGTGCGAAATAAACAACAATTCAAAGATCATTCGGCTCTGTTGTGTCGAAGTTCTTGAACTGCTTTGTGTTAGACGAAGTTCAGTATTATGTTACACGAAGTAGCAACGAATGCGATTGTGTTTCCCCGCCTCCCACACTTTTTCCCCTCTTACTTTTCTCTTAACATGTGAGAACGTTATCTCGCTCTTTCAAAAACCCACCACCAAATGCTATCGTCACTGCTTGTTGAGCTGTTGGTTTTCAATGCTTTACTGTTTGCTTTTTCTGGGATATGCGCTACTAAACAGTAGTTCTCGTTCAATCGCTTAGATCTAGGACACTTATTACACCCATATTTGCTGCAGAAATCATTGCAATCAAAGCAAACACAATTCGTGTAGCTTTTTTGGAAAATTTATATTTCTGTAAAGAAATATAAAATTGTTAAATTGAGCATGCATTGTTTCAATAAATTAACAATGAAATTTTTATATTAACAATTTTCATGGTTAAAAAAATTCAACAATGCATTGTTAAAACAACAAAAATTATTTTTATATCAACAAGTTTCATGGTTAAAAAATTCAACCAGGGAGTAGTTAAAGTAACTATTATTATTGTTAAATACCAGTCAACAAGAAGATGTTAAAATTAACCATATATAACGTAGACTCCAAATCATGTTTATTTATGGTAAAGTTAACCTTATATAAGGTTAATTTTTGTCTCTGTGTACGCTAATAAAAATTCCTTAGTTCAAGTAGACCTTTACAGAAATTTGGTAAAACCGATCCAAAGCCCAGAAAATGGCCGGATTTAAAAAAGAAAAAAGTTAACATTTTCGAAACCACTGTGCAGCATGGCTTGTTGGGCATGCGGGTGCCGCTGCTCGCATATTTTCATAGCCGTGTATTGCGTTAAGTTGGCAATTAGTGGCGGCATTTGTGTGGCCCGCTACTCTTGTTGTTGCTGTGCCCGTTTGTGTTGAGCGGTGGTCTTATCATATCAAATTTGTATGAAATATGGTCGAGTGAGTTGCTACGTATGTATGTGTGAGTGTATGTATGTTTTTTTACGCTTCTAAGTAAAAATAGGATAAGTAAGTAAGTGTTAATAAGTTGTAATTGTTATGTGGCACGTACACCACACTGTGCCACAGCTCAAACTCTCAACGAACATCACATTCAACAATAACTCACACACACAAAGTCATCCATACACAATTATTCACACATGCCCAATGGGCTGGAGTGGCTGTGTGTGTGTTATTTTCACTATCAGTTTTATGAGCGATCGGAAATTTGTGAAATGTGTTGGTATGTTTTGCCATTAACTGTGTTTCGATGTCAGTGGGTTGTGTGTGCGCAGGCCCATCAATGCGGGTACACGCGGTTTTCCTTTGCTGGGCAAGAGGGCAAACCTTGGACATTTGTTTCGAAGGGGGCATTTAATTAATTTTCGATTAACGCGTCGTATAGTGTGTCTGGCCGGAATAGCAAGCGAAAGTACTCAGTGATCATGTTCTTTATTACATATTAAATATATTTTGGGGGCAAAGCCCTACATCAGTCAGTGGTAGAGCGTGTTATGACATAATGCCAAAACGGTAGCTACCGTCACTTTGAAGGGACATTCAATTTGAACTCTGGCTTGACATGAGTTGTTCTCGTTTTCCCAAACGCAGCTATCGGGGCTACAGGAACAAACATAATTACAGACTAGAATTATGGGGGAGTGATAAGCAACTCGTTTTTACAAATCGCCGGTTTATCGTCGGTGGGTCAAAGTTTATCCTTTTGTGCCAGTTTATCGTCGTTGGCCTAAGTAAAACAAGCAGCGTGTACTCTAAAAATGTACAAATAATTATGTTATGAAGACCGAAATACAACAACGGTGAAATGTTAACAATCCCATCAAAATTAGCGTTCTGTAACGGTTGGAGCTTTCGATTACAAATGACTTACAACATAAAGTCTACGTAGAGGTGGCGCCTGTGTATTGTGTTTTTTCGATGCAGTTATTGTGAAAGGTTCACTAAGGGAGATATGAAACAATGGTAAATTCCATTCGCTTCATGAGAACTTTTGGTCGCATAGAGTTCCGCTTCATTTAACCATGTGTTGCCAACAAAATTGTGACAACAAATCAACCGGTCGCGCAACAAAAGCTGTGCTCTGTGAGGCTGCCCTTATTTCTTGGCAATGATAGGACATAAGGTCAGGACTGGACTCAAGGGAGTGACACCATCCATACAACAAACACTTTGGAACGCAATTCATGATTTAGGTTTTATATAATTCGCCCCCATAGACCAATACTTTAATGGAGAAGAAGAACACGATTTATATTCCAAATATATTCTAGATACAATTCGTTGAATAAATTTACAGCTATTGGAGTAATAAATTAAAAAAAAACAATTTTTAATTAATTTCCAAATTTTCGACCCCTTTTCCTGATTATCTGATTGCCATACTGTTTGACTAAAAGCGGAATATGTTTCTGCCTTTAATTTTCTAATTCATACATTTTGTTTTTCCAATTTCCCCAAGCAATCATCCTGCAGACAAGCCATGTTGGCTTCGTGGGATTAGCAATAAGATGAATTGTATTAATACCATACACAATAAATCTGAATTTAAAAAAAATAAAATATTGAAAAAAAACGGTCTTTAAATGGAAAATGGATATTTTTTCTTTTTCGGTTTTTATTTTGCCCTCCTCACGCTTTTCAGTGTAATCGTGGATTATTTTCTACACAGTTTTCCGTTTCGGTTTCCTGTTTTCTAACCATTCGGAATAAGTGAAACCATTTCCCCCATATTCTAGTTAGTTAGCCGGAAAATATTGCTGATATTGGTCCTTTAGTGTAGGAATATATTCCAAAGGATTATGGATTTCCGGATATGTATAACTGCAAGTGGGACTTTTTTTCAAAACAACTTAACCCAAAACCAATCAACCCAATGCTCAGTGCCCTAATAATCTAATGAGTATCCCCGCCCTCCAAGGTTTCCCCAGCGCATACCAATTCCAGGTCTAGTTTTAGGGAATCGAGTATCATCTATAATGTGGTTGATTAGAAATCCATCCCATGTGAACGTTCATTACTTAATGATCAGAGCATGATAGAGCAACACACTGACTCCGACTAGTCCGCTTAGCCTCACTTTAAGTCTCAAACCTTGTGATTAGCAGCATAAGCTGAACGCCGATGATGAATCCGATGGAATTGGTTAGACGGGCTAAATGGATGTGTGGACAGGAGGATTGATCGATCGATTACCTAACTGATTTGCACGGTTTTCCGTGATTTTTACACATTCCCATTACATTGTGTTTCAGTAAAGCTACAGCTATAACAAAATGTTTGGAAAAATACAATTTGGGCTTATGTTCATCTCAACGGTTTCTAATGACTTTATTTCCATTTGGTTGGCAATATCGATACAATTTCAATTTCCATTCCTTGTGCCATCTGCACACAATCAACATGAATGATATCAGCAATATTTTGTTATTTTTCCAATGATTGATTCTTTTATTGTTTCAAATTGTTACCAATTCGATTATTTTTTTGTTTTTTTGTTTTATTCGCATCCAATCAGTGAATACGTCGTCGAGTTCTGCAGTACTCGGAATGCCAAATCTTTCGTACTCGCACATATTTATTTGTGTGTCCGGTTTTGATGGACAGACGGCATGAGTTGAGCTGATACATTGACTTTGTCCCCAAAGAAAGCCACAGCACAGGAAACACAAACAGCAACGGCAGCAGCAGCAGCAGCAGCAAGAACAATCAAATCAAACATACATAAATACAACAGCAGAAATCAACAGGCAAATGTGGAATAAAAAAAAAAACATACACACACACAACGAACAAACAAACAATCACCAGAACAACCAACAGACCAATCAGGCAAACAATCGACGTAGTATCTCCCCCAAGAATTTCGCATAAAACCAACATAAACAGAACGTATCCTCCGGCCTCCGGTTAGGGATGCACCAGCCAGTGTGACTGACCTGACTGACTTTGCCAAGCATTTATGCTGCTGCTGCTGCTGCAAAAATAAAAATTGACTTTGATCCGTTGTTGCACTAAACTACTGCTCCGCATTTTCACTTATCTGAAGATAGCAATTCTTCGCATTCATTCAATTGAATTGAGAAAAATGTACATATGTATACTCGTAGTGTAATTTGATTTTTTCATCTTCTTTCTCCATTCTGGCTGACTCGAACTCATCGCAATGAAATGAAATCAATCATTTTTAGAAGAATGAAAACTGAAAAAGAATGACAACTCAAGTCAAGCGCTCAGCACTAAAAGAGATCAAAACGAGAATTGTTTAATTGAGTTTGGCAAATCGCTTTTAAGTTTACGCTTTTTTTCACTTCCATGCTACAACTTAGTTAGCCGTAGCACAGTGGAACAAGGTGACATTCACATTCAGGGAGAGGGCGTCATCTTCTCATTCATTAGCCAAAAAGGACCGGAATTGTGAAGCGTAGAAAGCGTTATTGAAAGACCGTGTTATTAGTTGTAAGTCTAAACAAGAAATAGTCGACAATCACCTTTGGCAAACAGCTGCTTTTGGTTTATGGGGGGAAAAAACGGCTGAGACAATAAATTTAGAAAAATTAAACTTGCGCCAAAATCATTGTCCTAATATTTTACACTAGTAAGTTGTAATGCGCCTATGGCGCCCGTTAATTTGCTTGAGAAAGTATTTGTTACTTAATTTTAAAAATTTTGAGAAAACTATTTTGTACAAAAAATTTTGTTGAAAAAAAAAATTTGTTGAATTTTCTTGAAAAAAAAATTTTTGTTTGTCCTACGTACTGCGTGACAGAGTCAGTGAATCAATGTCGAGGGTAAATATATATTAAGATGATTAAGGTCTCTCCGAGATATGTGCATTTTAAACGACAAAAAATATATTTTTTCGTCCTCAAGTAAAGCTAATTAGTTTCGAAACAGAATAATTGGAAATCCAAATTTTTGCTTAAAAAAATATAAAAAAAATGTTCTGAACATGAAAAAAAGTTTGGATTTTCCAAAAACATAACTAAACGTCGACAAATTCAGCAAATAGAAAATCTATGGTTAGCACTGTACTTTATCCACCGGTGCCCGCCGAAGTTGACCATATTTTTTTTAACAAATTCCGACTTTGGATTACAATTTCTCAAATCGCAAAGCAAAACTTTCCTAAGCCTATGTCTTCTTAACAATTTTCTCAACGTCCCTTCAATATTGTGGAAACTACAGCAATGTTACTAAAAACTCCCAAATTTTGGCGATTTCCCCCCTCGATTTAAGAATTCTCGGATTGTTCCGATTGAAATCCTACAGTTTGTTTGGTTTTTTCCAATTGTAGCCCATCTCATCTTCCGGTCTTAAGGTCGAACCCACTTCGAACCCACCAATTTCAAATAACAGTTTTTTATCCCAAATTTTTTTACAAATTCCCCCACTGTGCGTCACCACGACATTATAGTGACACTGCAGTACAGTTTAGTTCATCTTAAATCATGTTGTTACACAGTTAGACGACACTTTGTGTGCAGAGTTATAATTTTGAATCGTCGTGGCAAGTTTACCCACATAACCTTTGCTGCATTCAGCTCTTCAGAATCCATGGGAATTTTCACACTAAACTGGGCATAGCAAAATATAATTCGTCGTATATTCCTCCTCACATGCATTCGACTTAACAAACCCACCCTCGTTCATGTTATCGTTTGTTGTATCTGGCAAGACAGCGTTGTTGTTGTGTATCAGAATGTTTCCCCCCCCCGATATTTGTTGTTATTGCGGCTGTTGTCTTGTGTTGCTCATCATCAAGCGTTCTTGTTATTCCGTTTCTTACTGTCGTGTTGCACATTCTCCTTCTTCTCGCCACCGACAATCGTTGCTTTTCTGGTTGTTTCTGTTTCATTTTGTGTCTGGCTGTGTGTGTATTTCGTCGGTACGTGTAGATCGGTATTGTGGTGTCTGATGGTTCCATTGACCACATACCGATTTCAGTTGGGTTTTTTTTTTAACCCGCATACCAGAAATTCCAGTGTGGTGCTCGCTTGATCGGTTGGTTGGCTGTCGTTGCTCTTTTGTTTTAAAACCGAAATTCCAGTTGTTGAATGTTGCAAAGTGAACCGTACTCACGGTGGCAACGAGCGAATAGTTTGAGAGACTAAAGCGACACACGATCAGTGTGGCCAGATTAGGTGATTTTCAGCTTAGATTTAGGGATTTAGATGTTAAATAAATGACTTTACTCTTATACTTCGCAGTCTAACGACTTTCTGGCTGGGATGTTGGAATTCATTCGTCCGACATGGTCCCACCCACAGCCTTCAAGTCAGTATATATCACATACTGCTGTCGGTTCGTTCGACAGCCACACTCCCCGTTAATACAGTGAAGGATTTGTGAGCACAGCTTCATCTGCATTCGCAAGTATTTAAGTACTTACGAGTGGAATAAACGTGCGGTACAATAATGTTTTAGTTCGTCGACAGATGGCTCAGTTCATGACACGTTTACTTAGCCCGAATCTAATAATCTAACATCAATTGCAAACATAAGTTTTGTTTTGTCCTTTTTCACCATTAGACTCATTCTTTCTCGATTCTAGAAAAAACAAGTGGACAAATAGTAAGTTCGGCCGGGTCGAATCTTATATACCCTCCATCATGGATCCTTAAAAAGTCAATAAATAAGAAAACTAACTGAGTTTTTGGGCCGCTCGTGACCCGATAGTCCCAGGAACCCGATCACAAATTTTATCCAAATCATGAAAATAAATGCATATTTGGGTTCGCGAGAAAATTTCGTTGCATTTCGATACCCATATGTCCATGTTTGTCAAGGGACGGTTTTTGGGCCGCTGGTGACCCGATAGTCCCAGAAACCGGATCAAAAAATTTAGGCAAATCATGAAAATAAAGGCATATTTGGGTTCGTGAGTAAATTTCGTTGCACTTCGATACCCATATGCGCATGTTTATCATGGGCCCTTTTTTGGGCCCCAAGGGTCCACGGAACCCATGAGCACGCCCATTTTTGGGATTTTTTTCCCATCTATAAATTATATAAACTTAGAACTTAGATGTAGTGAAAAAAAATATTTGAAAAATTTGATTATGGCCGGAATATATTTAGTCCCGTAAAGGGGAACTTTTTCCCCTTTGGTCCGATATGGCCCATTCTCGAACTTAACCTGCTTATGGGCAAAAAACATCTTCCTACAAAATTTCAGCTTTTTAGCGTTGGTCGTTCACTCTATCGTGATTTCAACAGACAACAGACGGACGGACGGACAGACGGACAGACGGACATCGCTAGAATGTCTTAGAATGTTACACTGACCAATAATATATATACTTTATAGGGTCGCAGATCACTCTTTCGAGGTGTTGCAAACGGAATGACAAACTTAGTATATACTCCATCCTATGATGGAGTGTATAAAAACACATTTCGCTGTTTCCTGTCAATGTCAATGTCTACCGCATATTCGAGGCGGATATGGCCTTTGCTAATAATGGTTGGTGAATGTTTCGCGGAAGTCACATCTTAGGATCTACTATCACCTAGAGTCATTCTACAAAGTCTTATGTAGTTAACTTTTCCTCTTACCGGAGTGTTGAAGGCTGGTGGAGAAAATGTGGTAGGTATCGCTTTGCTTCTCATGGGTATTTTCCAGGATTTCCCAGAGTGTGAAGCTTTGGTCGATAGTTCATTTATTCGTTTGGAAGACACACTGATTGGACTGGATCAGTTAATCGATGGTTGTCCCTAAAATCAATTTTTGCTAAATAATTCTTTTTTTTAAAATCTCCCATTTCTCTGTTATACTATTTACAGACCTGTTGACTTGTTTACGAATCTTTATCGGTAACTTTTAATTGTGAGACATCTTGTGCCACCCACCTATTGCCACCCAAATGCTACCTGAACTAGTTTTGTGACGACTAAACTTTATGATGAACAATTATTTAGTTTTGCTCTCGTTTTGCGCCGATGAACTCAGCCATTTTTTGAAGAGATGCCGCATAATAAGGATTCTGGACAGTGAAAGTTGTGTGTTATCCTTTGTCAGAATGGAAAGTGTAAAAGTTGTAGGGGGTTTTCAATGTGATGATGCTATTAAAACCGTACAAGTGGAAATAATTCGAATGGAGAAATACTTTCTTTATCGATCATATAGCAATAAGGATTTCAGGGGGGAGGGGGGGTGGATGGGATTGATTCACGTCTTTTGTGAACAAATGCTGTATTTGTCATTTGCGGCTGACTGAAAGACCTTGTCATATCATTTATCTGTGTTGCCTTTCTGCCTATTACAAATCATAAGAATATTAACTTTTTTCAAAGAATTCAACAAATTGTGAAATAAATTGACTTCTCGCGAAAAATCAATAAAATAGTTATGATGGAAACTACAAAAGGAATGTGAATCGAATGAATTGAAAAAGATGGTAAACAAGAAGGCTTGCGCCAACTAAAACCGTTTTCTACTGTTCAAAACATTGCACTGGTGCTGATGACCCCGTGTTTGGTAAAATGGCTTTCATGTTCAACATATAATCCGTCAGAGTTCTTGTTTATACTGAAAAATACACAGTCACACTTCCATTACTCGTACCACCATTATTATTATTCCGTAGAAAAGTTCGACTTACGGAGTCTTTGAGTTATCGAATTACTTATAAAATTGTTTACCATTTGGGAAAAGACTACATTTATTTTATGTGTTCTGTTCCAATTACTTTAGAAGCTATTGCATTTGTCTTGTTGTAAATAAAGAGTGTTTTTTATTGGGGTATAGAACTTTAAGTTGGCATCACTTTTTTAACTGGCGGCCATTTTGTCAGCTGTCAAGTGATTAATATTTAGTTTGGTTTGCCATTTCATCATTAACAGGTTGACAAAAGAACAACGCCTGCAAATCGTGCAAATTTATTTCGAAATGTGATCTATGGGCTGGTGGAGTCTTTGGGCCATACTTCTTCCGAAATAATGCTGGAGAGTCAGTTACCGTTAATGGAGACCGGTATAGAGCCATGATAACCGACTATTTTGTTCCCGAATTGGATGGCATGAATGTGGATGAGTTGTGGTTCCAACAAGTGGTTGAAAATTGGACCTGTAGAATTGGCTTTATTAGAGCCAGCCGCGGCGACCACATGCCCGAAATCATATTTAAACATTAATGGCATAAAATTATCCTTCCAATAAAGCCAAATTGATGGACATTAAAACGATTTTCTTGTTTTTTATTTCAATTCGAAGTTCTATACCTCAATAAAAAACACCCTATAGAAAGTAATTCCAATTTTTATTTAGGGCTTTGTAAGTCTAATCAGTTGTCTGGAAGGATGTATAGTAAACTTTATGATTTCTGCGATGTAATTGATTCGGAGAAAAGTCTGATGAGCTTCTTCATTATCAACCACAGATACATCTGGGCAACGGTTTATTTGGAACGACTTTAAAACTCTGATGGTTTATATCTTCTTAAGTTCGACTTATGGAAGTTTGTGGCATTATTTTGTAAGATATGGAAGTTCGACTTATAGAACAGCAATTTAGGGGAATTTGTCTCCTTAACGCTAATCTCTCACCAGAAGTGCTTCGACTTAAAGAAAGACTTGTGGAAGTTCGAGTTATGGAAGTTTCACGGTAATTAAGAATATCCCTATGTTGAGATTTGAAAACACAGCGTATTCTTTATGGTGAGGGAATATATTTGTGTTTTTCTTTTTAAGAGGATTGTTCAGGTCACAGTGTTCTGTTTAATATTTTTAATAAAACATTTGCCGCCAGCCCCTTTTTTTAGTTGTTGTTTTTGTGTCACATTAAATTCGTGGAAAATTAATTTAATGAAAACCGTTAACAAGCTGTCAATCAAACGAAAATCAAGAAAACCACCGAAGGCGATATATCGCACGCCATCAATAAAATAATTCCGAAGCCTCTGCGGGTTTTTCAATAAATGCATGAAGATTCAATTACCAATGGCACACATGTACATGAGTGTGTACTGAAAAGGAATTTTTGCTAAAGGACTAAAACTAAAACGCGATATAACTTTCTATTTTTGGTCTGTTTTGTCAAACAATCCCCCTGGGAAAATATTTTTAAAAAACAGAGACGAACGGACAATAGGAAAATTGTAAAAAAAATACTAAATGGAATTTAAGTTACCACCGTGAAAAAATTAAGTCTGTTGAGATTATGATGCTCATATTGACCACATGAAACAATTTGTATTTTCAAAAACTACGCCAGACATAAAAAATTGGAACACAGGAAAATACGTACTTTCCTAAGTTCCCTGCGGTGAGCTCCTCTGAAAGCAACGAAAGGAACGTCTATCACCGTCAATTCGGAGCGTTATGGTCGTATGATAACCGACTTTTGTTTGGCTGCTATTGGAGAATATGTGGTTTCCACAAGACGTGGTCACATGCCACACAACTCGAGCGAATATGGCTTTATTGCAAGAGACACTCCCCCCAAAAAAAAGTTTGCAATTAGCTCTCCAATACACATCGTTTGACAACTGACCTCTTTTGAAATTCCACCATACACCCTAATGTACATCCGTATGTACATGTACAGAGCTTCAAATAGCCACGTCTGCGGGCATATACCTTTTGCGATGGATGCCGGACGAATGATCAGACGGCGATTCAACGTCACTATTCAACGTTTTCGCAATATACGACTTCAGCTTAAATATTGGATTTTTGTTCATATTGCATTCCATTGGTATTGCGTCCACCTACTGACACATACTCGCCGGTGACTGTTCGTCTCGCTGTCTGTCTGTTTTGTCCGTTTATCTGGTGGTAGGCGTTAAGCCAACGTCACCACCCGCCACCAACGTTGACTACGACAACTGGAAAGGTGCCCAAAATCCTTGGATACATCATAAAATAAGCCACATAAAATGCACTCACGCTCCGTTATCCTCAGGTATCCAATCTGCATGCAACGCAACGCCTTCACAGTGGCTGTTGCACTCGGTGGCAACGGTGGCGGCGGTGAGGGGCACCGGTGTTTTTTTTTTTTTTTTGCACATTCTCTTGTTGTGTGTGTCTTAAAAGCCAAAATAAAATATTGCGAAAAGTGGCCATTTTGATATGGCCCAACAAAATCGTTCTGTTTGTTTCCACTCACAGTGCGGCGTGAAATGAAATCCAAACAAATCACGTTCCATTTTATTTCACGCGCACATCTTCCGCGAAGGATTTCTCGAGAAAAAAAATGTGGCTTTAAATTTATGGCGATTTTATTTTTTATTTTCGGTGATTGGTGAGGCCGCATTGCATTAAAAAGCGAAAATAAAAAGCGGCTGATTTAAAGTGTTTTGTTGGTTAAATGTAAAATGAGCAGCGTTTGTCTGTAAAAGGTTTTCGAAATGATGAACTTGGGATTTGACGGTGTCATAAATTAAGTTAAGTGTTTTTTTTTTTGTAAGAGATAACTGCAAATCCACCGGTGAGTGCTGGGAATCTCCAAAATTGTAATTTGGTTTTGAATTTTTCCTTTAGTTTCCATAACTCTGATCTTACGATGTACAGATTATGCAAGTTTGTTAAGGTGCCGCGGAGGGCACAATAGACTTTACTTTTAGAGGTTTTGTTTGCGAATTGGCTGGGACAATACGCATTGTGTTAATCGTATATTTTGTTTTCGGCGAAAGCATCTACGTTTAGATATTATTCAGAAACTAGTAAGTTGTACTGCGCCTATGGCGCCCGTTGAAATATGGAAAACAAATTTTGTTGAAAAAAAAAATTTTGTGGAAAAAAAAAAAATTTAGTTGAAAAAAAAATGTTTTATTGAAAAAAAGAAATTTTTGTTGAAAAAAAAAATGTTGTTGAAAAAAAAAATTTTGGTTGAAAAAAAAAAATTTGTAAAAAAAAAAATTTTTGTTGAAAAAAAAATTTAAAAAAAAAAAAAATTTTGTGAAAAAAAAAATTTGTAAAAAAAAATTTTTTGAAAAAAAAAATTTTTGGTAAAAAAAAAATTTGGGGAAAACACAATTTCTGTACAAAAAAAAATTATTATTTTTTTTATTATTATTATTTATAGAAAATTATAGAATGCCTATTTAAATTCCTACGTACTGCGTGACAGAGTCAGTGAATCAGTGTCGAGGGTAAATATATATTAAGATACTAAATTATTTAGGAGCTCCGGTGGGCGAGTTGGTTGCCTTTTTTTATTCCGTTTTGGACCAATTTTCCAACAAAACTCACAACAATTGATTTGTATGCATTTTTGGGTAGTTCGAAGGGTTTTGGGGACACATTTTGCCCCTTTTTACCATTTCTATCCCCTTCGTAGTCGAATTACGAAAAATTCGTCCATAGGAAATTGCATGGTTCTAGCTTCAGTCAGTAACGAAAGTATTTTATGTACATAGATAGATTATTTCTCATTTATATTATACCAGCTTTGGACCCCTTTCGGACGATTTTTATTCCCTTTATAATTACAGTCGAGTCCGGTTATAACGTACACCGGTTATAACGAACTTTCGTCTATAACGAACACTTTCTTAAGTCCCCAGAGTTTTCCTTCTACCCTATTTTACCCAGGATATAACGAATTTCGCTTATAACGAACCAATTTGTCGAGTCCCTAGGAGTTCGTTATAACCGGACTCAACTGTACTTTAAATTATTGGCTCATTTCATCCGACAAAAATTTTTTTACACTCATTTTTATTTTTCTACCTTATTTTTATCCCGTTTTGGTACATTTGTAATTTTTCGACACTTTTCTAAGTATTATCCATTTGTTTTCCCAAACATTTTTTTATCCCTTTTTTATCTCAAACTCATTTCCTTCTGTTCTAGATTATTTCTCATTTATTTTATAGCAGTTTTGGGCCCGTTTTAGTCCCATTTTCCATTATTTCCATTTTTTGGCCCATTCCAGTCGAATATAATTGTTTTTCCACATTTTCGCGTTTTCCCTTTTTTATCCCATTTTGGTACGTTTTTGCCACTTCTTCGTCCCTTATCTAACTATTATCCACATGTTTGTACAAAAATTTGTTTCACAATTGTTTTTCATTTTCACCGTTTTTTTTTTAATTTTTCTCCAGTTTTTTTTTATCCCGTTTGGCCCCTTTTTCGTCCCATCTCTAAGTCATTTCCACCTATGGTTGCCAATCGTAGTCGTGAACCAATTTTCCAAAAAAAAAAAAACAACATTTGAATTTTTTATATTTTTGCGAACACATTTTGGGGACAAATTTTTTCCGTTTTCCCCTATTTTTATCCCCTTCCAATCCGAATTTTCAAAAATCGGTTCTTAGAGGATGTCTAAGATGCAAGGGCAACATACTCCCCAAAATGTCATGATTCTAGCTTCAGCCGTTAGTCCAGGACATTGATGAGTCAGTCAGCCATCAGTCATCCACGCAAGAGTTTTATATATACAGATACTCGGGGGATGCCCTCCTATAAGCGCATTGCACTGTGCTAGCGATAGGAAATAAAAAGGCAATTTCGCAAGTGCCCGACCTCTTGCCAGAAATATTGGGATAATACTAAACTACTTATACTAGTTCGTGGGAGATCATTAGATATAGGCAAAACATGATTGCCTGTCCTCCCATCGCAATGACGAGCTGTCAACTGTTTTGCAAGCAATTCGACAATTCGCAAAAGGGCAAACATTATGTCAAACCACCTTGAGAGTCGTGTAAGACACACTGCTTTCGGTAGCCGCAGAGCTAAACTCATACATATTAGTGTAGATACAGGCAGATAGACATGCAAACACATACATATAAATAACTAATGTGGATATGGGTATTGAACATAAACCTATGATAAAATAGCATTTGAAAATATATGTTAAAACATTTTTGGGCATTTTTCCAATCTCCAGTTACGACGTAACCAACAATGATTTAATCTGATCACCAACTTCATGCCGTCTGGTAGCTTTTCGGGGTTGTTTATCTCCTAACCGGCGATTGTGCAAATGGTCACTATTATTTTTAAAGTTGTACTTTTTTGACATTTAAATCAGACAGTTGCAATAACTAACTCTGCAGACATAACACCGACCAAAGAAAAACGAAACTTGTAAGCCATTGAAGTGGTTTTGCTTTCCATGTCGCAGATTAAGCATCTTAAACGTATGACGTTGAATGACAGTAAGCGCTAACAAAAGAGCTGTGTAATTACTTTTGCCTTAAGGTGAACAAATTTAGTCATAAATTGAAAGAATTTTATGGGCTTCATTTCGTTGCAAAACAACAAAAGAAACACATCATCTAAGCGATCAACTATAAAATACCCTGCAGCACTGATCAACACACTTCTGTAAGGAAACGATATATTCATCCTTTAATCATTTCTAGAAAAATGAATCTATCTATATATATAAAAATGGATGTGTGTATGTATGTAACGTATGGACTCGAAAACGGCTAGACCGATTTTGATGAAATTTTCAGGGAATCTTCCGAATAACCCCGCGAGTAACATAGGCTACACATTGTTTGGATTTATCTACATTTAGGGGGTGAAAATGGCAAAAGGGATAAAAACTCCCCTTTCCTATATAAATATGTGTAATACAACACTAATGTTTGCTTAGGGCCAGCAACGCGGACCGGGTCAGCTAGTTACATATAATCTTAATACTTAATAAACCTACTATTCGAAAACCAAAACAGATAATCCGAAATTGTAAATCTTTTAATTCACATCAGTGTGACGTTCAGTCAGATTGATAAAATCCAATGAAATTCTGTACAATAATTACCCATAATGGACTAATGTTCTCTTTCTAAGAAAAACCATTTCTCGAAATGGTTTGAAAAAAAAAACGGATGGCCAAACGATACAAGAAATTTCAGGACTTGATGATTTTTCTGATATTCTTTGAGATTAATGTGTCGCTTAGAAGCAACAAAAACATTTTTGTAATTTACATTTCACCTTATGTGCAAATTTGAAGTCTCATTTTCTTATTAAAAAAATCAGTTGATTTTGTCTGTTAGATTTTCGGTTGAAAAAAACTCTATTGAGGGGAAATCGAAACTAATGTTTTTTTTAAACATTTCTATTTTGGGTCAGATTTTCTTTTTTACCTAAATTACACTCCGTTCAGTTAAGTTAGTGGCCAGAGGTTCAAAATATAAAAGTAACGTTTACGGATTTTCTGGGGTAGATTTTGATGGCGATCAGTTTAATTTTTTGGATCGGTAACTTTTGTAACGATTTTTGGATAATTTCGAAGAATACTTTTACTGCGGTACCAAGAATTACTCTGAGATATTTTAATCAAATTAGTTATTTGTTTCACCAAGAAGAGACTCTAGGTAGCAACATCATCCTCTTACATAAAGAGCGTTTGAGTTCAAATATATCGGCTGAGTCCAGTTATACTACATTTCAAGCGGCTCTTGACATGCTGGAAAAAAGGATATGTATACCGTAGAACAAGATATCTGCACTGTTCAATCTTGAAAGCCGGGCTTATCGAAAATTCATTTAAAGCTTCTATTATCTCAGCCAAGTCCAACTGTAAACCACTTTTCTAGTGCCTTTCAGGGCACTCTGTGCTGACGGATAGGATGTAAAATCTATTTTGAATGTATTTATTTCCCCGTAGGAAGTTCAATTCTTAATCGTTAACAGAAATCAAAGATGGATTTTTAATGACAAATACCCCAGTGGAACATGCAACATTTATTCAGATCTCCAAGTCGCATACTTGTTTCAACAGTTTGAAGAGATTTACTTCCGTTCACTTGCGACAAGACCATTCTACAGTCTACATTATTAACTACTCAGTTGCAAGATTGCAGTTCGACGCATCTCTGATTCCCATGATGACATCCGCAGTAAGGAAAGAAAATTCAATTGAATTCACTTCATTCTTTTTTCATTCGTGTCATTCTCACATTCAATGCAAAATCGTCTGTCTATTTTTATTTTATTTTTTATTTTTTTTTTTAAATGTCAACCCACTCTGTGTGGGGTAGCTTTTGTCGAATACCTAATAATCTGTGTCAAGGTAATAACAACATTTCCTGAACACGACACCCGTGTAAGTCTCTCCGTCATCTTGTCTCCCAGGATGTGAATCTGAGAACGATTGTTTTTTGTTCTTTCAAAAAAAAAAAACAAAAAAATATATTCTCTACTAAATTCAGTTAGGAAAAGGTGATGAGCAACCGAAAGAAATGGGGAAAACGAACGTAGACAAACACGTAGAGGAATGCCATGGGGAAATTGAAGTTTGTAGCATTTTTCTAAGCTACGAGGTACGGTATGGACAACAAGGTAAATATAAAAATACAACATATCTTTTATTTCCCGCATTACGAAAGTAATGTAGGTGGATTTCAGTCTGGCTTAAAATTGAATCAATCCTATTTTCCTCCCTCCGCCAGCGTCCTGTTCCATTGGTAGTCGATGCTGTATATTTACACCGAACGAACACAGATGAAAACGAAAGTAAAGAAAGTAAAATCAAGTACACACTCAAAGGTGTTGTTTGCTCTCTTTGGGATGCTTGGCATTTGGTTTGAGACACCATCCGAAGGGCTGACGACGGTATAAGAAATTAATTATTTTTATTCACTTGACACATTTTTTCCGCCCGCCACCCCCCCCATTCATCGGTGTATGGATTCTGTGAAATGTATTTAAGAATTCCGATTATTCGGATGTTTGTGCTTTAAAGCACACAAACATGTCGCAGGGCGAAATTACATAAATATTTACCTGGAGGTGTCAACATTTGTAATATAATTAATTGGGTTAATTAGAGAACAGCAAGTAACGTCGCGCCCCTCACTTACCTGAAAAAGGGAAGATAGAGAGAGAAGGTGTGAATAATAAATAAATAAGTAATGTGTACAAGAACAATTGAGAAATGTCTGTGGCATTAGTGATACAATTGAAAAAAACTAGATATTAAATCTAGATTTTCATTGAAGAAATATTGAATTTTCTCAACACATAAGTTCTATAAAAGTATTTAACCCTTTCAGCGAAGGTGCGTTTTTCATGTGTCTCCAACATCTTAGATATTAATCGTATAACTATATTTGCCGTCAAAATTTAAATAAACCTAAAAGATTTAAAGAAAACTCAGGGTGAAAGGAAAAGGGGTGTCTTTTCAATGGCAGGAAAAGCTGTCGTTTCTGTAGCAAAAACATTCGTTTTCCTAGGATAAGACAAATTATTAAAACAGATTTAGAAACAGAATTCTATCTGTTAATAAATTTATGAATAAATCTGACTATTAAACTATTAAATCTGACTTTTTTTTTTATTAAATTCAGGTTTATTGTGTATGGTATTAATACAATGCATCTTATTGCTAATCCCACGAAGCCAACAAGGCTTGTCTGCAGGATGTATAGACTACGACTGGCTAATAGTTTTCCTGGACATCAAATTGAGTAACATTATTTGAGACTTCACTCCCAGTCTGATACGGCTCGGTAGTTCCAGTAGTCGCTGTGGTTCAGTAAAAGTCTTATTTTCAGAGCACTCCATGCATTGAGATCGAATATCCACAACAACAAATAACAATTAATATGTACAGGGAAATGCCCAAAGGATATTTATGCAGTAATTTCATTTTGCATCTGACGAAACATACACCTACCCACATAAACACAAATACGAACACACACATCTACATAATACGTTCTTGTATTGTATGTACTTTGTACATGTGTACAATCACAACAGACATTAAGTAAATTCGGTCACCATTAGCAGGAAAGGTTATTTGTAATGAAAACTTAAACATCCCATACAAACAAATGCCTATACACCCGAATATACACACACGCGTACAACTACACTGGCACACTTCCGCGCGTTGACTCAAAAGGGCACAGCTATGCAATGGCGGCCTGGTAAAGGATACGCCGTCGTCGCCAGTGCCGCATTACACATTTGGCACATTTTCGCTTGATCAGTGTTTATTGTTTATTAACGCACACAGCCATAAAGTGAAACACGGGACACCCTTTCTCTCTGTGTGTGTGAGAGCCGGATACTGTGTTTTGTATCAATGTGTGAATAAGTGCGTGTGTAATCGTACGTATTTGTTCGAGCAACCATTTGGCGCCTAATTGTACGGAATCGTAATGAGCACAATACGAGTAGCTGCGGCGTGGGCATTGAGCGAGCATGCGAGCGCACACAGCCGTAAGTACATAAAACTTTCTAAAGCCTTGTAACGTCAAAGAGGATATTAAACGTTCGATACGGTCGAACGAACAAATATACCAGCCCAACCGCTGTTGAAACAAACAGGCGAACCCTGGTGGAAAAATGATACAATGCATGAAACGATGGACCCACAGAACGCCGCACGTGGGCTATCTAATGACGGCCCACAAATGAAAGTGTGTAGCACTTTGTGGAGCTCATAAAGAAAAGGTGTTTACAGCTTATGGTAGCATAATATGCTACCATGAATGGCGAGGTCTGAGCTGCGGACATTCGCAGGAAACACTTTGTATTTTCTGTCTTCTACACACACACACACACATATATAACTGCCACACGTCCACACGTAAAAAGGCCTTTAATGTGGTTGGCTAAGTGAACATTTGGCCAAAAATATGGACGCCTCTTAGAAGGCACAACAATATAAACGGTCAAGGTCGATCAAAGGATACATTACTAACGATTTCGTGGTGACATGAATCGAATAAGTAAACTGAAATTTTAGTCTGGATCGGTGGTGATAGTTTTCTTCATGACTAGTCGTACACCTTCAAACTTCCAAACCAAAATTAAATACAATGTTCTTAAAAAATGATATTGGAGAAATAAAAAAATAACGACTAGCCCTCGTATTCACAAATGTAAAACAGCTTTACAAACCATTGTAAAGAAATGGGTAAGTATACAAGGCCTTAAGCTTGAAATTATTAAATATTTCAACATTCAACATTTTTCAGAACCTGGCCTTAATCAAACCAAACACAGGCTTGAAACCATTTTAAACATTTCTATTTTTGAAAAGAAGTAGAAATAATAAATAAAGTCGAATTCGACTGACAGAAACAAAACTGTATCTCTAACAAATCAAAATTTATTGGTCCAAATTTATTCAAAATTATTTTTATTTTCGAGAATGTTGTTTGTATATTTCAAAATATTGACATTTTATAAAATCAATAAGAAATATTCACAACAGCCTCGTAGGTGATCAAAAGGACTTTGTCTAGAATTTGTATGGACTTCATTGTCTGACTGCCTGTTAATGTTTTTATGATGAAAATCGTCTCGTCGACTGTCATGCGAAATTTATTAAATAATTTTATCAGCGTACAAGTGTTCCCATAAATACGCACGTATGTATGTATGTGTTTACGCACACATCAACCATAAACATTTGAGTACGACTTACTGATTTCGGGTTTCACGGTCTTGGCCTTGATGTGTCATAAACTCTTGGCAATTGTGCAGAAATAAGAACAAAAGGAAGCAATTAGTCAGCAAGTGGGTAACACATCGTCTGTAACACATTGTATTGTTTGTGGTTAAATAAATATACATTAGAGTGGATCGATAATCAAGTTAGACTCAAGTTAGATAAAGAAACCTGGGCAGAAAGTTTGTCAATTTCATAATTAAATCATTGAATTTAATAATTAAATCAATTACATATTAAGTTTTTTTTAGTTTTTATACACTCCATCATAGGATGGAGTATATACTAAGTTTGTCATTCCGTTTGCAACACCTCGAAAGAGTGATCTGCGACCCTATAAAGTATATATATTATTGGTCAGTGTAACATTCTAAGACATTCTAGCGATGTCCGTCTGTCCGTCCGTCCGTCCGTCTGTTGTCTGTTGAAATCACGATAGAGTGCGAACGACCAACGCTAAAAAGCTGAAATTGTAGGAAGATGTTTTTTGCCCATAAGCTGGTTAAGTTCGAGAATGGGCCATATCGGACCAAAGGGGAAAAAGTTCCCCTTTACGGGACTAAATATATTCCGGCCATAATCAAATTTTTCAAATATTTTTTTTCACTACATCTAAGTTTTAAGTTTATATAATTTATAGATGGGAAAAAAAATCCCAAAAATGGGCGTGCTCATGGGTTCCGTGGACCCTTGGGGCCCAAAAAAGGGCCCATGATAAACATGCGCATATGGGTATCGAAGTGCAACGAAATTTACTCACGAACCCAAATATGCCTTTATTTTCATGATTTGCCTAAATTTTTTGATCCGGTTTCTGGGACTATCGGGTCACCAGCGGCCCAAAAACCGTCCCTTGACAAACATGGACATATGGGTATCGAAATGCAACGAAATTTTCTCGCGAACCCAAATATGCATTTATTTTCATGATTTGGATAAAATTTGTGATCGGGTTCCTGGGACTATCGGGTCACGAGCGGCCCAAAAACTCAGTTAGTTTTCTTATTTATTGACTTTTTAAGGATCCATGATGGAGGGTATATAAGATTCGGCCCGGCCGAACTTACTATTTGTCCACTTGTTTTTTTTAATTTCAGGTTTATTGTGTATGGCTAATCAATTAAACAATTAATCAACTAATCAATGAATCAATTATTCAGCTAATCAATTAATCAACTAATCAATTAATCAATTAATCAATTAATCAATTAATCAATTAATCAATTAATCAATTAATCAATTAATCAATTAATCAATTAATCAATTAATCAATTAATCAATTAATCAATTAATCAATTAATCAATTAATCAATTAATCAATTAATCAATTAATCAATTAATCAATTAATCAATTAATCAATTAATCAATTAATCAATTAATCAATTAATCAATTAATCAATTAATCAATTAATCAATTAATCAATTAATCAATTAATCAATTAATCAATTAATCAATTAATCAATTAATCAATTAATCAATTAATCAATTAATCAATTAATCAATTAATCAATTAATCAATTAATCAATTAATCAATTAATCAATTAATCAATTAATCAATTAATCAATTAATCAATTAATCAATTAATCAATTAATCAATTAATCAATTAATCAATTAATCAATTAATCAATTAATCAATTAATCAATTAATCAATTAATCAATTAATCAATTAATCAATTAATCAATTAATCAATTAATCAATTAATCAATTAATCAATTAATCAATTAATCAATTAATCAATTAATCAATTAATCAATTAATCAATTAATCAATTAATCAATTAATCCATTAATCAATTAATCAATTAAACAATTAATAACATTTTAAATAATCAATTAATTAATTAAGCAATTCATCAATTATTAGGTCCGCGTCCCCCAGTTTTGCCCAAAGTCATGTAATTTTTTATGGTCCCCAATGATTTGGGACCTCAGTGTCTTTTTTCAAAAAAGTGATATCTTGCAAACCGTATGGAATTTTGATGTTATATCTCTTGTAATGAAGAACATATAAAATAGAAAAAAAATCATATTCAAAATCGCAAAATACTTTGAAAAAAATAACACGTTCGCTGCCATGTGACCCACCGGTGGTTCACACGATTTTTTCCGTGACGCCATGTGCACCACCGGTGGGTCACACGCTACAAAATATTATAAGACTCTTTTCACTACGGCCTGCGAACCAAACAGTTTTTTCTCTTCATTGGCACCTACCTGAAACATACACTTTTAAACCAAAAACCACTTTTGGCACACTGGTAATTTTTTTTTAACATACGGCGGCAGCGAACGTTTTAACCTTTTTCCCCAGTTCAGGTCCACAGGTAGCAAACCGTTCAAAAGTCAAGGAAACAATCAACTACGAAAATGCACCTAACATCTCAGTAAACAGCAATTAATCAATGGTTCAATTAATCAATTGATAAATAGATTAATCAATTAACCAAATTTCGTTTCACTGTCGTATTTACAGCATTTTAAGCTTTCATTGTCATTTTATTATTGAAATTCGCCATTATGGACCCACTTAGTCCTCTCATTCACTTAGAACGCGGTCAGACTTGTGTATGTATGTGTGCGTGTTTGCTGTATGTATGTATGTACATAAAACACCCTTAGATATGACACACTCGTACGCATCTAAGTAGAACAACGAAAAGTCTTCGTCTCTCTCTCTCTCTCTTTAATAAACACATGACAGACTGTCTTATTGAATTATTTATAATTCACACAAATATACGACGGCACCGCCATATAAACACAAACATACTTAGTAGAATACAAAGCCAAACACATACACACACACACACGTGTGAATATGCGTGCGGATAAATTGTTGCCATGTCTGTTTGTTGTTGTAGCAATGAGTGCTTGTTTTTGCAAGAGTTAGACAAATATTAACATTGTATCTACATGTGTGCGTGTGTGCCTGTGTGATTGACTGTACACATATGTGTGTCAGTTTGTTTTGATGGATTTGTGTGTGTGTATGTGTAGCGAAGAATCAATGTAACCAACTTTTGAAGGATGTACTCGTGAATGTGAATGCGAGTGGTGTTCATCATCTGTCTTTTATGTGCAATTACTTTTGACAAATCGGTGATGGAACAGTGTTTAATTGTTTCGAATGTTTTGCGTGTACGAGCGTGTGGGTATTTATGCGTGCCTGTCCGTGTGGAAGGTTTTATTTACATTCAGCCTAATGAGCCTGCGAGTTTGTCATCTCGAAAATGTGATCATAATGATGAAATTACAATGATAAACCGTGGGCTGGACACAATGGCAATCGATAGACAACAAAGACAAAAAAAAGTTGTTTGTTCATTTAAATGAGACGGGAGATAAATTCGGAAAACTTTAGATTACTGACTTACTCACCTCCACCACTGGGCATGTTATTCATAAATGACACAACTTACTTGCCAACATTTGGTCCTCTCAAATTCGACTACCGATTACCTTCAATATTGGCCTGTCATTCAATCGTTTTACAATACACATATATATTCTACACTGATCACTGATAATTGTAATTGTCGTAAACTAATTGACATTCATTCAGGAAACCATGGTGATCCTGGTTTTTCCACTGTCTGTCAAATTGGAAAATGGAATTATTTATGGGCTGCCTTCCATCATTACCAACAACCAGACATACATGCATATGAGTGCGTAATTTATACTGGAATTCGATTGTAATGCCCCATAGGCAATTCACACACTTACACAAATTCCCATCCACACACACGCACATACATACATACAATTCAACATGTATTAAATATCATGTGGCAATCAATCCATATTTCATTGTTTAGTTATTAAATGAGAATAAATGAATGACTGAATGGCCTGACTGATGCACTGGTGAGAGCGGAGTGAAACGTTCGAATCCTGTGGCTTGGGCGAGGAAGGAATGGACAGATGATGAGATACCATAATTTATGAAATGTGTGGATAGGCAGACGGTAGACGAAACAGAACGATACCAGAAGACTTTAATAAATGAATAACTTGAGTATTGCGTTGGCTTCGTTGGCCATTCGAGTGCAACTAATTTTTGGAAAATCTAAAAGCCACAATTGCATTTCTTCCTGAAATGTGATATAAGTTTTAGGTATTGCAATCATATAAATTAAAATGTTAATTACAGAAGGCACTTTGGTGTTTAAAGTAATTGCATTTGGAATTTATGAAACCTATGCAAAATATTTGCCGCTTAAAATATTTTAGCAATGATTTAGATTGGGTTCGGATACTCTAACATAAAAGGAATAAACAATCAAGCTGGAGATGATGCGAATAATATTCTCTATAGAAGAGATCTAGGTCCGCTTGACTCGATTCTCTATAGAAGGGTTCAAGCTCAGCTTGACTGTTCTTTATAGATAAGATCAAGCTCAGCTTGACTCGATTCTTGAAGAGATCAAGCTCAGCTTGACTCGGTTCTCTATAGAAGAGATCAAGCTCAGCTTGACTCTATTCTTTATAGAAGAGATCAAGTTCAGCTTGACTCTATTCTTTATAGAAGAGATCAAGCTCAGCTTGATTCTTTATAGAAGAGATCAAGCTCAGCTTGACTCTATTCTTTATAGAAGAGATCAAGCTCAGCTTTACTCTATTCTTTATAGAAGAGATCAAGCTCAGCTTGACTCTATTCTTTATAGAAGAGATCAAGCTCTGCTTGACTTGGTTCTCTATGGAAGAGATCAAGCTCAGCTTGACTCTATTCTTTATAGATAAGATCAAGCTCAGCTTGACTCGATTCTCTATAGAAGAGATCAAGCTCTGCTTGACTTGGTTCTCTATGGAAAAGATCAAGCTCAGCTTGACTCTATTCTTTATAGAAGAGATCAAGCTCTGCTTGACTTGGTTCTCTATGGAAGAGATCAAGCTCAGCTTGACTCTATTCTTTATAGATAAGATCATGCTCAGCTTGACTCTATTCTTTATAGATAAGATCAAGCTCAGCTTGACTCTATTCTTTATAGAAGAGATCAAGCTCAGCTTGACTCGATTCTCTATAGAAGAAGCATGACTTTGGGCAAAACTGAAAGATACGGGTCTCTTTTGGATCTTTTATCACGTAGTCGTGTCCGTATATGGTTATATTTCCATGACTTAAAAAATTCTACACAGTGTTATCTTAATGATATTAATGCGTTTCTTTTTCCTATTCTTGAGAACTTACACCCTGGGACTGTCGTTTATGGAATTACTATTTGGTTGTGCTTCTCCATAAGCAAACACCCAGCAATGACTTTTACTTTTTCGTGTCTTAATTGGGGTTAAATTACATTCATTGGTAATGTATCACTCGGTCATTTGTAGGCCGAAGACGGCGTCCTTTAATGTTTCGTTTTGGGGGATGTCTGTCTGGGCTGGTTTAGTTTTTGTTTCGTTTTTTGTTGTAGTTAAGTTTTGATTATTTATTATACTGCAATGAACTTTGCATTTTCCAAAAACATAAATCAATAATATATCAAGTCGGTCTGTGTGAGTGTCTGACTGAGGCTGCCTGTCAGTCTGTTTCACTTCGTTCCTGTCTGTTTCTCTTCTCGGTTTCAGTTTGCGGTTACAACATTAGTTTGAACAATTTTTGTTGTTGTTCTGCTAGCCCAAAAACATGAACAAAAACATTGCTTATCTTTGGTGTTTTACATCTAAATCATGTTAACCCATTAGGGTTAAAAATCCACATGAAGAAAATCGGATTTGATAAATATCAAACGGGATTTCTCTGGATTTTGGACAGGTTGCAGTTTGGCTCATTGGTGTGAAGAAATGGTCTATTCTTCAAATATCTCCAAATCAGTGATTAGGAAATGTGTAGCCGTGTGTGTGTGCTTCTATGGTCCAACTAATTTCATTCAAAAACAAGCACTGATTAACCCTCTAACCGGCATTACCACTCTGAGGATGTCTTCATAAATTGTGTTTAATTTCGTAAAAAAATAGTTGTTTGTGCAGGATTTTCCAGTATTTCTGTTTGGCCGTTTAGAGGGGTGAATTTTTTTATGAAATTAAACACAATTATTGATGGTGGTCTTGCCGGTTAGAGGGTTAAATTAGTTTTTCTTCGGAATATTCTGCCCGAACTATCGATTACAACCGCCACACAATGGGTTAAGGACACGTCAGCATCAACAGTCGCCCGCAAATACAAGTTTATTCGTTTTGACACCGATAATATTTACAATATTTTTCTTGCAACATTTTAAACCTGTTGTTGTTGTTGCTGCTGTTATTATTAACACGTCTCAGTTTCCATCATCCATCCAAGAGCTGCCTTCGTTATAACGAAACGAAAAAACCAAAACCAGAAAATAATGATTAAATATAAAAAAAAAAACAAAGTTGGCAAAAAAAAAACAAAATGATTAAAAAAGGGTACAATGGCAACAATGTTGCAAACAAGAACCGCGGACCGGTGTGGACGGACAAAGATGGCGTGGCGTGGCCGACATCGATGAAAAACATTTCAAAATTAATGTTCACAAATTAGTAGTGTTATTGCTGTGTTGGCCTTTTCTGGCCAAAGTGGATGGATTGGGTAGACGGATGAATGGTTGACCTTTTGGTGTTGCAATTAATTGTTGGGTAATAATTGAAATAATAAATTTGCCAAATTTTCGTAGAATGTTGTTTGAAAAGCATTCTCATAAATACTAATGAGTATTTAAGGTAAAAAAAACACACACAACAAAAGTACGAACTAAAATGTAAACAAATTAATATTAGCAATTTCAAATGATTGGATATATCTTCAATCATTTGATCAGTGCAACCCCTTTAGTATCAATCAAGTTTTACAATTATTTCTACAGTGACCCACAAACTATTTTAACCCTTCTCTGTGGTCAGGACCTAGAAAGCCCTTGAGCTCCGCATCTTTCATTCGCGATCTGACAAGTTAACATCCATCCCAAGATACTTCATAATTTGGTGTTAAAATCACTTTTTAAATTATACTACTCTTCTAATGAACCAATTGTAAGATTATTAAATGCATTTAATCAAATTAATGCTTAATGCTTAAAATTTAATTTAGATTTCTCTTTTTCTATTAATAAAATTATTGAAATTTTAGTTATATATTTCTTCTAGATGTAAGCTTGTCTGTAAGGATTTCTCAGTCCATCGACTATTAAATAAATAAATAAATATTTTGTATATGATGTAAAGAGTGGAGGGTTAGGAAATAGTTGACGCACCTACTTCGTAACAAATCCGGTCAACTTAAGTCTGTTAACCCTGTCAACACACTTATATTTATTCAGATTTAAATTTGCAAATCCGATATTTTATTTGACTTTTCTTATTTCCACTCAATAAAATAAACCACAGGAGCTAAGAGAACATATAAATTAATTTTGCCAAACCCAAAACGTAAGAACACATAAATTCATAGAAAACAAACCATAAATTTAGCTTAAAGTGCACATAAACTGAAAAAAAGGAGAAACTGCTTGCTGCAAATAACAAATACAGATATTCCGGTCGTTCCAGCACACGCACACATAGCCACACACACCCATACCAAGCTAAAGATGCGTTCTCAAGGCATAAACTATTTTCATAGTTTCCTAGCGCCACCATTGCTTCGAATTGCAGAAATTCGAAAAAGTTTTCATCTATACATTAATAATTAACCTTGAACAGCAACTTTTTTTCGTCTGTTAAAAATTGCAACACGACTTACATACTTAGCGTATATTTTGTTATTGTGATATTTAAAGTTGGGAACAGCACTGGGTGCAGTAGGGTTGAGAGTGGGGCAGTAGGAGTACTAGCAGGTGGTGAACGACATCGGTGGCGATAGTAGCACCACAGTTGTTGGAGTCAAGTAGCTTGTTGTAATTACTTTGAAGTTGCTCAACGGTGCTGTCGATTTTGGTGTGACAGAGTGGGCGAAAATGTCAGAAATGTCCTTTAAAAATCATACATGAAGAAGATCCGTCTTACACGAGTACTGCAGAAGCGATCCACGTATTTTTTTTTGGTATAAATAGGTATATTTTTTGTAATTATTAGTACTCCGTCGCTTGAGGAAGAAAAAAATTATTTAAATTGGCTTTTAGTTCCGACTTACACAAGGCAATTTTAATTGCCGCAATTCTCTGTTTGTAAGAGAGAGAGTGAGAGAGAGAGGTAAGGGAATGGAAGGCAATGCCTTTTGTGTTTTTCATAGTGTGAAGTTGGCTGCAGATTATTATTTACGTGGTAGCTCAGAAATTATGTTCGGGAGCTATAAAAATTGCGCTGTAGAGGTTGTAACCACAGAAATCGTAGATGAAATCTTCAACCACTGGTATACATTTGAACAAAATCTGAGCTTTGTTGCTAAACTGCTGTTGAGCCAAACCATTTTTTGCTGGAGAAATATTCTTTGTTTAATAAGTCAGGCAGATGTCAAACTGATATTATTTTATATGATTTGTAATACATTTGGTTCTTGTTTTGAGTTTACTTAATTACATGTTACGTGTGCTAATATCGAAAATAGTGAAATTCAATTTATAGTACAGAAAATATATGTAAAACTCCATTAAACAGTGGAGGGTACTAATCCCAAATCTGTGAGCTCTACGTAATATCATTTGAAGAGACTCACTGACAGGTTTTACTGGCATTTATGGAATGAGAAGACGACTGAAAACTTATTGTTGCTTTTATACAAAATTTGAATCAAAAAAATCGGAATGCCTAACACGCCAACATCTGCGCCCTATTTTTGTGCAGTGTCATGTGCGAGCATTTACAACGCCATTTGGCAGATAAAAAAGAAACTGCCATTTGCATAATTTAAAATGTCATAAAGTACATGAACAAGTATAACAAATTCCTACTTCAACTCATTCACCTCCAGTGAGCGAACAAGTCTCGTCACAGTGGTTTGAAACAAATGACCAGGCAGCATTGACTATAGCAATGAAAAGTGATTTCAAAAGAGGAAATGCGCTCTCCAAAATCTTAATATATATTTACCCTCGACACTGATTCACTGATACACTGATTCACTGACTCTGTCACGCAGTACGTAGGAATTTAAATAGGCATTCTATAAATATTAATAATAATATTTTTTTTTACAGAAATTGTGTTTTCCCCAAATTTTTTTTTTCCAAAATTTTTTTTTTTGTACAAAATTTTTTTTTTAACAAAATTTTTTTTTTACAAAATGTTTTTTTTTACAAAATTTTTTTTTCCAAATTTTTTTTTTTTTCAACAAAATTTTTTTTTTCAACAAAATTTTTTTTTCCCCAAATTTTTTTTTTTTTTACAAAATTTTTTTTTCATATTTCAACGGGCGCCATAGGCGCATTACAACTTACTAGTATGAATATAATATATAATTAGAGACAAGAGTGGACGCCAAGGAATCGCCTTACAGAGCGTCAAAATAAAGCGAATGAAGGATCTGTTTGGGCTAATCAATTACTTCCTAAACAGAGTCATCTCCCGACGAACGAAAACAATACACGCTTTTTATGGTTAATTTTGATACGGGAGATCAATTTGATTTCCGTTACAACACTGCTTCAGATCTTTCCAAAGTTCCATTTGTCACACACCAAATGACAAACATTGTCCGCTATCCACGGACGCGTAGTTCATTCATATTAGGATGTTGTCATGTAAAGTTCAGACAAACTAAATAAACGACTGAATTGTAAATGCCTTATTTGTCTGTCGAATGCTGTGTTTGGCAAGCCTTCGACAAATATAACATTTAATTTATTTAAATTCTAGTTTGTAGTTGTTGGTCTTAGACAAGAATTTATGAAGTGCTTGTGGTTGCGTGTTCGTCTGAACAAAAGTTCATTTGAATTAACATGAGAGGTGTTGATAAATATCAACGGCTACAATTAATACAAATCAAAATGTTAAAGAAACATCCACCAAAGACAATAAGAATACATGAAGAAAATAAATGCAAGATCAACACACATGACAGTGGGATCTTTAGCATTTGGCACGAGACCAAGAATTCCAAGGCTAACAATGTAGAGATCTATCTTCACAAAGATCTTTACGAATGTCAGCAACAAATTTTTTCGATTGCAATCGATTGCAATTTAATTGGCAAAAGATGGATGAGGCAGCAAATGCAGATACTTTGGAATTCTGGTGAATGGTGTGTGTGGCAAATTTACTGGACAAATGGCTATTTCTCCTTGACTGATCACGGGCAACGAGGGCGTCTGCCCAGTAATTCTTTGTACGAACAGGAACGATATTTCTGTAGCACAAAACATTTTTTTTTTTGGGACATTCGAGACTAAGAAATAAAAAACAAAAACTCATTTGACATACACGTTCTCTACTCGTTCCTCTGTCCATCTGTAGCTCTGCCTATCACTCTATCTTTTTCCTAATGCCTTTGTTCGTCCAAATTATCTGCCACAGGCGTGTGACCAATCTGTTCCAATGAAAACATACAATAAATGTTGTAATTTCATTGTAATTTTCCGAATCATAATACAGCAACAGTTATGCCCCCAACGACATCTTAAAAATCGTTATCCTCCACACTTCCATTTCAATGGTAAATTCTATTAGTATCATTGCGAGTAAAAGAACTGCTGCTTCGGTGGCAGCAGAAAAAGCAATAAAACTTTTCAAATAATGCCGAATATCGAGCAAAACTTTAAATTGTAACAATGGTACTCAAAAGTTGCCACGGTGAAAATAAATTCCAAAGAAGATAAAATACCGAAAAAACAAACAAACAAAATACAATTCCAAAAGAAATTGTAACAATAAAATCGATTTTGGTGCACAACAAACAGAAAAGGAAAACTCTCAAAAAACGAATTCGAATGGGAGCAAAACGAAACTGAAAACTTCCGCATTTTGAGGAAACACTTGGAGTTTTTTCTGTAAGAGATTTTCCAAGATACCTTTGTCACCGATAAGAGCATCTACCTGGTGCAGTCCAGCTCCCCGCAAACAATGCCCCACCTAAAACAACATGTGGCGATGCCATGATAACCGAAATAAGACAAAACAAACAACGAAATCTGATTAGAGACACCTAACGATTTTTGTTGTTTAAACTCGTAAGTACTGCGTTCTTACACAAAAATTGTATAACTTGCGGGGTGGGGGTGGATGACGGCAATGGTCGTGGTGGAGTAAGCAACACCTGTAACATCAGAAAGCCAAAGGACAAATACCATCTAGGAGATATCGCCATAAGGCCAAAACAAACAACGCAGTGAACAAAAAAAAAACAATAGGAACAAATTAATGCCCGTAATTTATTGGAGTCCGTCGGCGAGTACTGTGTAGGTGGGCACGTGTCCATTGAAAGGGTGTCTGTTTGGAAGTGATAAAAACAAATGGTGGGAAAATTAATTACAACTATGCGACTCCTGTGTATATTTGTAACAAAATCATAGGGAATTGTAGAGATTAAATGGGTATCGGACTCTAAATATGAATATTTTAGTGCTACTTTTCGGAGCGCTCCCCCTGGGGAACCCTATACAGCCAAATTGCAATGCAGCAACCATAAGCCTTAGGGCACCGAAAAAACGGCTCATGACAATCAAATGAAGCATCCTTACAAAACATATCGCTCATTTACTTGAATAGTGTCACAATTCAAAAGTCACTGTAAATCTATTTTGTTCTGCGTCTATTTGACGTACATATGTCAGGGGTCTAGTTTATTTGGGAAATCCATGATTGTTTTCCTCTTTTTGCCCAATAGGATGCAATCGACAACTTTAAGAGGATGGTGTTTTGATTTCTGCCACTATTCAACTAATTGAGCGGTATGTTAGAAAAGATGGCAAAATTCCAATAATTTTTCTCAAATATGTACACTTATCTGTCACACCAAAAAAAAATAACATTTAAACAAAATAATGGTTCATCTTTAAAGGCCATTTACTGAAATTACCATTGATTCCCCATAAATACACACATGGTGGCACTAATACTATTACATGACTCGCATATACCTAACCAAAACACCGCACCCAACCCGGCTACTGCTCATCGGTATCCCGTATTGTATCTGTCTGATATCCTATTCATTGCTTTAACAGTATTAGTGTGCACACCTACATACATTCGTTTATATGTATGTACATTTATACAAACATCTTCATTTTCCAATATTAAAGAAGAAAGTTTTGCTTCTTTTTCCATCGTTTTGCTAGTTCTAGCCAATATTTTACGCCTTTCGGCTATAAAAGTGGCCAGAACACACACACACACACATGCACGTGTACGGGGCAATAACAGCACGAGAACATTATAACAATACCGAAAAACATGAAAACGGCAGAACCGAACAGACGTGCAGAGAAGACAAAAAGGTTTTCTTGCTTGTACTGCTTGTACTCATTTCGAAGGTGTTTTTATTGGCGAAAATGCCTTTAAGGCAAAAAATGAAACTTTATTTCCATTTTTTCCCTTTTGTGGGCTGGCGTGTGTGTGTTTTCTGTCAGTGTGTTGGTGATACTGTTGGCGGCAAAGGACGTGTATGTATTGGTATGTTGCCCTGTATTTTCCCAGCTTTGATGTGGTTTTTATTTCTTTCACTTTCTACCACGCGAGGAGATTTTAAGAGACAGAAAAGGAGAGAAAAAGAGAGTCTCGTCCTGACATCAATACTCTGACACATGAAAATAATTTGGGTCGTGAAAAGAAATGAATAGATTTTGTGCACATGAAGAAATTTACGGAACATTTGAGGGGATATCCACTTGAAAATGTCGCAATTTCTACCAATTTTGTCGGCTAATAAAAGCAGCAGTGAACTGAGACCCCTTTACAAAGGTGTATACGAAGTTGAGCGAATTTCTGGTATTCTGTGGGTTTATTTCACATTTTTGTTAAATAGATGCCAACGTCAAAAGTAGTGTAAAGACAAGGGCAAAAGAGTTTTTTTTGGACCATATAACTGGGCACTGGTTACAGGTGGTGGAAATTGGATTGATTTCGAAAACCCAGAGAAAAGGAAATCATGAGGACCCATGGCCGACTCATGTTTTGTGGAATTATCTTAATGTCTTAGGAGTTGATCAGCGAAAGAATGCCTTGGGTACTTTGCCAATTAATTATATATGTCATCTTTAATTGAGTATGTTCCAAAAGGGCATAGACAGCTAAGAATTTTGGGGTATGAGAGAGAGAGAGAGGGATTCAAATTCGAATTTGCTCGGACTATACATACATGGACGATTTCCTGGTGAGTAATTCTACACTGATTAATGGACCAAGTATAGAAATTCAGAGAAAATACCTAGACTGAAGGTCTAGACCAGTTGATCTCTGGTTTATTACTTAAAAGGTATGATTTTTGAGGATCTTCAGTAAACTATCAATAAAAGTCTCAAACCTTTTTGTTCCAATGTTGAATCTAAGAATGATCAACTCACTTCGATTCACTGATACAAATCTAGTATCTAGTATCAGAATAGTTGTACCTGGCATATCTCTTCAAACCATTCTACTTTATTTAAACTTCAATTGTCGAATTCTTTAAAACATTCTATGGAAAATTTAAATAAAAAAAAACTCAACACCACCACAGCAAACAAAAAAAGTGACAAATTGAGATTTTAAAGTGCCAATCATCAATCAAACCGTTTGCAGTCCTTTTAAGCGAAAGGACGTTCGGTTCCTTTCTACTTACCCCAAAAGGGATGTGAAAAAGAAAATGATAAAGGATAAGGCACCATTCCGAAGGAAACATATAAAAAATGGCATACCTGCAAACAAGGGAGTGAGGGAGAGAAAAGAAACATTAACGCAAATGAACAAATGTAAAATTTTAAAGGTATTCAACTGTTGTCAAGCAATGAAAAGGATGTATTGTTAGTCTTGAGTTTGCTTCGGAAAATTATAAACATTTGTCTTTCTCTGCGACTACATTATTTCAAATCCAGTATTTACTACACATTTTTCATCTTAATAACCTACCTATTTTCTCTAAGTGTGCATTTTTTACAATCGTACATGATGCTCCTACAAGGGATGGCTTGTACCACCGCATGGCATCGTTCCTTGATTTATTTTTGCTTTTATTGTAACAATATTGATTTTGCGGGTTATAAAGTCATGATGTGCGCCACTTTAAAACACATTCACAACGACGACCCCCACCAACCCCTCAGACCACGCCAACAAAAGGAGGGCAGACTCGTGGTAGTTGTAACATCGGCGGCACAAGAAATATTCAATTTGATACTTTCTTTTGCGCCACAAAGAAAGGTTCTGTGTTTTTGCGGGTGATTTCTGATACACATTTCGCCTGTTTCCATTTCAAACATCTTAATTTTTCTTCTTTCGTTTTCGTTCTACTTGTGTTCAATAAGGCATGGTAGCACCAGCACCACCACGCCAGCTTGGACGAACCACAAAAAAACATTCCTTTCTTAGTTTTGCTCGTCGATGACCGAAAAAAAAAACAAAAACCAAATGTGACAAATTCAAAATCATGTCAGGTTTGTACTTTTTACCATATGAACGAACCTAAGAACCATATCGGTGCGGTCCCTCCAAAGATGAATTGCAATAAAAGTGGTGCTTGCTTGGGCCGACAGAGAAGGAGAGAGAAAAACAAACATTTGGGGGGGGGGGGGGATATTTTGCCAAATTGCAAAATATCTGATACTGAACACATTTGGAGCTGGAGCAGCCAGCAAAAGAAATGTTTTTGTGATTATTCGCATAATCTGTCATTACTGGAGTAGAAAGTAATTTGTTACGCAAATGCAAAGCATATATCAGGAAAAAGCTTAACGAATAATAATAACAGAGAATGTCGCATGAACCTTTTTTGCCTGCGCTCGATTGAAATGACTAAAGGCAATTGTGCCAAGAAAAATAAATAAATGACGGTTTAAATTGTTCGAGCGAAGCGGAATGGAATTTAAGAAAAAGGGGAACCATTGACTTTTGCTGGGTGTGGCAGGTCAATAGCACGGGATGGGTCTTTGCATGAGGGCAATAAAGACAGAGACCAATGTTAACCAATTTCAATTACCCATTGCCCATTGCCCATTGCCCATTGCCCATTACCCATTACCCATTACCCATTACCCATTACCCATTACCCATTACCCATTACCCATTACCCATTACCCATTACCCATTACCCATTACCCGGATGTGTGGAAAACCTTCCCATGCAACCCTCGTACAGTTTTTTAATCTCAATATAATCCTGTTTTCTAACATATTCAAATTTAATTGAAATGGTAAGCAATGGTATGTTGCAGCCGTCCCCTTTGAACAATCAATAAATTGCAATCCGTGTTTAGTTTCTTTTCATTTTTTTTTCGACAATGTTTGACCTAAAATTGATATCCATGCGAATGGTGGGCGGAGTGAAAAATAAGTTTTATGATTACGGGCGATATTCGCAGTTTGTTTGTTTGTCTGACGGTGCTCCTCTCCCTTTGATTTGTGCTGTTATTCATATTCGGATGAATTCAATTTCGATTCTAGTTTTCACACTCCGTCCCCAACACACGTCAGGTAAACTCGTGATTTTTGCGGGTGTTTGTTTTAATTTGATTCGACTCTTTGGTGCGAACTTCGAAAATAATTCGTTGTTTCAATGAACATCGTGGCAAAAAAGTGTTCATATCTAATTGCATTTCATTTCATTCATACTGCATACGTCCTTCAATGTATGTATATGTCTATGTATGGGTGCAACTCTAAAATTGAGTTGTAACCCATTGACGATGCCAGCAGAAGGTGAGTGGTAGGGTGGAAGGCGTCTGGGTGTGTTGGTGCATATTTAGCAGTACCGACAAATGAAAGGATTCGAAACTTTTGGTTTCATTTAACACACTTGCTCCCCTGCCAGTTCGCCTCTCAATAGCATGCAGACTTTTTACATCAGCGGAATATCGGCTTCCCGCACCAGCTGGCATACACAAAAAGATCCCTAAAAATTAAATGCGAAAATCCAATGAAGAGCGAACAAAATACATTAGTTTTGTGCACAAAAGGTGTTTGATAAGGATAACGAAAGTTTTTGTTTGTATTTCGAGTGTAATTTAAGCGGAATAATAATGGGTTTACTTTGCTTTGGCAGAGCAGATGGAAAAGTTTGTACTGTGAAAGTGATCAAAGCTTTGAAGGAAAGTTGAGTTTTCTTTAAAGTGCAATTTTCGAGTAGTTTGAATTGTTGTTGATGGCGTCTTGTGAAATGTTTTAAAGAAATTGAAAGATGTATTAACTTTTTGGAACATGATGTGCTAAATAAATAAACTAAAGTCACATCGCAGCGGTTGTCTGTCGCTAGTTACGTTAATTTGAGAGTTTATAGAAATTTAACGTTTTCAAATGCAGCATGAAAGATGTGGTTTTCGCAAGACGGCACAAGCTCCACATATAAAATTGTTAGTATTTTCGTAAATATGGAACAAGTTTTGGCAATACAAACATGTGTACTCAGATTTTGTTAAACGACATGCAACTGAATGACCTTGATATATACATACTAGTAAGTTGTAATGCGCCTATGGCGCCCGTTGAAATATGGAAAAAAAATGTTGTTGAAAAAAAAAAAAATTGGTGGAAAAAAAAATTAAATTTTTGAAAAAAAAATTTTGTTGAACAAAAAAATTTTGGTGGGAAAAAAAAAGTTTTGTTGAAAAAAAATGTTGGGGGAAAAAAAAAAAAAATTGGAAAAAAAAATGTTGTAAAAAAAAAATTTTGTTGAAAAAAAAATTTTGTAAAAAAAAATTTTGTAAAAAAAATTTTGGTAAAAAAAAAATTGGGGAAAACACAATTTCTGTACAAAAAAAAATATTATTTTTTTTATTATTATCTTAATATATATTTACCCTCGATACTGATTCACTGATACACTGATACACTGATACACTGATACACTGATACACTGATACACTGATACACTGATACACTGATTCCCTGATTCACTGACTCTGTCACGCAGTACGTAGGAATTTAAATAGGCATTCTATAAATAATAATAATAAAAAAATAATATTTTTTTTGTACAGAAATTGTGTTTTCCCCAAATTTTTCTTTTACCAAAATTTTTTTTTTCCAAATATTTTTTTCTTACAAATTTTTTTTTTTTAAATTTTTTTTTTCCAAATTTTTTTTTTCAAGAAATTTCTTTTTTTCCAAATTTTTTTCACCACAAAATTTTTTTTTCAACAAAATTTTTTTTTCAAAAAAATTTTTTTTTTTCCACAAAAATTTTTTTTTTCAACAAAATTTTTTTTTTCACCAAAAATTTTTTTTCAACAAAAATTTTTTTTTCAACAAAATTTTTTTTTTCCACAAAAATTTTTTTTTCAGCAAAAATTTTTTTCCCACAAATTTTATTTTTTTTCGAAATTTTTTTTACAAAATAGTTTTCTCAAAATATTTTTTACAAAATTTTTAAAATTAAGTAACAAATACTTTCTCAAGCAAATTAACGGGCGCAATAGGCGCATTACAACTTACTAGTTATTTATAGAAAATTATAGAATGCCTATTTAAATTCCTACGTACTGCGTGACAGAGTCAGTGAATCAGTGTCGAGGGTAAATATATATTAAGATTTAAGGGATCTCCTTAAAGTATGCCACAGTTGTTTAATATTAAAGAAACTGGTCTCTTTAAAATACCCCATAAGTCATGGAAAACGATCGAAAAAGGACAATGATGATGTTAGGTTTCCACTTTTGTGGTAGTTTTTTTGAGAGGGAAACATTGACTTTAAAGGGTAATTAGTATTTTTTAACGGTGTCCGCCTAAATGTATGTGAGACTCCCCTTTGTCCCATCTATATTGTGAATTTTGTTATTTCGTGATGCTGTTTTTATATTTATTTATTTATCAAATTACCATTTCATTCATAATTAATTATGTTGTTATTATTCTTGTGTCTGTTTTTTTTTCGTCTTTATTTTATTGTGTTTTGCTCATTTTTGGGTGCTCTTGTAATAAACACTTTTATATCAAATTAAGTCCCATTTCTTTTTCACCCCCTCTACTCCAGGCCAGTTCACTCCACATGCCGCTGGTGTTTTGTTATCTCGACTATGGTTTGCATAAAATATTCAAAAGGTTCAGGGCAAAAAAATAAAACGGGAGATTTGTTTGTTGTAAGTTTCATTAATTATTTACAATTTCTTTGCTTAACAGCTGAGACCTGTTGAATGCGGTGCTCCTTCTGCCCCTAACAAGTTGGCCCAAATACTTTGGCAAGTATAAGGTCTGTATAGTAAATACAGAACACACACACATACATATATAAGAACACACTTGAACATTATCATGCTTCCTGACGCACATTCTGTGTGTGTTTCCCACGCACACACCTTAGATTCATTGTATCTCTGCGCCTCTCATCCACCCAATGTTGTGTGTCAAGGTTAAACTAATTTAAGACATGAAAAATTATCTACAGTTCCCTGGAAATCCCACGAGAGAAAGTTTCCGATTTGCAGCCTTAGCTGGGAGGATGAGTAGAAGGAGAGAAGATAGAGAAGTTATTGCACTTGAATGAGGGTGGGGGATGGGCAGAAGAAGTATGTAATTGAAAAGTAATTCAAAAGATAACTAAACCACTGTGAACTGAGTTGTTAACAATTGTAAAATAATTTTCAAACAATTCCTCAGAGCGTGTCCAATTTAAAGTAATTTTTCAATTTGCTGCTGGTGTGCGGTAATCACTCCCATTTTGGCCGGATTCAGGGTGCTATGCAGGTGTATGAGTAAATTAACTGATTTTGAGATATTCAGGCTTAAAGTATTGACATTAAATGATCCCATATATTACAGGACAAGCTAGTTTTACGATACATTCGCCAAGACCGCATTGTTTCCGGTGGAGGTGGAAGGGATTTTCTTGGTATGAAAACCACCCTTCGTCTAAACGAGACTCTTTTTAGGTTTTCAATAATACAGAAGTTGATAGTAACTGAGTTAGACAGACTCAATGTGAGGTAATTTGTTGAGCTGTCCCAGTCAATACGGGTGCTGACACAAAACTCTCTTCAAAGAGGGTCTGACCTAATTCGAACAGCAGAATTTCTGGATACCTTATGTCAGATAATTGATATGCTTATCAGGTCTAAGTACATGAAAAAATGCTTTTCAACCTTTGATATCTCCAACTTATGAAAGTGGGTGGGTTAGGTTAGGTTGAATTGGAGGATCGGTCATGTACCATGACCGTCTCATGTCATTGACATATACCTGGGCCAGCTGTGAGCTCCTGGTTTCTTGTACAAATTCCCTTCCCGTTTTTTCGGTCCCCTCTATAAAGTTCCTTAAATTCCTTACTTCCATTACTTTGACGACCGACAGGTCATCTAAGGTGTCCTCTCCTAATTGGGAGAAAGCAGGGCACTGGCACAGGAAGTGTTCATATTTTTGGGTAACATATTTTCTACTAGTAAGTTGTAATGCGCTTATGGCGCCCGTTGAAATAAGGTAAAACAATTTGTTGAAAAAAAAAAAAATTGTGGAAAAAAAAATTTTTTTCTTGAAAAAAAAAATTTTGTGGAAAAAAAAATTTGTTGAAAAAAAAATTTGTACAAAAAAAAATTTTTGTAAAAAAAAAATGTAAAAAAAAAATTTTGAAAAAAAAAAATCGGTAAAAACACAATTTCTGTACAAAAAAAAAATATTATTTTTTTTATTATTATTATTTATAGAAAATTATAGAATGCCTATTTAAATTCCTACGTACCGCGTGACAGAGTCAGTGAATCAGTGTCGAGGGTAAATATATATTAAGATAATCCAATGCAAAGAGACAAGTGAGTAATTCGTAAATAGTCATAATCAGAAAGCTCTGGCCAACGGTTCCGGTCAATCGTATAACCCAGGAAACGTCTGTCGATCATTAACCCCGACTACTGGCATAGATTTATTACTATTGGCGATGATTTAAGGTCTAGACTAACCATTTGATTACGAACTTGCAGATTGTCCTATGATTTCTCTGACTGACGTCAAATCGCCACAGAAAAGTTTAGAGTTTTTTTTTTGGCTTTTAGTAAATGTTCCCTTATCATTCTCTGGATGTTCCACAAACAGTCGGAGGCGAACAGATTAGAACCGCCCCCATTCGCTGAGGCATCACACGCCGTCCGACTTCCAACTTGATTGCAAAACCGACACTGTAGTTGTTGTTCCCCTTCTTTTGGATTTGTTAATCTATTTACTTATCCGTCACATAATCGGTTTTATTCCTGTTGGCATTACTCCCCAATGTCCTTTTTGTTGAATATGAGTGTTGGCAACGTTTAATTGCTTGGATTTCCCATTAGCTAGCAAGATAACTAGCTGCCAGAATACAATGAACTCCTTACAACACATATTAATATATAAGAAACATTTCATGTCTGAAAACTGGAATACAATTGAGCATTTTCTCTTCAAAACCTAAAAAACTGCAACATAAAACATTCTTCTGTCACACAAATACCTAATATATTCACTTACTTCTCTGACAGCCCACTTGCATCCAAATGTCCTGCGACATATTTTCTCTTAGTGCCAACTAATAGTACATCAACTTATATTCTTATGTCTTAAATACAATTACCAGAAGGATGCGCAACTTATTGGTCTGACAAACTTCCTGTTCTGTCCTGAAACACAGGCGAAAATACAACAGACTTTGGGGACGGCAGCGTGAAATGCCAAGAAACCAGTCTAAATGGATTTAAAATACCGAACAAATGGGGGGAAAATTGAAAAACTTAGCATGAATAGTTGGCTCAACCCCTGTGCCCTATTTTTGCAGACAATCAAAAACAATATATATAACCGGGGTGTGGAATGCACTTTAAAGAAGGAGAACAACTGACACAGTATAGTTTAAGGCGATTAGTGCAACATAAAGTCAGAGAATACTTTTTGGGGGGGAACAAACAGACAGAAATGGAAAAGTGAAAGGAAATCCAATGAAGAAAATTAGTATCCGAGGGGGAAATGAGAAAAAACAATCAAGGAGGAAATAACTTCAAGAATAGCACAAGATGGTGGTAGAAAACAAATAACATTTTAAAGTTTTCATAAGAAATGTTAAATGTTGTTTTTAATTTGGTGAGAATGTAACAGAGCATACGAATTTCAGAGACACATGATAATATTCCAGATTCTGCTATTGTAGAGGAAAAGTGCAAGGATATTTTAACCCCGGAACATTATGAGCCACTTTTGAGAAAATCTTTATCAAAACCAAAAAAAAATCTGGCACCTTTGAAGCTCTACTACAACTTACACTTGAGTACATCTTATACTTATGTATTACCGTCAGATTTCCAACAAGCAGTTAGTTTTTCTGATATAAAAGACAAATTAAAAATTATCCACTGTGGGTATATACTGGTAAACCCATCGATTTATCCATGCCCCAGAACAAGCAATATCAATTTACCAGTCGGCGAGTGTATTTAGATCAAATTTCACTTTAGAGTCAGTGGCTTCACAGATTATACTCCCTCCAGGAAGCAGATATCCGAAATTAGGTCTAAGTATTCTGGTGTTGACTCACTGAGCCATCGTTGGTATCAGGCAGCACTATGACCACAGGGACACTCTTCACATTTAGTTTTGCCCGGTATACCTTTTGAAAAAGATTTATCATAGTAGTTTTTTAATATCCACTCTATGATCACAATGAGATTATCACATAAAAGAGAGAATATTAGATTTGAAATTAGAAGAGTTTACCATAGATGTTTTAGCAGGTATGATGAGACTATGGTGTGTCCTTTTAACATTATATTCTCTAGTATCTCTTGGGGATTTCCCTTAGTTTTAAAACTCAATAAACCGCAATATTCATAATCCTTTTACAAAATGTATAATTTCACCAATAGAATGCCATAATTAAAACACATCCTAGACGGGCATTCATAGGAGTGCCCCTGCCCATTTGTTTTCTCTCAAGAAATCATAACCATTTTACTAATCACTAAGGAATCACTTGATTCCTTCACCAATTTAATTTCTTACTCGTACTTCTTTCTCTGTATGCAGAAGCTATTTTCGAATTATGTAAAGTGTTCCACATATGCATGCACACATTCGTAATTGTGAAGTACACTCGAACAATTTTTGCAAAAATTTCTTTTAAATTTCCTCGTCATTGTTGACTTGTTTTTTTGCTGTTGTTGTTGCTCGGCCCGTTTCGATGGCTAGAAATCCATATAAATCAGTTAGGTTTTTTTATTGAGTTTTGTCGGCACCACAAAGTCAATTTACACATATTTTTTTATGGTTCTTTTCCTGCTTCGGTCTTTTATGTTGCGCTGCCGAGAGAACAAATATACAAACATAAAAAGAAAGCACTCATCGATTTAAGTGCTATGTGTACACAGTGACGAGGGGATTGATTGAAACGTTCTTTCTGAAGAAACGAGAGAATACGTTATTTTTGATTGATTCAGTATGTTTCTCATATGCGATTGCGGTTAAGATTAATATTAAGAGCACCATCATGAGTAAATATCGTGTATGTCCAAATATTAGTGCTTTGTTAATCATTTGGCATTTTTCAATGGTTTAATAATAAGGTACCTTAGGCGATTATTCAGGAGGTCCGGAAAAGTGCGGTTATTGACAACCAAAAGGAGAGACCGGTCTTATACAGATATGTAAAGAACTTACACTAATGTCAACAGGAGAAATACAATTTCGTATGACCAAAATTGTACAGGGTTCTCCAACAAGAGGTGGTATTTTGCCATTTGACAAGAAGAAACTACGCCATTATTAAAAATGGAACGATACACGCTTCAACAACGCATGGAAATTATTAAAAATCACTACAAAAATGGTAAAAAGTTCGCAAAACTAAAAAGTTTCCAACAGCCCAGAGTCGATTTAAGACCTCAACAGATAGAATTCGTGAGGCTAGGGCAGCCACTTTGCGATTTGATTATGGAAAATTTCATTAAAAGGATATGGTCCTGTAAGCCTGATCATGGTGGCCATTTGGCTGATGTGGTTTTTCATTATTAACGACATACTTTCCTCTTTATTATGGAAAAAAAACATCCGATCATTTATCTCAAAAAATGCAATTTTTCTTTGAATACCAAAATAACACCTCTTGTTGGAGAACCCTTTATAACGCTCTAATATTGATCATCACTCATTGTACCCCAGGAACAGAAAAGTTGCTTAAGAGTCTGTTTAATTGTGTGTTAATAACCAAAAGCATTTCCTTCGATTGATTATAAAACCGAAATGAACATCTCACGTCTCTTTCATTTTCCATTTCCAACAACAGTTGAAGGCTGGACGCTGCAGTCCACTGGTCCAATGATCTTGGACAAGTAAGCTGTGCGACGAATCTTGTTCCATTTGCGGCTAGGGAAAAGTTAAGACGTATTCACATCCTGTCAAGGTGGTGAACATGTTCGTGACAACTGAAGTATGGCGTAAAAGTGGGATTTAAATCTGCCGTCTCATTCAAATAAATTGTCCACTGTGGGAGAACGCGAATCTGTTCGTAAATAAACTTTAAGTTAGACACCTCGTATTTAGACAGACTCTCATATGCCGAGTTAAGTGGATGTATCGACCAATACCAAATAGTACAACATTTTTTATACCTTACCCGTGTTGCACATTTGCATGAAAATGTCCGACTTCTCACCCTCTCTCTCTCTCTCCCACCACTTTGTGTTTCATTCTCACCCTCCTAGTCCTTCTCCTGCTGCCTAACTACTATGAAGCTTATTTTCCCTGACATCCTTTTCCGTTTTGTGTTAGTGTGTCTGCGGCAACATGAGTGTGAGAAAGTGCTCGTTGTTGGAAAATCAAACCAAAAGAAAGGGGGTGGGGTGGGGTCTGGTCTTTAAAGAGGTGTTGGAGGTGGGAACATGGCACATGGACCCTAAGAAAATCTCTGTGGAAAACTTGGCCAACGACTTTTGGAGTATTTGTGGTTTCAACTGCAAGTGTCACAAGTCTAAGTGTTTCATGACACAGTTGGGGCGGGGTTGGGGGGAGGCAACTTTAACATTGTGATCACCAGCCCTTGCAGCAGTGGCTTTAATATTGTTGTTTATACTATACATATATTTCCATCCATATGTTGTTGATGGTGTTGTTAGTTTGTCGTGTGTCATCTGTAAACGTCGGCATGTCTATGTGTGTGTTGCATGCAACTTAACAATTTTGCTCATATGAACCACATTTGCGGGTTTGTTAAAGTTATACGACATAACATTCTTATACTTTTGACTTTTGTGCAACATCATCAACTCGACTGTGCCATGCACCGATGATGGCATGTGTGCTGGCTGCTTGGTTGGAGGAAGGACGATGATGTTGCTGCTGATGATGCTGCTGATGATGCTGCTGATGATGCTGCTGTTAATGATGCGACCGGCTGGCGACATTGAATAGCGCACAGTGTTTTTAATTAAAACGAATTAGAACCACAAGTGCAATGGAATTGTAGGCAATATTTTCTTGGATTATTGGGATGATTATTGGATCATATCTCAGAAAATAGGCATACTAAAGCGAAAAGAGGCAAATCCTATGATCAGGGTTCTCCAACAAGAGGTGTTATTTTGGTTTTCATAATAAAGTGGAATGTATGCCATTAATAACACCGTGTTACAAAAAATAGATTTTTTTCTGTCCTATGAACCAAATGCACATATTCGGAAAGAGGGGAAAAAATAAAAATACACGTGTATCGGCGATTTTCATGTACACGTCAGAATTTTTTTAAGTCTGAAGTATAAAGCTCGTAGTGGCCTGTGTGAAAGCCTTTTACCGATTTTTAACCCTTTTTCAGTGATCCAATCGAGGAAATGTCTGTATCACGTACAATTTTTTAAAAAATAGATTTTTATCAATTCTCAGATTTTTGGCAGGCAGACTCGTGGAAATGTCTGTATCACGTACAATTTTTTAAAAAATAGATTTTTATCAATTCTCAGATTTTCCTACATTTTTTTTTTTTAAATGGTTATCGTTTTTTTAAAGTTTCAGTTCAAAAAACATTTCTTTTTCGTAACGCTTAAGTAGTTTAAAAATTTGGAGTATCTTCAAGTTATGCTAAGAAAAGTGAAAAAAATATTTTTTTTTCAAAAATAATAAAAATTGGGGAAAATCTGAGAATTGATAAAAATTGTTTTTAAAAAATTTGACGTGATACAGACATTTCCTCGATAGCCTCACGAATTCCGTCTTTGAGGTCTTGAATCGACGCTGGGCTGTTGGCGTAGACCTTATCTTTCACGTCGGCCCAAAGGAAGAAGTCGCATGGTGTTACATCACAAGATCTCAGTGGCCAATTGTGAACACCTCTTCGAGAGATAACACGGTCCGGAAACTGTTTAGTGTTGCAAACTGTGAATGCAAGATTTTCACCACTTTAGTTTCACCACTTCACTTGTCAAATGTCAAAATATTAAGGAGTTTGAATAAATAAATAACCGATCGGCGTCAAATGTTAAAGAATTAAAGTTTAAAAAGTGACAGCTGCCGAAATACCGGTTGATTCTAAATAACAACTCTTGTTGGAGAACCCTGTATATGTAAGTGCATTGCAGCATCAATCAAGCCTGGTGAATATATTTTTACTTTCCAACGACCGCTGATATTTCCATTTATGCGAAAGTCAAACTGTCGTTCATGGTACCAAAACTAACCTAATGTATCTGAAAATGTGGACGTCCGGAATCGTACATCCGGATATCACTTTTTTTTTCATTTGCAACCACAGTTTGGCCAGTGTCAAAGTTTAGTGATGCGCGCACACAAAAAAAAAAATTTAACCTTTTGTGTTGCGTTTTTTTTTGTTGTTGTTAAGGCTTCATTGAGTTTAAAGACCAATTGATGGCACACAGAAATAAAAACGAGCTGCAGTTAAAAAGGGTTAAACGATGTCGATTATTAAAATATTAAAACACTTTAAAAGGAAATAGTCAGATCGTGTATAACGTAGCCGTACCTGTTTGCCATGCAACAGCAGACCCAAGCCTCTGACACTTGTGTGCTCATTAAGAAAACAAAATGAAACATGCATTCCATTATTCATTCAAGCCTTTTAACATCATTTTCATGTTGTGTTCATTCAACCTCTCCATTCAACACGTTTCACGGAAGTTTTTTAAGCAGGTTTGTTTCTTTTTTTTTTTTGGGGGTTTTATTGTGATTTTGGTAATTTCCAATAAACGAAAAAAAAAACGCAAGGAAATTTCGTGTGTTTTCATCAAACAGACGAATATTCGGTTGTAATAGGAACATGGCGAGGGAAAAAAAGTGCTCATCATCGCCATAGCCATCAATTGTTGTACATGATGTTTTGCTAGTTGCAATACTACTCCAACTACCTGATAATTACTTTTCAATCTTTGCCTGTTGCCACCACCACCACCACCTCCAGCGCCATTTTTTTGTTGTTTTGCGAATTTCGTTTGATTGTTAACGTAGTGTTGTTAACAATTTCGTGTAGTTGTTGTTGGTGTTTTTTTTTTCAATTGCAGTTATAAAGCAATTTGCAATTAAAAATGTATTTCGTGACTTCAATAACACGTAATGATTGACTGACTCTGAACGGTTTGAAACGGAACGAAATAAATGAATAAATGTTACATCGTTGGCGATGATGATGATGATTTGGTTTTTTTTGTTTTGTTTGTTGTTTTGTTATTTGGGATATCCCCACCACTTATTCAACAGTTTACATTTTGTGTTTCCAATACTGCTGGCAAAGTTTGACTATCACAAAGTCAAATTGTATTTAAAGAGAGTTTCCCATAAAAAACAAAAATTTAATTTTATTTGAGTGCAAATTAATAAAAGAGACTTTCTAATCGTTAAATATTTAAAATTAATTGGTTAAAGGTTTAATCGCTAATGCTTCCTTAATGGTTTTACATTTACAAATACATCACTATTAGCAATTTTGTTGAGATGGCTCGAGTGTAACAGTGTGAGTAATAATAAGGACAATCAATTGCAGTCGATTGTACCTACATGCCCTCACCAATACTCGGCCTAGCTACAAAAAAAATGTCAAGGACATGGCTTGTGCGGAAAACACTCAGGCAACAAAAACAACAACAAAATTTAAAGGCTTGTAAAACCACTATACAATTTGTATGTATCGACAGTATTATACCATATTTAATGGTCCAAATTTTTCATTCTATGGAGTTTAAAAAAATGTTTTTGGTAAAATTATAAATTTCTCCACATCATTACTGATAGCTCAAAAAGGGCTAGCCCCTTATTATTAAAATAAATTTAGAACAATTTAAATTTATGTAAAATTTAACCCGTTTATATGGTGCGTTTTCAATTGGCTCAGTAGTTTCAGACTAATAATAAAAAAATCGAAACAAATAATATATTTTGAAGGTGAAAATAGAACATTTTTTTTTGTTTAAAAGAATCATGAAAAATCGTAAACGGCAAAAATTATTCACATTTATTGCTTTATCAAAAAGTCACTTGTAATAGGAACAAAATGAGATATCGATCATAGAAATCGATTAATTCTTTTCGAATTAAAACACAATAAAGTGAATTCGCACATGTACAGGGTTCTCCAACAAGAGGTGTTATTTTGGTATTCAAAGAAAAATAGATTTTTTTGTTATAAATGATCGGATGTTTTTGTTTTTCATAATAAAGAGGAAAGAATGTCGTTAATAATGACATACAATGGCCACCACGACCACGCTTACAGGACCATATCCTTTTCATGAAATTTTCTATAACCAACTCGTAACGTGGCTGCCCCATTGTCCTCGATAGCCTCATGAATTCTATCATTGAGGTCTTGAATCGATGCTGGGCTGTTGGCGTAGACCTCATCTTTCACGTGGCCCCAAAGGAAGAAGTCGCCAGGTGTTAAATCACAAGATGTCGGTGGCCAATTGTGATCACCTCTTCGAGAGATAACACGGTCCAGAAACTTTCCCCGTAAAAGAGCAATGGTTTTGTTGCTTGTGTGGCACGTAGCGCCGTCTTGTTGAAAGTAAACGTTGTCCAGATCAATATTAGCAATTTTACTAAATATTTATTTTAAAAAAAAAATTATCCAGAGAATTGAAAAATTTGATGCCATGATGCATTAAAACTCTATAGTGGTTATTCAAGTCCGATTCTGCTGTTGACCTGTACAATGTTTCACTTTTCCATCATCCATTTTACCTGCTTCTAACATTTACAATTGCAAGAAGGAGAAATTCTACAACAACCGCCTCAATGTCTTCCGAGCTGAAGTTTTTCCATAAAGGAAGCCTGTCTGCTAATAGTGGGTCAACACACTAATGGGCGCATTAGCCAAGCGGCCTTACTCTCAGTAAAATCCTATGTGACCTCTTCTGCTTGAGTATTGAATCTCTCGTCTGTGGTAACCTTGATATGGATACTCGGCCACAATAGTCTCTATGGGAATGAATCGGCTGATGATTTATCAAGGATGGGATCTGCCTTCCTCGCACTTAACACAGTACACTTATTCGTACCGCTGGGGTCCATTAAGAAGATCGTTCTCCTACACAATATGTCCCAAATTAACTTCCAATCGAGAGCTTTAGATTCATGTAGAATTTCTAGGAAAACCTAGCCGGAATATAATCATAGTTGGTCTGATTATATCGCTAATTTTGATCGTCCCGGTATGTATTTTTTGTTTGTCTATTTCAGAATTCTCACGATGATTCCCATCTGTTTGGGTCTTAATGGACTCATCCCGACCACTGACAGTTATATTGATAGATGGCGCCACTATCCTTGTATAAGATGATTGTACCATTCGACACAAATCAAGCTCCCTCGGCTTCGGCATTCGGAAAACGAAATGCCTGGAAACAGTTCATAAAAAACGCCCCCACACCTATGGTCACCTTCATTAAGAAAGTTGTTTAAATGGTTTATAGTGCTTTACTAAACTCTTATTTAAAACTCTTACCAAGTCTGCCTCTAGAAGATCTCCTTCGCTGCACGTGAGTATGTGCATATTTTAATGAACCCATTAAAGTCATTATCCAAATGAGAAAAACGGGGAGAAGAGCTTTTCAAGTCACCCACTGTGGCTGGGTGAAAACAAAAACAATCACCATCCACTGTCTGTGTGTGCATGCAAATGAGAGCGCGCGCGTGTGTGTGTGATTGTCAGACTAGCTCTGGTACTCACATGAATGCCCGGTTGCCGGTGTATTGGTGGATGTGATGTGCAGTTTTATTCTGTTGGATAATTATGTCACTGTTTTAACGATGGAATGGAATACGGAACGAAAACCGCTCGCAACTGATGGACACTGGATTATTTCTCGTTTTGTGGCGTGTACTTATGTCTGGCTTATGGACGGATGACTGCTCAAGCATCCTTCCTTCTGCCGTTTCCCCCCTCCATCCCACTACAAGTGGCAATGATAATGTTTTTTTAATCACTATTTTATGTGAAAATTATGGAAACTGCACAAAAGCAAAAACAAACAAGACAATAAGCCAAAGAAAAGTTTCCCAATAAAATGGGAAAACAACAACAGAAGAAGACACCAAGTAGGCAAGTCTTCAACAACAACAACCCACACACTTTCCATGGGATGAGCCGAAGAAAAAAAAAAAAACAAAACAAAAATACTGCAAATATTTTGCATCACATTGAAATCTCGAATGAGGCAGTGATGCATACATTAATGAGGCAACATGATGTGAGACGGCGTTGATGATGAGAATGATGCGTCGACCGCAACATATGATGTGCCTGGGTTCCTGGGTTTCATGCATGCACAGAACATCACCGTGTCTCGACATTAATCGGTGTAAGGAAAGAATGTGCGAGACCGGCGAATGTTTTAAGGATTTGGAGAAAGCCCAAATGTTTGTTTGGAAAATATTTGTTTATGGATGAACGGGGTAAGGGGTAGTAATTAAACTGTCATTAAGGCAGCGAAATCAAAGTATTGTGAAATTCAGTGGTGTACGTACATTTTCACACAAGGAGTATATAAAAAAACTGTATATCAACAATTGTGTACGCAGAATTGTTTTCCGGTTAAATTTAAATTTTTCATATTTTTTCCTGGCTTTTTGACAGTTAAATTTAACCAAAAAAGTTTTTTGATCGCATGTGGTTTTTAAAGCTTACACTCTCTCAGGTATTCCCCAAAATACATTATTATTTTGATGTCCAATCTTTTTTAGAGGTTTTTATAACTCTGCTCACCAAAGCGTTCATTAAAAACAATTACTTTGATGGCAGAAGGGAGAGATCTTGCTTGTCGTCCAGATTTAGTAGACAAACTACAAACTCTTCAAATCGTCCTTGCTTAGGAAGTCAAAGTGACTTGGCCAGACCAACTTAAACGAACTTCCCATGTTCATAACATTTGGAATTATGTGTTCTTTTTTAAATGCATAAGAATGTATGAAGGACCAAAATAGCTTCATTCCGTTAGCTATTGTTTGTTGCACATAATAATCATACGCCATTGAATAACGGTCGCATTGATTGATGTTGGCATTCTACGATAACTTCTCTCGGGTTCTTCAATTACTAACAACCCCATTAATGGTATCCTGCGACTGTCATTGCTAACGCCGACTCTGCCCCACCGACATTAAATGTCATTAAGGGGGGTGGGGGTTTTGTTAGAAAATTATATAGGAAACCCAACAGACGTCACAAAAATGTTGCAAGTTCATTGTGTTATTGTAAATACAGGCTGCAGCTGACAGCAGCACTCAAATGATACATATGTTCATTCAAGGACTATTAACGTGTGTGTGTGTGTGTGGTTAGAATGCATGTGCTCCATGACAACTTCAATTATTAATGATTACAACAGAGAATGTAAAAAATTGATATCATGCATTGCAACAACACACTTTTTTTTTTGGTTTAGAATGTCATATTAAACAGAGAATGGAGTCAGTGTCAGTGGTTTCTGAGTACAGTTCGTGTATTGTGTATTCCACTGACTCTCTCTTATGTTGTTGCTGGGACCATGATCAAATTAAAAATGTTAATATGAGATTTGAATTGACCAAATTAAAATGTTAATATGAGCTTAGAATTCAAACCCTTATCACATTTGACACTTTCTGAGGGTCCCTACCATGTAGGAGACTTAAAGTTGAAATCAACTCAAAAGGCGTTGGTCCTGCTGAGTTTAAAATGACACTGGTTTGTTTGAGACTTGCCTAGTTTTCCAATTATCATGAAATATTACGACTAGTAAATTTGCTAATTTTTTTAAAAACATTGCAATCTCCAAAATAAATGGGGAAATGTTAAATGATCACAATTGATCTAAAGGTAAACATTTTATAAAAATATAGAAAAATTCCGTAATCGCAATTCAGTGAAACAAACACAAGAAAACCGGATGAAATTGGCCACCAAGACGACTTAGATCAGTCCGCTATTCGGTATTGAAGATGAACCTACTTGATGCAGGACCATTGAGATATGAGCGGAGTATTTTTCAATCGTTAACACCGTGTTACACACATTCTGTCCTATGAACCAAATTTACTTTTTCGGAAAGGGGATAAAAAATAAAAATACACGTGTAACGGCGATTTTCATGTACACGTCAGAATTTTTTTGTTTTGTTTTAATTTTGAAGTATGAATCGTAGTGGCCTGTGTGAAAGCCTTTGGACCGATTTTTAACCCATTGTCAGTGATCCAATCGAGCTGATTTTTTGCAGGCAGACTCGTGGAAATGCCTGTATCACGTCAAATTTTTTTAAAAAATAGATTTTTTATCAATTCTCAGATTTTCCTAAATTTTTTTTTTTTTTTTAAATGGTTATCGTTTTTTTTTAAGGTTTCAGTTCAAAAAACATTTTTTTTTCGTAACGCTTAAGTAGTTTAAAAATTTTGAGTCTCTTCAAGTTATGCTAAGAAAAGTGACAAAAATATTTTTTTTTTAAAAAATAATAAAAATTGGGGAAAATCAGAGAATTGATAAAAATTGTTTTTAAAAAATTTGACGTGATACAGATATTTCCACTAGTCTGCCTGCCAAAAATCAGCTGGATCACTGCAAATGGGATAAATATAGGTCCAAAGTCTTTCACACAGGCCACTACGAGCTTTATATTTCAAACTTAAAAAAAAAATTCTGACGTGCACATGAAAATCGCCGATACACGTGTATTTTTATTTTTTCCCCTCTTTCCGAATATGTACATTTGGTTCATAGGACAGAAAAAAATCTATTTTTTGTAACACGGTGTAATGTCTCAAAAAAGTCCACATGTTATGCATAAGTTGCTTTAAAAATCAGATTTGAATTAAAAATCATCTATTATAATTGGCAAAACACATTCCAGTAAGGATTTTGATGTTGATAAATCACAGTTTGCAACCAAATCCGTTTCAATAAGAACTACTCGCATCTTATTTGTCCAGTAGTCTAAACTACTAAGCATTTTGCAGGAGAGCGGTAGCGGATCTCCTCAGGTATCAAATGATTTAAACTACGTGAGACCTTAAATTTGGCAATAAACTCTGAAGTAACGATAAGGTTTTTAAAAGAAAATAACTTACTCTAATATTACAATACATGTTCACAATTAAGTTTTACCTGAAAAGATAAACACAAAAATAAAATGATTAATTTTTTTTTTGTTACAATATATTTTTAAACATTTAAACTTTTAGTTAGCTAAAATTGAAAATGAACGGAGTATGAGAGCTCCTGAACTGGCATTTCTATACTATAATTTCCCTAATGTTATGGATTGAAATTTACATTTCCAAAGCGAATATCAAAGAGGTCAATATCCAATTAGGATTAACGATGGCCACGATCTATGCAGGGTTACATTAAGTTTGCAAAAAAAAATGTGTACAAGAGGTATAAATAAATACAATTATTTTTTGAAAAAGATCACTTAATTAATTAATATCATATACTTAATTGACAAGTATACGCCCCACAAGGCGAACAACTTTTTAAATGACAATCATACGCCACATTTAATTGCTATGTACTACAGAGTGCAACACGAAAAAATATAACCATATACGGACATCACTATGTGATAAAGGGCCAAAAGAAAAGACCCGTGTCTGCCAGTGCTGCCCAGTTATGGTTTTCGAAAGATTTGGTGCCTCGGTGCCATTTTTGCAGGCTCATATCTTGCAGACCGTATGGAATTTTGATTTACTCTTTGCGGCAAAAGATGTAGCTCTGCTCATGTAGAACATATAAAACCAAAGTCTCCAAAATTGTTTTTACATTTTTCCCCATGTTAATGTCCATAGTTGGCAAAATTCAACAATCAACTACAAAAATGTACCTTAGATCTCAACCAACAGCTTTCTAGTACATATGGACTTCGTAGGACTGATTCTCAAAAGTACAGTGCAACTTCGATAGTCCGGACATGCGCCAATCCGGTCACTCCAATAATTCGGACGCTTCGACATTTCGGACAATTTAAAATTTTTACCTCAACAATCCGGACAATTTTTTTTTACGCTCTCATGTTTTGTTATTCGCATTATGATTAGTTATGGACACCACTACATTGAAAGCTTTGCATGTGTGGCACGGTATTGGCTTGTTTACGTTTGCATTTGTTGGTTTTATGCTCTTTTGCTCGTCAGTTTTGCTTACAGACTCTGAAGACGACTTGATGGTAATGGATGTAAAAACAAAGATCTCTAATGCAGATGCAAAGAAATCATTTGCACTTTGCATTCAGTGGGCTGAGGAGAATAATTTGGATATACAGGATATTCTCTAGTTGAAGAGGCTAGAAGAAAAAGCCAAAATTAACCACCTCAACAAAGTTAGTCAGCACAAAATAACTTCGTTTTTTAATAAACCATAGTATGTATATTCATATGAACATAAGTGTATACACATAAAGGGTGTTTTTTATTGAGGTATAGAACTTCGATTTGAAATAAAAGAAAATCGTTTTAATGTCCATCAATTTGGCTTTATTGGAAGGATAATTTTATGCCATTAATGTTTAAATATGATTTCGGGCAAGTGGCCGCCGCGGCTGGCTCGAATAAAGCCAATTCTACAGGTCCAATTTTCCAATTGTGATGAAAATCAGCATCGAGATGAATCTCATTTTCGGCCCATACACCAAAATCACGACGCATTGCATGGTCTCGCGGCTTTAATTCTTGCACAAGCTCGATCTTGTAAGGTCGCAAGCCAAGATCTTTGCGCAAAATCTTCCATAAAGTTGATGGACAAAGCTCCAACTGCTGTGCACGGTGGCGAATCGATTCATTCGGACGGAGCTTGCGCTGACAAAATGGCCGCCAGTTAAAAAAGTGATGCCAACTTAAAGTTCTATACCCCAATAAAAAAACACCCTTTACAAATATGGATTCTATTTAGTACTAGTAAGTTGTAATGCGCCTATAGCGCCCGTTGAAATATGGAAAAAAAATTTTGTTGAAAAAAAAAAATTTTGTTGTTCAAAAAAAAAATTTTGTTGAAAAAAAAAATTTTGTTGAAAAAAAAATTTTTGTTGAAAAAAAAATTTTTGTTGAAAAAAAAATTTTTGTGGAAAAAAAAATTTCGTTGAAAAAAAATTTTTTGTTGAAAAAACATTTTTGTTGAAAAAAAAATTTTTGTGGAAAAAAAAAAAATTTTGTTGAAAAAAAAAATTTGGAAAAAAAAATTCTGTAAAAAAAAAAAAATTTGTAAAAAAAAATTTTGGGAAAAAAAAAATTTGGGGAGAACACAATTTCTGTACAAAAAAAAATATTATTTTTTTTATTATTATTATTTATAGAAAATTATAGAATTCCTATTTAAATTCCTACGTACTGCGTGACAGAGTCAGTGAATCAGTGTCGAGGGTAAATATATATTAAGATTATTTTTGTTTTCGAATAAATATATGTACGTATCTGCAAGAACAGAGCAAATTCATGTTTTAATTCACTTAGATTATTTCAAAAATTTTTGACCTACTATAGTCCGGATGCCTCGATAATCCGACCGAGCCTAAAACTATATGTGTCCGGATTATCGAAGTTGCACTGTATATCAACTCACATTTACTTTCTAGAATAACATTAGCCAACGTTTGGAGCGTATGCGTAATGTGAATATGAAAGCCTAGCACTCATACGTACAGGTGGGTAATTAAATTGAATTGATGTAATTTTTTTTAAAATACCTCCAATCATGTAGAAACGATTTCGTATTTCATTAGCTGTCACCTTGTTGAACAGAATTGAACATGGATATTCTGCCCAGGCTGTTATCAATTACATTTTCTATCGAAAAGTCTACAGTGAAGAATTGACGGCAGAAGGTTTTTGACCTTGAAGATGAAGTTTTTTTTTTGATTTTGTTCTTTATGACAAGAGCTACAACTTTGCCTCAGAGAGTAAAATTCCATAGGTTTTGCAAAATATGAGCCTGAGAAAATGGGCACATTTTTGCCAAAATTACACCGAGGCCCCAAATCTTTGGGAAGCCTTAACTGAACAACACTGGTATTTTTATTTTTTGATATTTTATTGCCTAGTGTTGTCCGTATATGTTTATATTTCCATGACTTAAAAATTACTCACCGAGTTATTATAACTCACACATAAGTCATCCCCCAGATTATAACGCTTTGAAAAAACATATTTGTTTTCATTAAAACCACTCCCTTTGGCCCCCATTAAAATAATTATTTACACAAATATCATAAACGTAGTTCTGGCGCTTCCTCCGAAAGGTAATTAACATAAACTAAATCAGTTTTTTTGCATTCATTGGCTCGTAAGTTTCCAGTCATTCTCATCGTGTTCAGCCCCCACGCTTTTATCGCAATTTCATTATCCGGTGCTGAAAAGTCAACCCTTCGTGGGGGGTGAATTGTAAACAACAAGAACAAGAGCAAGAATATGTTTTCCTATCAGGCAAAACCATATTTTTCATTATGTTCGTGTCCGTCGTCTCTGACAATGCAATGGAAATAAATGAAATGAAAATTAACAAAAAAAAGGTAAACGACGCACATAATTATCTCCATTTTCACAACTGTTTAACCACATGGTCGGTTGATCGTCCGGGTAGGAGGGTCATTTCGATAGCAGCTGCAGCTCCGTGAGACAAATGTGAAAGATTATATCAGCGGAACCCGACTTTCAATGGCATGAAACATCACATTGTTTTACAGTTAACACACCGACGAGGACGACAGCTGCGCTGCCCTCATTTCCCTGCCTGTCAGTGGGAGGCTAAACATGGGATTTACATGAATTCTCTCGCACTTGCACACAAAACCATGTGGGTGGCTGGCTGGAGGTGTATCCTTATGTCGAGGCAGCACATTAAAGTCCGCATAGTTTAGATGACCACTAAAGCATTTTGTGCGGCGGTAGCGCACAGAGAATTATGCCCGCAAGCACACAGACCCATGGGAACAGTCCTCCGCATGGCGGCGGCTTCAATAGTCTGCCACACTTTTCATAATGATTTCATTGTTATTGGTGTTGATGGTCGGCATCATTGTTGCCATCAGCAGCAGCAGCACCGGGAGAATAGCAACATCGTTATCATCATCTCCATTGCCATAGTCGTCATCTCTCATCTCATCACATCAAATCATAACGTTAGTGCTTGCATCACAATTTTTCTTTTCTTTTCGTATTTTTCTTTTTTTTTTTTGGTAAAAAAAAGTTGGTGTTTCTTTTTTTTGAGCTCACTTTGGTGTTTAATTAAAAGTTTTGTTTGCAAAATTAGTTTCTCATTTAATAATTATTCATAACTATCGGGGTCATCTACTAGTGAGTGCTTTTTTTTCATGGTGGCATCTAAAAATAGTTTAGTGTCCGGTAGTTTAGTCTATAATTTATGGAAATATATTTAGGGCTTTGTTGCCAACAAAATATTAAATAAATCTTTGTTTGCCCAATTTCGTGATATTCTCCTGGTATTGTGTTTTCTATAAAATCTATAAATCCTTAGTTATTTTTTTCCTGGAATTCCAAATTGTACAAACATCGATACATACAGTCAAATTTCCTTAAAAATGTCTCTCCTTAACTTCCACTAGAAGTACTTCGACTTAAAGACAGTTCGACTTACGGTAATTCGAGTTATGGAAATTCCGCACAAATCTTTGATTGGAGCACACACACATACATATGAACAGGAGAAATAAAAAGAGAAAACAATTTGTTGCCGAGTAATTTCATTCAAATTAAAAAAGTCTAGAACGCGGGTCACAATTATTACAAAAGCCCATAAAGAGGACAATTTTTTTTATTTTTATTTATTTATTCATATTTATTACATTCATAATATTATGGCCTCAGCGCCTTAATGGCATTATTGAGGCAAGCGGCAACTACATTTCATTTAATATAAATAAATTATTGTTAGAAAATACTTAACAATTATAAATTTTAAATTGGTTTATATATATATATACAAATTTAACCTGATAGAATTGATAAATTTTGATTTTCTAATAATTGTTAATAGTGCGGCGGTCTTTATTACCAAACGCAAGTATGTGTAAGAGCACAATACACATCTCTTTTTTGTCTTCTATTGTATTTTTTCTAGCTCTACAAACACTGACGTCTGAAAAAATCAAATCTTATTAAACTGTAGGACTCCAACCCCTCATAGGTCATCTAAAAATTGATGTTACCAATAAATCTACTTTCGCTACACATTCCTCAAATGTATTCCAACAATTACACCCCATTAAAAATCAAATGAATGGAAAATGAAATCTTACACATCCGCACCCTCATCAGGTAATCAGTGGCAACAAAACTCTATTTAAAAATGAATATCAGTTTTGTTAGGCAAAGCAACTTCAAGTGAACGACAGAAAATGAAGAGCACAGACAGGAGGCATCGAACTCGTTCAAATGATTGGTGAAAACCAAAAACTATGCATTTCCGATGAATTGCTAAAAAAAAAAAACAGATGAAAGCCCCCAATGGACAAGTTAGAGACAGACAAACTTGTTGTCGTTGTCGTGTGGTTTTCCTGTCGATACACAAAAACACCAATTCACACAATGTCTGCTGTTTACAGTTAAGGGTTGCCCAGCTTTTATTATTTTGTTAGGTCTATGGATGTTTCTGCGAATGGCAAAATGAATGTTTGTGGTAACAGGGACCCGTATCACCTACAGCCTTGCTGGAGTCTTTGTTTGCGATTATAAAATAGGCCAATTGAAGGTGTCACAAGGCTGCAGGCAAAGACCTCCCACTGAAAGCAAAAGAATCGACTTTCGGTTTAAATTAAAAGTCGTTATGGGAAAACATTTAAATTATTCCACTGCCAACACAAGCAATAAAAATGAGATATCCCATTTGAACAATGTATGTGAATATGTCAGGCCCTGAATAATAATGTCGATTGAGATAGAGAAGCAGAAGGAGACGGAGAGTGAGTCAACTTTGTTTGCTTGGCAAGTCATGCCACTCGTACCGGCGTACGTCCAAATGTGAAGTGATACGATGCTAATAAATGTCATTAACAGAAAATCGAAAGGAGAGGAATTTAATTTGAAACAAAAAAACACATAACAAACGGCAGAAAGAAAAAAAACATTCCCCAATGCGTATGGGAAAAAGTTTGTGATTGTAAAGTGAGTTCAAGGACCTCTCAGGCGAGCCGATAACATTCACTCATAGAATGGTTAACAGTGGGGCAAAATCCACACAAAATGGGCTTTATATAAGATATTTGTCTAAACTATTCATAAACTACAGATGAGCAGAATTTCATACTGCAACAAAATCGGGACGTTGTGAATTGCAACGATAAATCATTACGAATTGAATCTTCGGCAGTGACGACAGTAGAAACCTGTACCGAAATATGTTATAAGATGGGTAATGGCCATAGACGTTTTGTTATAATTTGCAGACAATTAAATTTTGGTGAAATTGTATAGTGAGCTTAAATCCAGAAGTTATAAATAATTTACATTTCCAGCCCTTACCGCAAAAAAGACGTAAGCGGCATTTTTTCGAAACTCGCTTTTTAATACAAATTCGATAGAAAATTGTCCCAGAATATTAATAACAATAAGACTCGTATTCATAAAAATTTAAAACAAGTTTGTTAAGAAAAATGTATGAAAATACAAAAACAAAGTTCACATATTTTTCTTAAAAAAAGGGGTAAAAATTTATATTTACGAAGATATAGCAAGTTCAATTGTATTGTAAGAACCACGCTCGACCACACAAAAATCCTCTACTGTAAAATTTTCTTTTCAACGCTTATGTCATCTTCGCGGTTAGCTCTCGACGTGATAGCTTTGAAATGGGAATCTGGGACGAAAGCAGTCACTGATGTCGGACATACAAAAGAACGAAAGACAAACATCAGTAAACATCTTCGCAGGGTCAGTCCAATGAATCGACCTTTTCTTAGATATCCCGGATATCGTGATCATTTATTTTCGAAAGATTAATGGAATATATCGCACGTATTCATGTTGGAATAAACTTAACCCGATGCTTATATCCATGAACCGAAATTCAAGGCCTCATCCTTGTATGTGGGCATACAGACGATCATTCCATTAATGAGATTCCGTAAGGTAGAGGGTATTAGAAAGTATCTACTTTACGAAGTTCTAGAATTTTTTTATTTCATTTCTTCTAAAAATTTAATTTTAAGCCATATTACTAAATACAGTGTACTCTCTCCTTCTCAGACCCTTAGGTGTCCTCTTACGAGAGAGTAAATTTTACATATAAAAAAAAGTATTTCATAAACTTCATACGAATACAAAACCGCCGAAATTCCAGGTAGTCTGTGCTGGTTATAGAGACACAATTTGTAACAGAATTATTCGTAATTTCAAAGGCCAATATTTCTAACGAAATTTCAAAACTTTGCCATTATAGACAATGTCCACATATAACTGTAACAAAGAAAACTGTCTACAGACTTTGCAGAATTTGTGACTGTTTTCATAAAACGAATTTGTTCGTTCGGTACTAATCGTCAATATTGAAAGCCTTATAAAATGAGTTTCAGACATTATTCAATTCTGGTTTTCAGATATATGTTAGATATCGTCATATAGAAGACAATTTCAAAAGAATAAGCTCTCATTACTTTTAAGAATCCATTTTATTGCTCCTTCAATTTTGACAATTAGTAACGAATAAAGAAATTCGTTTTATGGGAACAGGCAGCTAATCTCTGGCCCATGGAATTCCAATCGTCCCACAGTTCCACGGCAAACATACTGATTTGATATTACACTGAAAATCAGATCACGTTCAATATGTAATGACCAGACAATAACCACCACAAACATGTCAGACGACCATAAATGGCATTTTTCTTTCAAAAAAAAAATGAGAATTGGAGAAATGTTAAATAAAAAATACGAATAAAAACACATAGTACGACAACAACAAACATTTAAAGCAAAACATCTAGACCCTGACCAAAAAACCAATGCCACTATTTGCGGGTTGTGAACACTTTTCCGGGGCAATGAAAATCCTATAACAATGACAGCAGCAGCAGCAGCGGTAGTAGTAGCGCCCAACAGTTTGACATAATGACACTTAAATATCATTTGAAAATATGAACGAACGAATACAAAAAAAAAACAAACACACACACACACCCCGAACAACAGCAACACCAAAATGATGGCGATGATGATGATGACAATGACAAAACTGTTGATAAGAACAAAAGTGGACAGAAGTATAACAGCGAACAAATGCTTATTCGAACCGAATGGATATTAAAAAAAATACAAAAACCAACAACAATATTTTGCAGTCGGTTGAAACGACTTACATGTACCCTCGGCCATGCCCGGATTTACCCTTAAAGATTATCCATGATATAAATCGAAAAATGCATAAAGCTGCTTTGAGTTCATTTGCTAAAGGTAAGATTGCTTGAAGTGTATTCGGGATTTAATGATACCAGTCAAAAAAATAGTCCCGATTCACGTGGACGGCCGTGGTGTGGTAGGTAGTGTGTGTCTGCGACTATCACACAGAAGAAGCCGAGTTCGAAACCGGGCTTTCAGTGGCCGTTTTCACCTCGTAAATGTTGGCGACTACGAGTTAGCGAGTAATCCCTAGAAATGCATTAGCCGTTCGGAGCTGGCTTTAAACAGTAGGTCCCCGCCAGTGAGTAAACACAATTATATCGTACACAGCTCACTGATTCGAGAGAAGTTCTCCGTCTGTTCCTTCATGGAATGTTAAGGGAAAATAAGTAAATAAGTCCCGATTCACACTCAGTTTGATGGAAAGAGAGTCCAAGGGGATTGAAAAGGGAAAAAACTTGCTCGTCCTGTCAATTCCTTTTGTGTTTTTCGTATTTTCATATACAGAAAGTCATTTCTATTTGAAAAGTCAATAAAGAACATTACCGACAAAGATTTCCTTGTCTGAACACAAGAGACAAGTACAAAAGGGAATCAAAAAAAAATTGCCCCAGGTAAAATTGCCTAGTGAGAATCGGGACTTTAAACGATTTGAGCCGAATTTGGTCACAACATACGCACACTTTGATGTGACTTATTAAATTCGTTGTACTTTTTGACTGCAGCAAATTATACACCGCCTGTTAGCCAGTAGGGTGAGACTATAAAACAAAAAGTAAATGATTTTTTTTTTTTTGCTTGTTTGTTAAGGTTTCATTTATGCCAAAAGCAGACGACATTCATTGGACAAAACTGAGATTTCCATAACACACTACGTGTTTTGTAGCTGAGCCGGGCTGTGGCATTCGGTACGGAAGGTAGGATCGAATTGTCATATCATTCGAGTCTCCCCATTCTTTGGCATTCGGTGATTTGTCGTTGTGAGACAAATGTTGGGTTGGTGGTGCACAGTGTTTCGTGAGTCGTAGATTTAAGAAAATGGGATTAACCGATTCAAAGAAAATAATGCAAACTTATTTCGAAAGACAATGTTGGGTAAGTGAGTTTATTAGAAAGAAGTTTTGGCTGAAATGTGACAAATAGTTGGTGAGACTGGCGTGGGGACAATTGTCACAGCCCGGTCATCGTACCGTCTGACCAGTGAACACGCCAATCTCACAAACTATTTGTCACAGCCAACATATGACTACCGTAAAAATATCACAAGTTCTTATCCGGATATAAACAAGGATAGGAGTCGCACTATCAAACCACTGTCATAAAATCGAATGAGCTGAACAAATCACACCATCAAACCACTGTTTGGTCTGGTTCAATTTAAATCTCGTACACTACGATCTCTACCCCCATTTCAGTGCCATGCTGCCTTCAGTGACAGGCATTCTTGTCAGGCTACCGCCAGCAGAACGACTAGCACACTTCAGTGCTGTACGAGCCACAGATGAAACAAAACAACAGCAACACAAACTGTCATAAATGTCATTTTAATGCCAAACATAATGAAAATTGACAGATTTTAAGCACTTTTCAAAGACCACAAAAGGTGTGAAATCGTGTGGGGCAGGGGGGGGATGTTAATGGAGTGGGGATTTGGCGCTCAATCAAATGGATATAATGTTTGTTTGTATTTCGGAAAACATATTTTGTAAACGAATCGAATGGAAGAGTTAAGTTGCATCGGCGTGGAGACAAATGTGTTAAACCATTGCACACAGCTACAGAGAACGAGAGGCACAGACACAGAGCTGATACTCAGATGCGAAAATACACCGACACGCTGACAACCAGACTGTGAAACTTCCTTCCTTCCGTTCTTCCTGCCAATACAGAGAGACAACTTTTCCGCATTTAATGTCACAATCAGATAGGTGTGTATGTGTGTGAGTGGGTATGCGTGTCTGTGCAAGAGATAAGTTTCGCACCAAGCGAGACATGTCGTTTACACCGACAGTTACACCAACTTTCACACACAGACACACACACGCTGCGACAACGACACTCACTTCTGTGTCGAAGGTTACGGCAAAGTTTTCGTGGCTTTTGTCACAAAAACTTGCGACTTCACTTGTACTTTACGGGAGCGGCAACACTCTTCAAACTCTATTAAAAATTGCCAAACAACAACAAAGATTGACTTTCTCTACCATTGCAAATGAAATAAATATCAAATGCAGCAACAGAATATTCAATTTAATTAAGAGCCAAAGTTAAAGAATTAAAAATAAACTTCGAAGATCTGTTGCGGTTGTACCAGAGAACCTAAATGAATCTCCCGTGAAAAGGGAATGCTAAGAAAGAAGAAGGAAATGCAGCATCTACACATAAACTGCATCTTGGCCTTAAAGCAGGATTTCTAAGGATTAGCCCAAAAACTCTTAAAGAAAAATACGTTTTTTCCACAAATGTTGATAGAAAGAGGCAGAAAACCACAAATGATTTCTTTGAATCGCCCCATGAATTCGGTTAGTGTACTGGCCATTAATTTACACAGAACATATGGAATACGCAATTCCATTGCAAATCTCAGTACACAAATTTGCGTAAGACTGTCTGGAAAGTTCCATGAGCTTTTTCCCGTAATGAATCCATTTGTTACGGTTTAACTAAGAGTACATTAGAGTGTGAATGTGACACTTATGTGGAAATTATCATATAATTTCTTTCCATGAAACCATTAACCACTGTCACAAACGCAGATTTATTGTGCCATCAAAAGTTTCTCGAATGATTGTGGCGTATTTTCTTGGACATAAAAGTGGCATTTTCCAGAGATACAGAAGACGATATTTGTGAGTGGGGTTAGAATACGTCACAGGTTGGAACACTATGAAAGGAACACACGAAATTCATTGATGTAACAAACTGGAGAGAACACGTATGAAACCAAGCCAGGACCAGGATTCAGAAGGGATTTACCTCCTTCGACGGATTAAATGCTGAATTGTCTTGAATCAGTTTACATGGCTTAGAGATTAATCCAGAACTCATACCAAGTTTTTCTCCCTAAACAAAAAACTCCTACCTACAATGACTCCAATTGAAAGCATTTTTAATTATTCAGTAATATTCAGACTCTAATTGAAATCATTTTCAATTATTCAACAAATGTTGAGGGAAATTGTAAATCAAAATGCTTAAGAAAAGGTTTTGTTTTAATCTGCAATCTCCGGATGAAGCTGAGAAGGGCAAAACAACATCAACACAACCACATTAGTCAACAGCACAACAAGGCAACTCAGCACTAGCCGGTTAATTTCTGTCTCACAATTTCATTTGTAATGTCCTTTTCATGTATAACCAAGATTAGTATTCTCGGTAAGGTCCTCTCAAATATATTCCGACCATGGCAACAAATCAAGAATTACAAAAAAACAACAGCAAGTGGTCGTGGACAAGTAACAGCGGCTCCCATGCGGTCGTTCTTCTACGCCGTGTTTGAGACAGAAATTGTAAAATTGTTAAAAGAAGACGTCACAATGACAGCACACAAATCGGTGGGAGTTTAAGCAAAACTTTTCAGATATTTCAACAAGACTGAACGCAACAAACAATCTCTATTACAGGATGGAATATAAAATGACTGCCACAAGAAAGAAAAAAGACAAATCCTGAATCCGGGGTTAGGAAAAGTTTTGCCAAAGAGAACACAACAACAAAAAGCAATGAGGAAAACATGTCAGACATACGAACAAAAATCTCAACGCAAGTAACAAAAAGTTTGACGACTACAAAATTATTGTGGGTCAGTTTTTGTTTTGGTTTTGCCCACACAGGTGATAAGGTTGTCTGTCATAGCAAGGTCCCCCATGGTGGGTGGGACAGAGGTGAAAATCAGAAACTTTAACGCGAAATTACAGCACAAAGGCAATGATGAATCGCAAGTTATGAGAAAGCACATTAAAAGTTGTCACATCAAATGAAAAAGTTTCAGGCGTGAAAGCAAAGTAAAAAAGTTCGATGGGCATCATATATTCCAAACGTTACTTGTGATTAGCCTGAACTTTTCGGATATATTCAAAAATATTTGTCTGTTCAAAGTGGAGCCAAGGGCGGATGTGTGTAGTTTGATATGAAATGGATTTATGAGATGTTGATGATTCTCAAATAGTGTAAACAAACATTTGCGACACTTGTAGAAGTGTAAAGCTGTACCAGATTAATTGGCATTTCTAATTGTAAATTGTAAATTTCTATGTAACTTTTTTAATATGAAAGGGTTTCGAATGCATTAGCGCTTTGCAGTCGGTGTGTATACAAAAACCGCACCGCACCGCACTGACTGTATCGAATAACCCGGTTTAAAAACTGATATTGCCCTAAACTAACACCTTTTATACAAACTATTCCGAAAAAAATTCACATCAATCATACGCACCATATGCTCTTCACCCATTTCATGTTTATATCAATCATACGCCCATGGGGCCACTCCAACCGTATCAAGCATTCGTCATGTTTTCCGTGAAACAACACATTTTAAATATGAAAACCACTTTAAATTGTTCACACGCACACATAAACAAAGCAAAACTTTAAACAAGTGCCCGCTTGCTTCCTTCGGTGGCATTCAACACTCTTAGCACTTTTGGCACATTGTTTCTCCTGCTGTTGTTCGGGAAAATAAAAATAAAAAATTGAAAACACTTGTGTTAAAACTGCCGTAAAATGTGTTGGTATGAATGAATATGAGGCAAGCGGAAAGGCAAAGAAAAACCAACACGTAAAAATTAAGTGTAAACTTGAAAATGCACTTTCTATGTTTTACTTCACGCAACTTTTTATTGTGTTTCACCCAAAACCCAACAAATATTTCAGCAACAAATGGGAATTGAAAAAAATACTTGTGGTTGATGGCGACGAGTATTCTCTGTTTCCCATATATATGAGAAAAAAGAATATCCAATAAGAAGAAGACTCGTATAAAGAAATACCTTTCGGTAGACAGCCAGCAATTTAACACTGCTGATAACATTCAATGCGGTGAGGCCAACAATTGACCGACCCAACCGAATACATTGCAATCCCATTTGTTTCTATGCCCCGAACAGGGAGTGTTTTCAGTGGATTTATTTTGTTTCACGATAAGACACCGGAACAAGGTATGCTCTTCACAGTCGATAAATAGTATTTGAAAGGGTAACCACTACAAAGAAGTCCAAATAAATCCCCTCTGTCTACCTTGGTAGATAGTTTATATTTTACAATAATTACGATTCCCTTGATTCCCCTGTGAGTTTTGATTTGTCTGAAAACACAATCGAGTTGGTGTCACAAAACGAAGGACGGTTGAAACATTCCCCTTTTTTTAACCACAATTTCCAAAAAAAACAAAAAAAAACACCAAAATATTCAACGACAAATACAGAAACAAACAAACTGTAATGAATTCTTTCTGGTGAAATTAAACGCCATTTATCATAATTTAAAGAAAAATTTAAGAATATTCTTCCATTTCGAAGGATTCATTCATTGCTCGTTGTTCTGTCCGCACCCACACACACACACCGCATTTGCAAAGAACACAGGAACAGGAGCTTCAGATAGAATTTCATATTTTTCTTGTTGTTTCGAAAGACATTGATTGATGTTGATAAGATTTTGTTAAGAGGATTTTAATAGATTTTCAAATTGTAGCCATAGAACAAAGACACCACCAGCACCACCAGCAGTGGCAAATGAGACCTTGTAACCAAATACTTTTGTATCTTAAGACCAGATTGGGCCCCCGATGATTGATTTACTGTAATCGCAAAGACCATTCGTTGTTCACCATTCAGCAAAGACACAACATGATGTGATTTTACAGATGAGTGATTGGTGACTGCCAAAAAAAAAAAGGATATTTTTCAAATGCAGGATACGATACTTTTGGACACTTTAAAGCGGGGTTGCATGAAAATGGACAACAAAAGAGAATTGAAACTGAAGATAAGCATGATTTTCGAGCAAGCAAAACATGAACAAAATCTAAAAAAGGAACATACAAAAATTTTAAACTTGAATAAAATCTAAAAATGGAACATACAACAATTTTAAACTTCGTTTACAATCTTGAGATTATAGCATTTTCCCCCAATAAATCCGAAGGCGTTGTAAACATATTTTTGAAAAAAAAAACTTTGCTTCATCAATGACGTATGAGAAATATTAATTCCATTACCATTCCATGCGTATGAGTTATATTATTTCTTTAGCATTAAGGCTTTAAGAGAAAAATCTTCAAAAACATTTTACATTTTTAAACGATTTTTATAAATCAATTGAGTGTTTGACATTTGGATGCCTTTGGCACTTTGCACACACTTTTCAAAGAGCAAAGTTACAACAGTGTTGAAACTAAATATGGACAACGGCCAACGGGCAAAGCAATTTTCATGGCACTATAACCGGAACAGTTTAATCCTTAAGGTCAGCTCTCAAACATATTAAATTTCATGTGCTTGTGTTGGTTGATATAACGAAAAACAACATGTATTTAATTTATCAAACCGGGGGTGTATGTTTTTGAGTTGTGTTCGGCCATTGCGTATGAGTGATATTATTAACTAACAAGTAAGTTGTAATGAGCATACTGCGCCCGTTGAAATATGGAAAAAAAATTTTGTTGAAACAAAAAAAAATTTTGTGAAAAAAAAAAAAATAAATTCTTGAAAAAAAAAATTTTTCTTGTTGAAAAAAAAAAATTTTGTGGAAAAAAAAAATTTTGTTGGAAAAAAAGTTTCTGTTGAAAAAATTTTTGTAAAAAAAAAAAATTTGTAAAAAAAATTTTGGAAAAAAAAATTTTGGTAAAAAAAAAATTTGGGGAAAACACAATTTCTGTACAAAAAAAAAAATTATATTTTTTATTATTATTATTTATAGAAAATTATAGAATGCCTATTTAAATTCCTACGTACTGCGTGACAGAGTCAGTGAATCAGTGAATCAGGGAATCAGTGAATCAGTGAATCAGTGTCGAGGGTAAATATATATTAAGATAACTAAAGTAATGGAAACTTGTAGAAAGAGAGTAATTTCTGGACCATGTAAGTCGTATATAGACACAGCTCACTGGTTTGAGAGCAGTTCGGCGTCAATTCCTTCATGGAATGTTATTTTTATTTACCTTTCTTTGTCCTAAAAAGGACGACTGACGTTGCAAAAATCTCATAACTATAAAGCACAATTTTTAGCATTTTCACGGTAAATGTCTGAGACAAATTGGACAATGAAAATCCTTAGTAGAGGAGCTTCATTGTCCATTGTGTCATCATTAAGCTCTTCTACGTAGAATTTACATTTGAAGTAAATATTTTGTTAGCCTTAAGACAGAAACAATTTAATTACCCATGGTGCATATAAGTGATAAAAATGTATCAAGTTTTACTTAATCAGTCAAGTTTTTCATTTATTTTGGAAAATGTAATCCTTTTCGAAAGAGTTTTCAGTTAAAATTGTGTCGGCTAAATGGATAACTGAATCGCCAAAACAATTTTTTTTAAAGGATCTCTCGAATCGATGCTTTGAAGAATCTTAGATGAAATAATAATATATTTCTAATGTAATAAATTATTCTGGACGGGCGTGGTGTGGCCGATTCCGAAACCGGGTAAGACCATCAAACATTTTTCAGCGGCTGTTTCCAGCTCGTAAATGTTGGCGACTTTACAAGTAAGACAGTAGTCTGTAAGCCTTGTAACATTTCTCTAGAAAAGCATTAGCCGTTCGTAGCCGGCTTTCACCAGTAGGTGAGTATACACAATTATATCGTACACAGCTCAGATTCTGTTCCTTCATGGAATGTTAAGGGAAATATGTAATAAATTATGTGGCCTTTAACATGTGTCCCAATAGAGGGAGTCTATTTATATGAAAATCTAAGGAATCATGGATTTTCCTTGAATCTGTTGTGGGGGGCGTATAAGTAATATTAATTACATGTACTTTTTCACTAACTCCAGCAAAACTTAAAAACTTTCTACGCGATTTCGAAAAATGTGGTAACTTTTCAATCTTGAAATTATCAACATATTTAATGAGTGCCAAATGTGTCATATGTGCTACCGACTTGCACTCAGATACGAATCATTTTAATTCCTCATACAACTAATTGAAAACAACAACAACAACAGCAATTTTTGGACTCCCTCTGTCTCCCTGTACCATTGCTGTAGCTGTTTGGCTTAAATGTATAACTGGTGGGAATTTATTTTGCCAGAAATTCAAACCAAATGAAAAACTTGTTAAAAAGCTTAAGCTTATAATTATATTTTTCATACACACACACATATATTAACAGTATTTGTTTAGACATTAGGTGGGACCAAAAAATTGGAGTTGTTAACTTCACAAAATTTTGAATAAAAGCAAAAACCTGCCATTGATAATTGTGTCATAAAATGTTTAAAAGTGACAGTATTTGTCATCTTCGAATAAAATGATTTCTTTAGCCAAAAATAAAAAAACAAAAATCGAAACTGTCCAAATTCAAAATTTACATTAACAGCCTGTTTTTATAAAACGAATTTGCTTATTCGTTACAAATTGTCAAAATTGAAGGCGCAATAAAATGGTTTCTTAAAAGTTGTGAGAGCTTATTCTTTTGAAATAGTGTTCCATATGTCGATATCTAACAAATATCTGAAAACCCGTATTGAATAATGTCTGAAACCCATTTTATAAAGCTTTCAATATTGAAGATTCGTAACGATCGAACAAATTCGAACGGGTCTTTCGTTTCGTTAAAATAACGAACCGAAATTCGGTTTTTGTAACACGAAAGTCTCAGTTAAACTTTAATTGAAATTTCTTCTAGATACACAATTCAGTTTCGTTTCGGCTACAGACGTTTCTGTTCGTCTCAGACGTATACGTTTTATAAAAACAGGCTGTTAATCGACCTATGGCCAATTATGTCTAAAAGTTTTTTTTTTTTGCAAAAATAGAAATAATCAATGATCTCGAACTTGACTAACAGAAACAAAACTGTATAAAGAATATAGATCAACAATGCATATACAAAATTAAAGATTTTAATTTTTGTTTATATATCAATTAAATTCAATGAATGTTTGGATATTTCTTAGGATTTATTCCGAAGGGCATTGAATTATATTATTTAAATAAAATTGATGCCGCAGAGTGATGTAATTCACAATTGTGCTTTTCCCATAATGAGCCACCCTAATGCACAGATCTTGGGGGTAATAAAATATCTACACACACACACACAGTTTAAAAACAAATGAGGGGGAAAAAAACTAGAGTACCACAGCAACAAGTTCTGACATAATTTCATCTCTGTATTAAGAACTTTAAACCACACAGTGGTTTATGTTAAACAAATGACCGTAGCAAACAGAAACTTCATCATGGAACCGCACAACAGAAATTTCCAGCGCCATGAACACATTCCGGGTTTCGTGTTGCAGTTACTTGTTCACTGGGAATGTCCTCATTGAACAATTGATTGTTTTAAGCACTCAATTAATGGGTGGTCTCTCCAGTTATGTTATTTTGACAGTGACCGGTCTTGAAGTTTTGACAGAAATGAATCGCTTTACACTTAAACAACGTTGGGAAACAATACAGACTTACTTTCAATACAGACTTACATTGAGTTTATTGAAAAGAAGTTATGGGAGAAGTGAGGCGCCCCCTGCCCCCGCTTCGTGGAAGTTTGTGCATTCTTGTGGACAACATGCACAATATTAATTGGGCGTTAAACTTTTTTGGGCGGGTGCAGTGAAGGACCATTGACGATTCAGACGAATCAAGGCGAATCAAGGCCATTTGTAAAAACTAACCTAGAGAAATGACACCTTCTAGCAACTATGAATAATATTTCTCAGTTATTGGGAGAGACAGGTTCCTCTCACTAAATACTTATTAAGTTCCATGTAATATTTGTATTTGAAAACAATTCAAACTGCTGTGATATAAAATACTGTAGCAATAAACCTTCACATGACTACAACAAGATTTCCCTCTGCATTTGGAATGCCTTCACTTCCCTCTCCACCGAAGAAATATTACAAAAATATTCTCCGCATTGCGTTCGAGTCTTACAATTTGTATTTACTGCAAACGCCAAGAGAAACAGTCATTTATTACTTTATTTCATTCCTTTCTTCGTTTTACGTTATTGCGTTATTTCATTTTAATTTTCAACTTTTTGCGGTGTGTCTTGTCTGGAGCAGCTCCACCCTGTTCCGCACTGTACTTTTGTTTTCAACCGACCGGGCAACGCAAAGAAGTTATTTGTAAAATTGAAATGATCATCATTATATTTGCTGGTGACTTTAAAGATGCTGAACTCGAGTTTCCTTTCACCATTATTCATTTCTATATTTACTTTCCGTTTGGTCGGCATGTCTGCCCGTGGCAGTAACTTGGCGGATATCACAAGTTTTTGGTAATTTGCGTACAGTTTTGTTACATTTCCGTATTTGTTTTTTTTTTTTTTTTTTGCTGAAAGTGTTTTTGTTTTATAATTTGGAGATGGTGTAGCATTACACGTAATGTTTGGTTATTTTCATCGGAGAATTACTTGAAGTAGTAATTTTGAATTTGTCATTTCCAACCTGTCAAAGACCAACCTGAAAATGGTTGATGTAATAAGGGCAAATCTGGTCCAACACTAAGTACATATGTGTATGGATGCCAATCGAGTAACTGTCTGTCCCATTTGCATACAATAATCGAGTAATTTATTAACAAAACTGCATTCACAATTTATCTTCATTGCAATAAATGATTGCTGCAACTGCCAATCTTCAATATAAAATATTATTTTATTGTAATATATAGTGGATGGCATCGATTTTTGACTGAGTCATCAAGAAGAATCCGCACACACACACACATACATATGAAGCTCTCACAGCAAGAATGTCCAAACCGGCAGTCGGGGTATCGTGTTCAAAAACACTTAAATCACTCAATACACAAATCACGCGAGGATTTAAATTATCTAAAAAAAAAGATTATGACACTTTTGGGTCATAGAAACACCAAAGTGGGTCAGGCAAATTCTGGAGTCAGCTCTTCATATGTATTTGCCTGTACATACAAATCACAACATGTCTTTGTGCAGTAAGTGGATATCGGAAGAGACGTGCAATAACATTCTGCAACATTGTTGCTATGAAATCAATTTTATTGTCATTTATCTAAATCAGACATCAAGATCAGTGACTTTGAAACTCTGCGCCGACTGCACTAGAAGGTTAGAGAAATAGAGGGGACTGGTAAGCGATTACACACGTTCACAATGCACACATACAGACACATTTACAAAATATCCCATATGATATCCCGAGAAAACCCACTCATATAGAAAAGACAAGGGGACAAGGGAGTCCTCTGTCGAGGTCCTTGCCTGATTTGTAGTTATCTTCCCCTTCCTCTGGGGGTTGTTAATGTGGTTTCAACATGACAATAAAATCGTTTTATGCTCAAATTGTGTTTTTTGTTTCTTTCTTTCTTGGTTCCACATCCAGAAGTTTATACTCCTCGTAAGTATTGCATTTGCCAGATATTTTTTGTGTTTTTTTTTTTATTAGTTTCATTCACTACTCTTGTTCGTTTGCTCTGGCGTAGACAACAAGTTTATGGCAAAAAAACTTTCTTTGTTCGATTTTATCTTGACAAGAAGAATGAAGTGGTGGTGGTGTACCTCTTGTTTTATTTTTTTATTTATTTTGGAGGCATGTGCTCAATTTAAACAAGACGTTCGTTGCCAACGAAGGACATTCCACTGGATTTGTCGCCGTTTTTTTGTCTTATTTCATTCTTCTACAGTTTCTACAGTACAAAAAGCTTGCCTAGTAAGGAAAGTCGGGTAATTTTGAGGCGATTAAAATTCTTGTTCAAAATATGTTACAAAATTCTCAAGGCAAAACAAGTTGCTAGGTTTATGAAAGGTCTCAAAGTCCTGAAGCAGACCTCGGTCGACTTTCAGCGTAAAACAAGCGGTGTGCACCCCATAAGTTATTTGTAACCCAAACTTTTAATGAAGGAGAGCTAAAGGGTCATCCCAATTTAAATTGGGTGGCAAAAGAAAAGCCAGAGCACGGAAAATAATAAAGTGAATAAAGTTCGACCATATGCAACCGGCTTCTGGTGAAAGCTCCTGATAGAATCGAATAGGCAATATTTCATTAATAATTGACAGAACTTTGTTCTCTTCTGGAAGCTCCACCAAGGGCTAGAGCCCCTTGGTTTGGCAGGACTTCAATTTGTGTACAAATATCAAAATCACATTTGTTTTCATTGGCTCACAATTAATAAGGAGCTACAAAAAAGGACGATATTTTAAAAAAAAAATTAGTTAAGCTCAAAATCAAATTGAAATTAATAAAAAGTTGAAAACACTTCGTTCGTTTACTTTTCATAAAAGAATACGAACATTGGGACAGAAGAAACTTCTTGGCACAGAATCTCTCCGGTCTTACTGGTTCATAATTTATTCTCAGACATAATGTATTTAGACTGGATTCAGAGATCAACGTCTAAATGCGAAGTGATATTGTCTTCAAATTTAATAAATTTGAGAAAAGGCAGTCGACCACGAGGAATAGTTACAAATATGACAAATGACATAACTATCTGGGAACTTAAGCAGATTAGGACAGTCTAGAGATTAATAAAGAGATGTTGTAATACTGTCTACAGGCGCCAGCAGAGTTCTGTGGATGTTCTCCATCGGAGACGTGAACCTTCCACCGTAGATGGACTTAATTGATATAGAACTCTAAAATCGCTGAAATTAAAAAAATTCCAAGACAAATTATAATGTTTTTTGAAAACGATTTCCCTCATCTTCAAATCAAAAAAAAAAAAACTTTAAAGACTTTTTTAGGGAGGTACTGCATATAAACACCACCGCAGCTCTCTGATCTCCTTTTACATAAAATCAATCACACTAAAGTTGCCCACTTTCACTTCAGACGAATGTCTATGTTTCATAAGTCTGGCACATGTACCTACACATGTATGAGCTCACACACACACACACCCTACGAGTATCATATTAAGCAATCCTCATAGAACATACTTTAGAAAGCACACACACACAAGAAGTAATCCAATGCACAATAGTGTGGAGTAGCCACAGTGGACAGTCGATGTCCTCTGATTGTGACATATATGATAATGTTAAGGCTACTCTTCTACAGACACACCAACAAATGACTCTTGTATAAGCCAGCCCATACACACTCGCACAGATGTCTGCTGACACCAGCAAACATACACACACACACACACAATTGTAAAGTTGGGAAGTTGCATATGAAGCGCTCGGAATAGGACTGACTGACATCACATTGTGGTGCTAGTGTTTTGAAAACACTTTTCCAAAGGAATAAAAATGTAAATACAAGTTCTTAATTTTTTTGATATGAATAATAAAACTAATGAAGTGGGATTCTAAGCGCTTCATATGTACGTATGTACCGAAAAATGCATTGTCGTTTGGACATGAATGAGCACCGAAAACGATGAATGAGTGTATGTATGTATTTGTGTGTGGCATGAAAATAGTTCACATTTATCTTTGGCCACTTTTCGTTTTCCATTCTTTCGTTTTTGTTTAAGGAAAATTGTGAATTTCCTTTAGACTGTAAAGTGGAGACATATGCGACAACTGAAAAAAAAACCCCCACTGCGATCTACTATGAAAGCAATGCAATTGTGGGAGATTTTTGGAGGGGAAATTACGCTAAAGAGCTGTGACCATATGTGACCCAGATATATTGCCGAGAGAGCTGCGATCTGTTGTCTGTAAAAGCTGGAACATATAAAAGCGATGATATTCAGGCAACGCCACATTCATTACCGGACTCAAAGAAGCGCACAGTAATTATCTTTCAAGATAATTGTGATTTTGATTAGTGTGATTCGGTAAAAAAAAAGAATGTCTAAGGCACCGCATCGGAAATCCAACTCCTTCTTTTCTTTTTTGCAAAATTTCCCCCCACTGTTTGTGGGCAGGGAGCAGGAATGCCATACATAAACTGAGACACACTCATTCATATGTGCCTGTTGACATGTCAGGATGTGGTACTCATTTCTCAAGTGTGTATGTGTGTGTGTGTGTTTAATTACACACATCTACACACGCATACTAATACTCGGACATTCATACTGGAGTGTTCAAAACTGAATTTGAAATTCTCTTTAACCTTTGAATGGTCAATAGGTTCACCGGAGAGTTCAGAACAAGCCATCATAATTGTAAATCAACACAGGTCGTTACAAGGCAACTTTGCTTGGAAATTCAATACGCAGAATTTGGTGTAACACATTCGGTCAATTTGATACAGGATTTTTGCGATGCATTGAAAGTACAAGTGTAAGGTAATTTGCGTTCGAACAGGAACAAATCAAATGAAAATGTGTGTGTGTGTGTGTCGATTTCGAGGAAAACACTTTTAAATGTAAAGAAAGAAAGTAAAGTTCATGCAACTCTTACGAAAACGATTTACAGTGTTGCACAGTGAACTAACAGCACCGGTCATGATGTGGAAACACTTGACTCAGTCGAACTATATTTCCAGGAATTGTGTAAAACTGAAACATTTTCATATTGGATACATGTTATTTTCAAAATATGTATGACCCAATTTAAATGATGACTTTCCACCCCCCGGGTAAGCAGGCAAGCCTTTCGACGATTGTTACCGAAGGGCCTAGAGAAGCAAGAGGGGTTTCAAAACAGTCAAACGAAATCGAAATTTGATGGGTAATTTAAATTTTTAATTGAAAATTTAGAAAAAAAAAATATTTTTTTTTTTTGAAATTTTTAATTTTATATACCGTGAAAGCTCGTGTAAATGCTAATGACTTTACAAAGGGGTTCCAAAAGAAAATGTCAAGAGAAACTCTGGGGAAAAAGTCACCGTGTAAATTGAGACTCTTATGGCAGGGGCACATGCTTGGCTCAAAGCAACTGACATAATTTATTTTACTTTCACTTTCTGCGGTCACACGAGGCCTATGATTGGACATTGGTTTGTAAGCATACACAAAGTATGAGTAATATTTATTTACGCCATCACATGAGGCGTATGATTTATTTGTACATTAAAGATGGAAATCTATAATATGTGTCTACATACAATCTGTTGATTAGGGAAATAGATGAAACTACTTTCCAGGTAGTCTTAAAGGGAAAAAAAGTCTATTGAATGGGCCATATGCATAAACTAAATATTTCATAAATCCAAAGTCCAAAGGCATAATTTATAGAAAACTTTTCCTCCAGACAATACCCCCCAAAAAAAACAGGGGAGAAATCTAAACAACTGAAGACTTTTGAGAGTTACGACGCCGTCTAGTGGTCAATCTTAGTCCTGGAGGTGAAGGTGGTTGTTCATTTCCAATTCGTTTTTAATCATATCGCAAATGAAGGTTAACAACTGCGTTTTGAATGTTTCAAAGCTTTAAGTCCACTTTCGCATGTTTTGTTAACAATAGCCACCATTAATTCATACAACTGCGTTGGCCCCCCTCCCATCCATGTTATCCCTTTCCATAAGGACAATTGCTACCCGGGAAACTGGTGTTGTATTTGGAAATATTCTTCTTTTAAGCATTTTTGCACTGGCAATCCTGTTTTTGTCTCCGATTGTCTCATCGTCCTGTACACACAGTCGCAGCGACGGACTGACGTCTAAGCGACAAGTGACAAGAGTGTGTGTGTGTGTTTGCGTTTTAAAAGCATTTTTCGACTACTGCCAGGCAACGAAAAATGAATAACAAAAAAAAGCTGCATGAGAGAGCAATGAAGAAAACAATGACAAAACGCAATCTTACCAACAAAAAGAATGAAGCTCCAAAAGAAAAGAGTAAAATTCACATGCTCGCACTTAAAGTTGAAAACGATGAATGCGAACGAGAATGTAATAAAAATTGTTCGGAAATGTCATCTGAAGAAATTTGTTGGGCTCTGACAAAAAAAAAAACGGAGAAAATTTATGTTGAAGACCCTTAACAGACACTCTCGTAGTGAGGATGAGTATTGACAATAGGGTGGCCTCGAAAAATACGTAGTCGGAAGGAACAAACATTCAGAGGGATAAACATTAAATTGGAGACGTAAACAAAAAATGTGTAGGGATCGGAGTCAGTAGGAACAAATATTCAGTGGGATAAACATTAAATTGGAGACATAAAAAAAAACGTTCTTGTGTATATTATAAAATGTGAGTGAAGTTAAATTCTTTTTAGAAACCAGGAGCGCACAACAGGCCGAATTGCTGGCCTAGGTGTATGTCAGAGACATGAGACGGTCATGGTATATGACCGATCCTCCATTTAACCTAACCTAAATTCTTTTTATATTCTTTTTATATTCTTTTTTCCGGCCTTCAAAAGGTTAATAGAAGGGTTACTATTCGGAATATACAAACATTTTAATTCGGATTTTAATTTTTTTTTACTAAACAACCGAAGGACAATTTTAATACTTTCAAATTGCCTTAGAGTCGAACTTAGTGAGCCCATGAAGGACAAATTAGACAACCCTTACATTAAAGCCAACAAAACGCCAAAAGGACAAAGGGCTTTTCATGAAAGCAAACTTTTTCTAACACAAAGGATTCGTTGCTCTGTTTTCTTTGTTAATAACAACTTAAGTTACTATTTTTACAGAAGCCACAATTTTAAAAGTTATTTGTTTTCGCTCTCCTGAGAAGTTTTCTATTAGAAATTACGTTGTTATTTGTGAAAACCACAGATTTGTCTGAAATAATTTTCAGAATGTCGCCTAAAAATGTGAAAAATTACCAAAATTGCTCAAAAGTCGAACTGAGTGCGGAGATGGAAAAACTTTCCACTATGATGCCACCCATAAATTGAAGCTAGCCACACGTTCTTGGAGACCACACTGTACTTAAGCACTACTGCATTTAAGGCACTACATTAACGTGCAGTTCCACTACGAAAGTCCTTAAAGATCCTTTTAATAGCTTCTGCAACGAGTATGTGCTTTACAGCCTTGCTTACTCCTGTGCCTGTGCAGAGTAATTCAATGACTCTTCTTTTAAATTTATTTATTTTTCTTTTTTTTTGCCAAACTTAAATTTAGCTTTTGCTCATTTTCTTTTATATTTTTAATATTTGTGAAACATCGCATGTATGAGTCATGCACAAGCCATTGTTCGTCCGGTGTGATGGCTCCATTTGTGTCCTTATCTTTTATACAAATCGTCGTACGATTTGTTCGCATAAGTGAACATGAATCTAACCAAGTCCCGGCAAAAGGGTTTCACATAGTTGAAGAACATGTGACTGTGACTTGGACTGCTGGATGACGGTGGTGCTAGTAACTCAATTGTATGGGGATACTTTGACGTTTTCTTTGATTAAAGTCTAACACAAATTCCAAATGATTTAAGAAGCAATTTACCCCAAACGGGAAGATTCTAGAGAAGAACACCAAGAAAATAACTTTGGTTGGCATACAAAACCAAAGAATTATGCAGGGCTTTACAAAACTATTTCCTCCGGATATTGTCCTTCTTGTTCTATTCTGTTCGTCCATTTAAAAAGGACTTCCGGTTATGAGTGATGAATGTTTGCAAATAAAACATGGGTTTTTTTCACAAAATAATGTAATTTACATGGAAAATAATGTAAAGGATATTCGCCAAACTTTGAACGAAGAAACCTTGTGTTCGATGTAAATGGAAATGTTTATTTTTATAGAGGAAAAGGAAGTGTATTTTGTGTTTTTTTTTCATTAACATGACTAGCTCAACTAATGTGAATACGACTTTAACATTTCTGATTTGAGAGAAATTGTCTGTTTGTTCATTAATAAAATAATAAAAAAAAAAAAAAAGTTCATCAAATGAACCCATTTTATACCAGTGGTCGTGATCTAGACCACAAAGTTTTGCTGTTTTTCATTAAATAATAAGAAATATTAAGTAATGGAATTAAAATATTTATTTAACTGCAAAATGTCTTTCCAATCGACTTATTTCGCCATGTTGTAATTCCTAAATTCTCATAGCCAAATGACGACTTATTACAGGCATGTAAATTGTTTGGTGTTTTCGTCAAACAGCCAACAACATCTGGGGCTTAAAAATGCTGGTATACACCACGCCCCACCCCACCCCACTCCACTCCATGATTAAGGATACAAATACCACTAATCCGATTTCTACAACAAATGCAATATTTTCAAATACTTCCAACTGCAGTTTCAAAATATCCCCAATGACAATTTCAGCTTAAATTCTAACACCAAAAACAAGTGAAAACTGCAATGCTTTATAAAGCCACATATTCTTTGAATTTGTGTTGAAAAAGAAGCCCCAAACTTCCCAAATAACACAAAAAAAAAAACAAAAAATAACCGCATAAAATCCCATATGACAACAAAGTTCTCCTCCTCGACCACAATGCACTCAAATGGAATTCATATGCGCCGGCAACAAAAAACAACACTAACTTCACACACATACTCCTACAAATGCATATTTCTTTTATCTAAACAAATATTAACTCATAATTCGTTTCTATTTCCATTTTGCTCCATTTGAAGCTGTTTTTTTGTTCATGTGTGTGAGTGCAAGGCCCGCAGAACAAAGTGGACAGAATACATTTAATGGACTTTAACGCCACCGCACACACACACACACACACGTAGTCATGGCCACATAATGGAAAAAAAAACACATACCAACTCAGACACAAATACATATGTATGCAGAGAGTGCTATATAAAATGTAACTGGAAATCAAAACCACAGAAAACGGACGACGCAGCACTTGTTCTTGTTTTTTTTTTCACCCAACTCCGGACCACCACCATGCTCTGGTTTGTAACCAGATCAAAAATATCGGACTGACCAGAGTTGCACAAATCGAAGGGGCGGAATGCTGCGGGGGGGAAAACACAAACACTGGAAGACAAAAACTGTTAGTTACACAATAGAGGCAGAAATAGAAAAAAAAAAGCGGACATCTGCATACGCAGCAGGATATGGTCAAGATGGCGGCAGCCATATGAGTTTTGAACGACGGCTGACTGTGAGAATGTTGGCAAGTAACTGGCGCGCAATAAAAACTAACTACGACTATGGACGCCATGACTCTATATACATGGCCATAAGATGAATTTTTATATACCTACGATTGGTGGTGTTTTTTGTTTTTGTTTTTGCTTTTGCAACGGTGAATCAACATTAGATTAAGCCACCATAACGGCCATGTCGTCGGATGCACGCTGTGTCCAGTTTGATGTAAACTGCATTCATTTTAATGCAATGTACTTTGGACAGGGTGGTTTTGTCTTCCCAACATTCAGTGGCATCCCTGGCATATGACAGACAAGTACGGCTGAACGGCCAGAGCAAAGAGTTTGCTTGGAATAGTCAATTTTTTACGCAGCAACACGACCGCAGAGTCATTAATACCGGACATATCGTAAAACGGATGTATTTCCCTAAACAATCACTTACAATACAGATCCGATATATTGGAAAATCATATCGTATGAAATAGTTATCCACAAGCATGTATTTGATCGGTGTTGGTTATTCGACACGCTCACTGTTGCTTCCTGGATTCTGATCTCAATGTCAATTAAATAAATCTTGATAACACAATAGAAGACAGAAATGTATGAAATGGAGTAAATAGTTTTGGATGGATTTCACAATAATCCATTCTATGAGTTAAAGACCTGAATCATTAAAACCAAGTGTAAAGAGGATCCGGTTCGAAGGACCAAATGTAAAGCGGATCAGACCGAAGGCCAAATGTAAAGAGGATCCGGTTCGAAGGACCAAATGTAAAGAGGATATGGTTCGAAGGACCAAATCTAAATCGGATCAGACCGAAGGCCAAATGTAAAGAGGATTCGGTTCGAGGGACCAAATGTAAAGAGGATCCGGTTCGAAGAACCAAATGTAAAGAGGATCCGGTTCGAAGCACCAAATGTAAAGATCTAATATCACAAACAAAACTCTTTAAAACTCTTAAAACTCCAAAACCAAACATTCACTTAAATAAAATAGAAGAAAAAATAGCAGATGCGGTTACAGTTGTTCAATGTACCATGTTTACAGATCGATACAAAGTATTGGTTAGTATCTTGACTTAGGTGTGTGGAAGAGGTGAGCGTATCTGAGCATTTTAGTCTTTAAACATGTCTGGAGGACTAAAATGACAAGCTCAAGGAGTTTCCATAAGCCAACACCAAAAAAAAAGTAGACCAGTGTCTGTGGAGTGTTTGGGGCCCAATTCAATCACTAAGATGACTTAGATAAGCCCATCGATAACATATATGATTGCCTTGGTTCTGTGCGAATCCAGGCTTTCTCGGACTCCACCTACACCACACTGACAAAGACAAATCAGTAAGCAGATACTTAAGGGCAAAGACAATTTATGTAGACAGACATTGTACACAAATTATCAGTTTTCCACATGGTTTTCTAAAGGAAGCGGGTATTTAAATGGATTTTAAGTTCTTACAAATGCCTGTGAAACATTTCTGTATCATCACATCTTCGATATTTAGGTCACACAATAACAAATTGACCAAAAAACGATTTTGTTGAGCAAAACTTTTGGTACAAAGTAACAACAGTAAAGTTTTGGCCATAAAACGTACACTCACCTTGGATTAGTTTGCGTTTGCCAGCTATCTGCAGAGGCAATGAAAGCCCAGCATCCAGTTGTAATACAACACGGGGCGACGTAGTCCCCGCTGCCGGGGAGCATGATGTGGATTGTGCTGAAGCCACAGCGTTAGAATTGGATTTTAGACGACGCGGAGAGTTTTGAGAAAATGTCTGTGGCAGAGTCTGGTGTTGGTGCTGGTGATTATGATGGGGCTGGTAATGCTGATTGTACTGCTGCTGATGCATTGGAATTGGCTGGGGGGGCTGTTGGTGTTGATATGCACCCGTAGGATATTGTGTGGAATTCGAAATTCCCGAAGCGGCCGCCGCAATTGAAGCTCCGACCCCATTCGATGCTGTTTGATTGCCCAGCGCTGCCATTGGCTGCGCCGTGAGGCCGACGGCTGTTGGTGGCGGTCCATGAGCGGGGCAGATTGAACGCAATTCACCATTTAAATCAATGTAGACGGTCGGTGTAGATGCGGCTGTGGCCGTCGCCGCCGAGTTTACATTTTGGGCAGCTACCGCGGCGGCATCGACTAAAGGCCACGAGGTTATTGCACCACCCATTGTCGATAACAAATGTACCGGCATGAGATGGGTATGAGCCGTAGCGGCGTTATGAGGCGATGAGCCGAGATTCAGGGCAACCGCTGTTGTTAAATTGCCTGTGTTTGTTGCTGCTGTGGCCGGCAGGTGTATGTGGGGCATACCCTGGCCCAGCATGGCAGCAGCGCTTGTCATTGCCAACATATTTTGAGCACAATGTTGCTGATGGGGAGAAATGTGTTGCTGCTGCTGGTGATGGTGGTGCGTTTGTTGCAGCTGAGGTATGAATAACTGTTGCTGCTGTTGTGCTGCAGCGGCCGCCACCTGTTGCTGTTGTGTTGCTGTTGGGAAATTCAGAAATGCCCCCGAAGGCATCAACAACTGCTGTTGTGGCTGCTGCAGATGATGATGTTGCTGATAGTAGATCGTGGTCTGTTCATAGTTTAAATACGCCGTTGTGCTGGAGGCTGTGGATGAGGTCGTGTCCCCATTGGCGGGGGCAAGAGAAGCCTCAACTTGGGCTTTAGACGACGACGAGGGCTGGAATGGCGGAGCCAATGGCGTCAACTTTGATTTCAAAGCCTTGATTAGGGTTTTGGTGGGCGTTGTCGCCTGTTCATTGGTGTTGTTGTGTTTCGGGTTTTTTGCCGCCTTAGTGTCGCGTTTGTCCTTCTTGGACGACGCCGAGGCCAACTCGCGCGATACATCACAATTCAAACTCTGCATAAGACGTTCCGCGGCCGTAATACCGGTATAACGACGCGTATTATTGTTGTCATCGACCGAACGATTTGAAGGCATAACGCGATTACTATTCGATGGTATGGAACGTTTACTGCGACGAAAGGGCGAGTTGCCGACCGACGAGGATTCTTTAGTCTTTGTTTTCGGTAGATTTCGTGGCACAAATTCTTTGCATTCCGGCGGCTCACTTCTATACACAGCCTGAGCACTGTCGATAACACGGAAACTGTCGCCAATAAATGCCACCAGTTCGGAGCAGGAAAAGTTCAGGGAGGGGTTTCTGTAGATGGGATGTTTAGCAATGGGGATATTAACACTGTTATCGGAATTGTTGGTAACACGTTTCAGACTACCGTGTGACTGAGATTTGTTTGGCACATTTATTTTGCATTTATCGTTTCTTTTCTCAATAATTATGTCATCGTGGGATTCATTGACTTTATCTTTTATTTGTTCCTGGCTATCGCAACTATTATCGACAACATTGATAATCTTGTTCTCAGCTTTAAGGGCATCGGGTAAAATATTAAATATTTTCTGCCATCGTTCATCGATTTCTTCTGTACAATTCTCCACTGCCGCTGTTGCCAATCGGTCATAGTCATTTCGGCATTTATCGGTATGATTGGCCTCATGTTTGCCCTCGCAGTTGCTATCGATAACTTGTTCGATTATGCGAAAGTTTTCAAAATCAATTATTCTCTGCTCATACACACAACTTTGTGAATAATTGGGCAAATCACTCTCATCGATATCGTCGATACCCGCGCAAGAACTGTACTCCTGGTCGGGGACTGAGCTGCTTAAGCCATAACCATTCTCTAGAGCGGATACAATTTCGGAGGCGGCGGATGCCGAACAAAAACATACACACTTATCAGAACTATTTAACACAGCCGTTGCTTCGGCAGTCTTGCTATCACTGCAATTTCGGATTGCCAAATTTTCGACAGCAGCACTAGTAGAAGGCTCGACGTTCAATGAGTTATCGTCTTCAACAGTTCTCTCATTCTCCACATTATCAATATCGGCACCATTGTTTCCCTGGACAGGGGTCATTAAATTACCATTGGCACCGCCATTTTGTGTATTGGTGTTATCGCTCTGGTTTATCGGTGCGATCGATTGTTCGGCATTGCCATCATTATCACATTCACATAGATTTCGTATAAGATCCATTTCATTTTGCGCAAAATTCTTTTCGCCCGAACTTATTTCACTTTGGCAAACAGTCGATAATTTGTCCGACGTCGAATCAATATTTCTTTTCAGTATACGTATGGGTTTACTTGGCGATTTGTTGTTGTTCGTCTGGTCGCCTGTTTCGACAGTAACCGATTTTGTTTCCTCATCAACGTCAGCGGATGCATCATTAGAAATGGGTTTGAATTCGTTAGCATGAATCGATAGATTTTGATTTGGGATCTTGGTTTCCAGCGATTTGTCTTTTATTGTTAATCGATCGGTTTGTAGTGTTGCAGAAATTGGTTTTGTTTTCGATTTTTTACGTTTTTTCGTATTGTTTGTTGGTCTCTCAAGACTACGACTATTATCGATGGCACGATTATCGTTTCCATTTAACACTGCAGTCGAACAAACACCAGCTATCGCTGACTGTTCTTCAGAACTTATCGACACATTAGGGGCTGCCTCAACTGAAGCTTTTCTCGTTAAAATTCGTATACTCATTGCGTTGATGTCGACATTTTTACAATCGCCAAATGTATTTTTCGATTGTGAACTGGTTTGTGGTTCTTTAGAGCGATTTATGAGTATCGCATTGTGATTGCATTTACTGCTACTGTTGGTTACCTTTTCAGCTTTACGATTACTCGGCCCATATGGAGTGTTTCCTGGCAAAGATTTACTCATGGCTTGATTGGTATGTTTGTTATCGTTAGCTAGTGTTATCGATAATTTACTTTCGAAATAGTCACCATTTGTCAGTTGTTTGTCATTTTCAATTGGGCCCGTTTTGTTAAGTGTTATCGATAGCTGTGAAGTCAGATTGTTTTTGCTTTGATTTTTATATTTACATTTGTTATCGTTGGCATTGATTTCACTTGGGCTTCCCAGCGATTTCGAGCGATCCGATTTGTTTTGAATTTGGGTATCAATTGTTGTTATTGGTTCACTTTCAATATCGTTGTTAGTTTTGGTTTTCTTACCACCGGAGTTATGTTTCGTTATCGATTCAGTTTTGTCTAAATTTACCTCATTTTGTAAATGTGTCGCATGATCGTTGTTCGGTTTACACTTAGGGCTTGACATGGTTTTATTTACATTTTCATGAGCGTAAAGCTTATCGACAACTTGTTTTGTATTGAATTTATCCCGTGTTATTGTTAGATTGTCAGTTGTTTGATAACTTTGCGGTATGTTTTCGATTTCATTTCCCGATTTGTGTTGTTTGTTTTCACCACGAATAGAGTTATTGTCTGCTTTAGTTGCACTAGATTCCGAAATTTTTCGTATATATCTGGTTTTTCTTGTTAAGTTTGTTGTTATGGTTAAGTTTTCCGTACTACCGATCCGATGCCCATTGGGCTTTTCACGAGTATCGACATTTATCGATTTGGATTTTCTGGTGGCGCCTTGCGTTTCGTTATTTTTTCGAACACCTGCTTTAGGGATAGTTATTTTCCCGTTATTGTTTGTTCTGTTAGCGTTGCCGATAGTTATCGTTGTCGATTTTTTGTCCATATCACGATATTTACACTTTTCATTTTGAGCAATGTTCATTGACCTTTCATTGTCGTTCGATTTTTTTGTGATTATTAAGTTTTTTTGTTCTTCCTTTGTTATCGATACAGTTTTGGGGTTTTCACTGGTTACATTTCCTGTTGTCTCCATATGTTGCAAGTTGTTGTCAGCAAGACCATTCTGCTCATATTCCGCGGTCTGTGTGCAATTATCGATAAATATCGTTTGGATGTTTTGTGATTCCTCCGTTTCTGTTACCGTTTGACATGTGGTCCGTTCAGCAACTAAAGACTTGTTGCATATTTTCATTTGTCTCAAGTCATTCCCAGTGACATCTTTGCCATCATTCCCAGATGATGAGGATGAAGATGATGATGATGACGATGCTGGCGATGAGGATGCAGATACTGTGGATAACGATGACGTTGTTGGTATCAGACTCCCTATGCGTGCAGTTGTTTCAGAACTGTTGGTGCTGGACGCGATAGTGGGGGTGGTTGTTGTGGTGGCGGAGGTGGGAGAACTCCCATTGGTGCTGGTGTTATGGATGCTAGTGCTGGCATTACGACTGGAGGTTGTAGCGGTTGTTGTCGTCGTTATCGTTGCTATGTGGGTGGTCACAGTTGCAGCCGCCATTAACCTTATTTAACATATAAAACACACACACACCCACACACAGACACACATACTAGAGAATAACAAGACTGTGCCTGTGCTGTACAAGTTGACAGGGCTTAATCGATGTTATTGTTGTTGTAGATAATACAATAATTAACACATTTTCCGCCCCCGTTAGTTGATTTACAGTTATTTTGCCCTGCTACCAACAAACAGCTTTCAGACGTCAGTGTCTGTCGACAACGTCAAATGTTGTTAGGCTGGCTTTTGGCTCATAATTGGAAGGGTCTGTCCATGATAATCTGCCAGCCGCTGACGGTGGACTCAATATTGCTGTAGGTGTGGCGTGAGGTGAGGTGGGTGTTGGGAGGAACAGTGTGTGGCTCTATTAAAATAATCGATTTATCATGTGCTCACAATAACAAATTGTATTTATTGCCAACTTGTTGATGGCACCGTCGTTGACGCCAATCTTGCTAACACCATGTAGTAACAGTTGTTGTTGTTGTTATTCTTGTAGCTACTACACTAACTACACACTGATGGGGTGGCTGATGTTGGTGATGATGATATTGTCGTCGCCATAGCTGAAATGCAAATAGGGTTAATGTTTCTGCTAACGTTGTTGTAATAATTGTTGTAATTGCTGTCACTATTGCTCCGAGTCAGTGGCAGTGTTAATAGTGCCGGCTAACACCGCCATAATAAAAGTTCCATTTGTAACACTTAATATTGCTGTGATGATAATGGCACAAACACAACCCAAAGCCAATGACAATGACTTGCGGTGGGTGGGGCGGGCTAGGGCTGGACAAAGTAATAACGATGATAAGGCGATGATGAGGATGATGATTACAATATCTCCCCGATGTTGGCCTTATCGCACTATTCCCTGGCCTGTCACAGGAGGCGACGTTATGGGGCTCCAGTGATGACGTTATTGTTGCTGGCGCTCTGTTAGTGGCACCACCACTGGATGTCCTTCAGTTTGTTGTTAAGCAGTCAAAAGGACCATGACTTGATGCTTTTCTTTAATAACGCCCTTCCGTCCGACCACCAAAGCCTTTATGTTCATCTCATCCACGACAGATTTTATTTTCACTATACACACACCCGGTTTCCGCTTCCTCTGACAACTCACACCAAAAAGTGTTCAATATTTGTTGTTGCTGTGTGCCTGGCAAAGTCTTTTGAATAATTTTCTGGGTTTTTTCATCCCGATTTTCAGTTTGTTTCACATTTCTTATATACGCGTGGGCGGCGTTTGTTATGTCTGTTTTTCCTCTTGGCCGCTTTTTAACGCATTTCCGTTTTTTTTTTCTTCTATTTTTAGTTTGCTTGAAGTTTGTATGTGTGCGTGCGAGTTGTATATGATTCCTTGGGAATTTCGTTATTTTTCCATTCAAATGTATTTTTAGTTTATCAACATATGGCAAAATCTGGAAAGAAAATGGCAAAAACAAAAGCAATGAAATCAAGGGAATATTCAAAATGTAATAATATTTAGAGATTTACTTAATTTAATAAGAAAATGGGAAATTCTAGAGAAATATATGTGTAATTATATGTAATTGTGTGTGGGCGTCCTTCTCGTCAAATTAGTCGATAATGAATATCTTAGATATAAATGGAAACTGAAGAAACTATACAATCAAGATTCTGCCTTATTTCAGCCACGAGTCTCACAGTTGTACTCGAAAATAGTCAGAAATTAATGAACAAGTACTCTGCTTAAATTGCACGAACGATTATTACAACCGATATTAAATATTTTGTAATGTACAATGACACCGTCCACCTTCTAGTTCTTTCTATGCCGGTACAACGCCGTGTTGCCCATTTTGGACCCAGAATAGTCGATTAAATGTCCTCATACAAAAAAACTAACTTCAGCTAACTTAATTTTGAGATATATTATTTTTTTTTTCTGAAAGACATTTAGTTCATGAGATATCGCAAAAAAAATAACAAACTCTTCTAATTCTTCATTCAGTTTGGTATTGCCTACTTTACGAGTCTCTCATTCCTTCAGTTCTCTAAAAAAGAACAACTTCGCCTCTAATCCAATTTTGCTAAATTTTAATATCAGCCGATGTCCTATTATAAGTCACTTTCATCCTAACTTGAAAACTGTATAAGCCGCAGACAATCCTGGAGCAATCATGACATTTCCAAATCTAACTCAATTGAACTGTAGTGCAACATTCGGTTGCAAACATTGAAATAAATCATTGTGGAAGTTCAAAAAGTACACATTGTGAGTTTGTTTTAATTATCCAGAGTTCGAAATCTATAAATTCAGTGAGCGACACTTTTCCCCCAATTCGAACATTCTAAAGGCCTGGTTGCTCCAACCCACTGTACGAATGTCCTCGAACAATATAAGGCTGTCCTCAACGCCACCAACGAAATACAATGGGAAAGAAACGGTGTTAATAGAATTAAATGGTGTGTTTTATAGACAACTGCCACGAGAGAAAGTACTACTGCGTACGTGGATTTATTGTGGACCAGCAGACAACGCCAGCATACAGCAGGTTTAACGTCAGTTGAGCAAAATGTTTAACCATTTCGCATCAAAGCCAAAACTATTCAATTATTCTTATTTGTGATAAAAGCTAAAAAAAAAATAGGGATACCTTTTATGATCACCTACAGTAGGCATTGGCCACCTGCCATGGTACATATGTGATGTGATGTGTTATTGTAGATTAGAGTAGCAAATCAGTCGGGTTCAGAAAGTTCATTCCATAATGAAAGCGGTTGGTCGACAATGTCACAGCAGTGAGTCTCAATGTCACGACAATAAATGACAATGTATATACTCAAGACCTACGGTGGCAATGTTAAGGGGGATAGTGAATTTGTCCGCTTTGGGTACGTCAGGAATAAGAAGGAGTGTGCCGGCAAATATATGCCACTTTGGGCTAAGCAAACAACTTTAACAGACAAAATGTTTCTATCTCTGCGTTTTTGTGACTTTGAAACTTTGAAACTTGGATATATGTGATATAACATATAACATAATTACTGCGTTAAAATACGGCATTATTAGCAGAGCTATTGACCAAATAATCAGAGCCCAGCCTGAGATGGGTCCGCCTTCTAACGTTTTTTTTTTCAACTAGTGCTTATTTCGTTTTCGTTATTTTCCTTATCGGGCCATGTTGAACGAATTTTTGTTTACAAAAATTGATTGGCAACATTGGGTTTCAACAGGACGGCGCTACGTGCCACACAGCCGAAGCTACACTCGATGTTTTGCGCCCTGTTTTCGAGGATCGCATTATCGGCCGCAGAGCTGATGTCGTTAGTCTACTGCGCATGGCCAGCCGGGGCAGCCATTTGAATGAAATTATTTTCCACTAGTAAGTTGTAATGCGCCTATGGCGCCCGTTGAAATACAAAAAAAAAAATTTGTTCAAATAAAAAATTTTTGTTGAAAAAAAATTTTCGTTCAAAAAAAAAGTTTTTGCTGAAAAAAAAATTTGTTGAAAAAAAAAATTTTGTTGAAAAAAAAAATTTTCTTAAAAAAAAAAATTTTTGTTGAGAAAAAAAATATTTGTTGAAAAAAAAAAGTTTTTGAAAAAAAAATTTTTTTTGAAAAAAAAAATTTTGTTGAAATTTTTATTGAAAAAAAAAAATTTTGTTGAAATTTTTGCTGAAAAAAAAAATTTTCTTGGAAAAAAAAATTTTTTCTAAAAAAAAAAAATTTGTAAAAAAATTATGTAAAAAAAAATTTGGGGAAAACACAATTTCTGTACAAAAAAAAAATATTATTTTTTTATTATTATTATTTATAGAAAATTATAGAATGCCTATTTAAATTCCTACGTAATGCGTGACAGAGTCAGTGAATTAGTGTCGAGGGTAAATATATATTAAGAAGATTATTAACTGGAAGGATTGTACTTTCAAATAAAAAAAAGAAATTTAAAAAAAGAATTTAAAAAAAAAAAAAGTAATTGGCGGACCCTGTATATAAAGAAACGTTCTGGTCACCTATTGCGATGTATTCGCAAATAATTCTCGAACGGAATTACAAAAAAAATTTTCTGCATTGAGAGAAACATCCTTTATAAAATCTATGGGACATCTGCGTTAACGGGGACTACTAACTTATACAGTGCCGCTCAAAATAATAGCACCAATAGTATCTCATGCAGACTGACCGCTTGAAATGTGGTGAAATATGGACGGGTGTTCCTAGTTGAAGGAGACGGCTCACGGTTGTTTGTTAGAAGATCTCTTAATGTCGAAAACAGAACTTTACGACATAAACTGTAAAACATGTAGGGTCCAGCATAATTCCATCTTCTACAACTTCTTCACCACCATTTATTTTTTTCTATTTTTTTTGGAGTAGGGTTGGGGGGGTGTACAATTCCTTAAAATCAAATAATTCGTTGCTAACATGGCCATTAGCAGACAATTGTCCCTAACGATTTGGCCAAGATAGAAAGCAACAGCCCAAAGGAGAATTGCGACAAAACGCAATTAAAATGACAATAATAGAAAACGTTAAAAATATAATAAAACCACTTTGTCACCGGCCAACGAAGACAGAAAAACCAAAATGGATCAAGCGAAAAACAACGAAGCGAAAATGCGACAAAAAAAGGGTTAAAAATGCCGCAAAGCAAAATAACAATATGTAATAACAGCGAAATGGGGTTAACGAAAAGGATTGCAGAAAAACGGCGAAAATTTAATTAAACCTCAAAACACACAAACTGAAAAGCACCACATACGCTGGCATGTGGCAACAAATCCTCATACAACACACACACACAAACACACACTTGTGTGTACAGAGAGAGAGACTCAAAACCCCTACACCCATGAGACACAAAGTGAAATTAAAGATAAAGAACGCAAATGTTAAATGTGCTGCCATCACAAGAATGTTTACGAAAATCAGACAAAAAACACACACACACATTTCCACACACTAGACACAAAGAAAAAATTACCGCTCAACAGTAAACTAACGAACTAAAAATATGGCAACCCTCGGCAGAGCACACACAAAAGGACACGTGGGTCTGGTGAATGTCATCAACCAAAACAAAAACGCCAAATATGAGAGGTGATGAGAAGAGCACACCACCAAGGAGTGAGGTGAATTTCACTGAGAGTGACAAAAAAAACGAAATAGAGAACAAAGAACGGCAACTGAGAGACCGTGGTAAGTAATGAATGACACGTGGACAAAAGTGAGTGGGGGAGAAAACAGCTCATATGCTGGTGTGTAGAAATGTTGGTAGTTTTTGCTCCAAAAGGGTAAACATTTTCATTAAATGCCACAACTTATTGACTTCGTCGGTAATAGTTTTCATAGAAACACCAGCAGTTTTGCTGAAACAAATACTTGTGCACAAATACTTGTACACACACACACATGAACACACATATCGTCTGTGCGCCGACCAAAACTCCTATGTGTATTTTTTCGATTTTTTTTTTATTGTTGTATTAGAAAGCCTTATTGGTAATACGATCAACTACCAAAGCGTTTCGCGTTATCTTCATTCTTTCCAAAGTTAGCCAATACTCCTATGTGTAGCCCATAGTACAAATGCTCCAATAAAAACTCCCATGTGTTTTTGTACACATAGGATTTTTTGATATAAGGGTGAATAATCTGAAATGACTCCTTTTCTTTGCGAAAAAGGGGATAGTCTCCGACCACTCCGACGAAAATAATTCGCAACTAAAATAGAAGTAGAGTTTCTTCGAGAACCTTCGAAGAGAACAATACTTCAGCGCGAGAGAAACACTACAAATTGAACGTAACGGCCGTTACCTTTAAGCAGAAAACCACACCAGGCACGGGACTGAGAGAAAATGTTCCGGACAAAAGTCAATGATTTTTATAATTTCTTAAAACTAATTTAATTAAATCAAAAAAAAGAGTATATGTGACTTGAAGTAATAGTGCATAAATTCATTTGAATGCAATTACAGATTTTTAATATTTACATAATAAGTACGGTTTATTTTGCCGCGTCGGTTTTGGATGTATTGTTTTTTTTTTTCGATATTAACAAATTAAAAATTTTAAAAACTAATACGTGGGCTATTTTAACAAATATAATAAGCTGCTTAGAACATATTTATAAAAAAAATTAGTTAATACAACACAATTTTAAACAGCCGGACACAGAAAGGAGTCATTTAAGATTATTCACCCATAAAAGAAAATTGCATGGATTTGCGTTTGATTTTCTGTCAAACAATTTTTGTTACGAATTTTCCCAAAAATTAAATTGAAGAAAAGGAAAAAAGGAGAAAAAGCCAAATAAACACAGGTAAAATTGCAATTCTATAAATTTTTCGCATCTCCTACATATTAGCGACTTTAAGATGAATACAGCTATCGAGAATACGATGGAAGGCGAAATTAATCTTAATCTCTATTTGAACGAGGAAACGGGAGTTTTTGAAGCAATAGATAAATGTGAAAATGAGTTGGAAGAAAATGTGGAAGGATTGTTAAAGACGGAAAGGAAGAAGAAAAACAAAGAGTTACGTGTTTTGGGGAAAAAATATGGAACAAAAGGAGCTAGAAAGATGAGAGACAATTGTTGTGCCCATCTCGCTGAGAAGAAAACAGAAAGAAGCTTTCTCTGTGGAGCTATTGATGAAGGTAATCGTAAAGATACTTTCAATTTTTTTTGGAATTTACCCTCATGGGATGCCAAAAAAGCCTACATTATGGGTTTGGTTGAATTTCGCAAACAAGCCGTTAGAAGGAGACCAAATTCAAAACACGTAAGGAAAACATGCCCTTTTGATTGTTATTTGCCATCTTTAGGGAAAACAAAATACGCGTGTGTAAGAAATTCTTTTTGGGAACATTTAATTTAGAAGACCGTACATTCCAATTATGGATAAAATCTGGAGATAAAAAAGGAGGAAATAAGAAAGCCAAACCTCTAAAAACAGAATCTCTTCTCAAGTGGTTGAATCTAATTCCGAGAGTTCCGAGCCACTATTGCAGAGCAAGAACTAAGAGAACATACGTCGAAGAGATATTTAGGACCAAAACCGAAATGCACAGATTATATATTGAGTGGTGTGAGAAACATAACGAAATTCCGGTTATGCGAAAAAAGTTCTGTGAAGTTTTGAAAGAGAAACAAATATCAATATTTAAACCCCGCAAGGACCAGTGTGACTACCGTTCTATTAGGCCAGGACGAAAGACTGGAGATCCGACAGTCTGTGATATTCGTGCACTACTTTTTAAAAATAATGCAGTTATGTACAAATTGCGGCATACAGAAGAATGGAAACCTTTACCTCAGCAAAGAAATCAAGAAGTGCAAGCCGACTTGAAAGCTTTATATACGATGCCATTAACAATTGATACAAACAAATATAACAGCTTACAATCCCTAAAACAATTTATGCACAGAGATTATCATCACTTTTACGATAATTTGTACCGTTAGGTTCATTTATTTAAAATACTTGTTTGCTTGATTGAATTTTGTTACTTATTTCTGTTGTTTAATAAAGAAATCTCATGTTCCACTATTATCTGTCATATTCGCCAATGGTTGGGTCGGAAAAAATCATTTATATCTTCTATATGAATTTACAAACAAATACTCCTATGTGTATTATAATTTAACTATTATTTTAAAGTGTCCGAAACAAAAACTCCCATGTGTAGTTTTTCTTTAAATATCCTTACCACACCAAAGCGCCAAAAGATATCTGAATTTTTTTTTTATATAATGATGACAAATGGGCTTTGAAAAAAACAAAAAATGTGATATGCTAAAAATTTCGCAAATTGCCAAAATAAATCAGTTTTTATTCTCTCCTGAAAACTAGGTAAAATACACATGGGAGTTTTGGTTAGAGCACAGACGATATGTATGTGTATGTTTGTTTAACATTGACAATGCAAAGGTTGAGTGGAAACGCAGCCAAGCAAACATTTTGAGCATATCGGTGATGTGAAGGAAAAACGACTTAAGAGCTGACGAGGGGATATTACTTACCTAGAGGAGGGAGCTTTACCTATTACACCCTAACTGCCATAGGGTCACAACTCAAAATTCTACCGCATTAACGCAACTAAATGAAATACTCCTTAGTTCAGCTTGCAGAAGCAAAGCAATTAACATAAAAATAGACATACCTGTATTTTCCCAGTTAAAGAAGATATTGATGTAAAAGATAGTTAAAGATGTGTACTCTGAATTAATTTATGGTAAAAAGTCAGTTTTGGAAAATTTCGTGTTGTGACCCTTTTGTATTTAGGTTGCCATATATCGCTCATTTACTTCAATACTCTCATAACTCAAGACAAGAGATTCGTTTAAAATTCTCAATTTGTCAATAGGACAAAACCATAGCATTCCCGAATAAACGGAAGGCCTAAAATACAGCATAAGAACTACTCTTGGCCAGCCTGCAATTGAAACCACTTTGACCATCAGCCAATAGGAATACACTACACATGACGTCACTTGATCAACCTGCTCAGAACATTTTTTTTCTCTGCGCGGAATGGCGTAATCTTTGTTTCTATCATTCTTGGTGTTGCCTACACCATTTCCATGTGCCCTACTAAAACCAGTACGATGGTGAATTGGTAACATAGGGAGGAGTAAAAATATTGCTCAGTAAGCTTTCAAAGCTCTTGGTTACTCGCTGCGAGAGTTATCGTCCCAACAGACCTACATACAGACAAACATTTGAAAACGTCATAAAAGATCTTTCGATCTTTCTTTTAGCCTAGAAAACTATCAAAATGTCCGTAACAGCACAATTGCTATCTAATGGACGCTTCGGATTCCTCTTCCATAGTTATGTAAATGTTTCCCGGGTTTTGGTATAAAAAGAGATTCGGATTCTAACAGCATTCCGGGATGTAATTTAGTTTAACTACTTTTTAGACTACTTTTGATAACATCATCGGCGAATTATAGCGAGAAAAACTTCCTCAATCACACCTTAGTCCTTTTCATGCACTATTATTGAATCGGATATATCTTTGTTAGTTGCTGAGAGATCGACAAACTGTTTAAAAAGTGCCTTTTCCACTGCCGAATATTGTGACTTCTGTGGGGATGCGCTGGGCAAGGCAAATCTCGAAATCTCCGACATTTGATCTACCAATTGTACTTCTAGTAAGTTGTACTCCAAGTAAATTAAGTCTTTCTGAACCAAATCCTCTTTTATAGCTCTATAGGCCATCAATCGAATGTGAACGAACCATCAAAGATTATATGCCAGACATGTCTTTTGATGACGTAGACTAATGGAGATAGCACAACAGGTCAAGTTACTTTGATGCGTTCACTTTTCGGTGTTAAATGATGTACCTTTCTCCTCATGCAACAATCACAATCCGTAATAAAATACCCGATTAAAATCCCCCAGAATTACCCAGTGCACTCTTTGTTTCCGAGAAATGTTCTACTGGGCAACTGTTGCACATAGATTGGTATTTAAATATTTTCACCAATGTGCTGCAGGCATTTGAACGTGCCTGCGCAACGTCGTGATGCAGAAAAATCATTTCGACCACAAGATTGTGCTAGCATTGTATGCTGGAGAATGTGCAACAAGTGGAATTTCCATCGTGTGTGTGTGTGAGTTCTTCTCATTCGTTGTGTCTCTTTAGTAGTCATATTCTGTATTTATTACCTGTTATTTATGTGCATGTGTATCTGTTGTTGGTCCACTTTTTTTACAGGCCTTTATTGGGCTTGGAAAGAGCCGCAGCCGTCTAACATAATTCCCCGTTCGGCGTATGTGATGCTACGGCTACTACTATGTCCGTTGCGTTGTTATTGTTAACGTATTCTTGAAAACGGATATCCGGTATGATAATAAAACGTGTACAAATATGTGAATGCGGTGTGCTGTGGCGTGGCGTGGCGTGGCATGGCCTGGTGTGGTTGTGGTAGTATGCGTTTTTATTTAATTTGTTCTCTGTTGTGCATTTAATTTAATTAAATTTATTGCTCAGGTTATTGTTGTTGTTTTTTTATGTTTGCTGCAATATGAATATGAACGATGGTCATGCATATACTTTTGTTTAACAGGAACTTGAACCTGTACGAAAAAGCCAGCAGCAAAAACAATTGCCGCATATTTATAATTGAATTAATTCGTTTTTTTTTTTATTTGAATATTTCCTCTTGTCACATAATGAATGATACCATTCCGATATATTTCTCTATGTATACGTGTGTGTGTGTTCATATCATAATTACATTGAATAATATGATTTTCCTTTCGGACTCAACAAAAACACACACACACGCACACAAATATTATTATATCACATAAAAATGTCATGTCTGTTTCTTTTTTTTAAAAAAATATTCAAAAGTTTAAAGTTTAATAGAGCATGAAACTATCGCACGTCCACTTAAACATAAGAGTGATATTTAATCGTTCAATGACTCACAAAAAAAAATCTCAAGTGGCGAGACCGAATAAGTACCCAGCCATCGTTAGTGATGTCAGTTGAATGGTTGGAGGATTTAAATGATTTTTCACGTTCCTGTGGATGCGCTAATAGTATGTAATGCTTATGGCTTTAAAAGCCAAATCGTAGTTTTTTTTATTGAGAATAATAAAACTATTTGTATGGAAAAATTTCTTTAACAGAATTTCAATGGAAGGAAAAAATGTCAACAATAAATCTGGAGAGGTTCATGTCCTTAACCAAATTGTGTTTTAAAATACTCCATTGTGTGTGTATTGTCTACATGACAACCACCGCCAATATTTCACGAGGTTTAAAATAAATATTTCTCGAATATGTAAACATTGTCAAGAAAGTCTCGCAACACATTTCATCGGAGAAAAGACTATGAATACGTCAATATACGACTGTGGAGGTCCACTGTCCACTCTATATTAAGATGCGAACAAAACTGTGTCAACAAATGCAGAGAGCCGCACAAAAAACTGTATTTACTATTGAACTTAATTTAAGATTCATACACTTGTTGTTAGGCTCCTAAGCAGCAGATCCCATAATAATCAACAAAGCCTTATTAAATGTTCTAGGCTCTCATTGGAGCATGCGTACACAGTAGGCTTCTAGCAAATATTATTTATTATTTAAATACTAGTAAGTTGTAATGCGTCTAAGGCGCCCGTTGAAATATGGAAAAAAAAAGTTGTTGAAAAAAAAAAAATTTTGTGGAAAAAAATAAAAATTTTGTTGAAAAAAAAAAATTTTGTTGAAAAAAAAAATTTTTGTTGAAAAAAAAATTGTTGTTCAAAAAAAAATTTTTGTTAAAAAAAAATTTTGTGGAAAAAAAATTTTGTTGAGAAAAAAAATTGTGTTGAAAAAAAAAATTTTGTTGAAAAAATTTTCGGGAAAACACAATTTCTGTACAAAAAAAAATATTTTGTAAAAAAAAATTTTTGTTGAAAAAAAAATTTTTGTTAAAACAAAAAATTTTGTGGAAAAAAGATTTTGTTGAAAAAAAAAAATTTTGAAAAAAAAAAAATTTTGTAAAAAAAAATTTTTGTTGAAAAAAAAATTTTGTAAAAAAAAATTCTGGAAAAAAAAAATTTTGGGGAAAACACAAAAAAAAATTTTTGTTGAAAAAAAAATTCTGTAAAAAAAAAATCTGGAAAAAAAAATTTTTGGTAAAAAAAATTTGGGGAAAACACAATTTCTGTACAAACACAAAATATTATTTTTGTTATTATTATTATTTATAGAAAATTATAGAATGCCTACTTAAATTCCTACGTACTGCGTGACAGAGTCAGTGAATCAGTGTCGAGGGTAAATATATATTAAGATTATTTCCCTTTTCTCTATTCTATTCCCCCAGAGCGCTTCCAGTATCCCGGAGTCCGATGGGACCGATGGGACCAGCGCCACTTGTCGGTCCATCATACGTACGTATTTCACTTAACATTCCGTGAAGAATGAGGGAAGAATCATAGTTGGGTTAACCGCCTGTCTAGGCCGCTGGTCAGCAGTATAACATTGGCACGACTTGGGCTGACCACAAAGAAATTTGAGCCATTGCAAATGCAGGATACTATTTTCATATACGGCACTTTCCTGAATGTCTGTAGAAATCATTTCACCAGATTACATTTTGTTGTTGTTGTTTTTCTTTCAATCTAGACGACCAACAACCCTAATTTGAACTTTAACCTTTTGTAATGAAAGAAGTAAACAACAAATACAATCTACCTACACAGCCCAAGCTCTCGTTTTTGCAAAGCACAAAATTGTCGCTATCCTTTACTTAAGTTAATAATAGTGATATTTAAGGTCTACACTTTATTAAATGAGTTAACAAAAAAAAAAAAAAAACGAAAAACAACCGCCCTCACAAAAGGTGAGCAAGTCGCAGTAGATAACGTGGGTGGAAGTACCAGGCAAATAAACATTAATTTCAAATGAACCTGGCACACTTTTTTCTTCTACCCGTCTCTTTTCTTGTTTCTTTTGACAAAAACAGTCGGGCTAGAAAATAGGATTACACAAAGGCACAAAAAAAATCAAATTTTTACTACTCTCTCTCTATCTCCTTCTAATTTTGCATTCCCCTTGTATCTTTATGTTCGCTTATTGCTTTGAGTGCTAAATATTACAATTATGTCTGAATTTGGCCATGCACACAGCGGTGGGAAATGGCGAGTGGTGGTGAGGGCTTCACACGAATTTTCGCACTTTAAATGTGAACTCTTCAGGCGGCTGAAGGCTTTTCTCCACCTCTGGATCCGTTTCCTACATCTTCCTGTTTCCCACACTCTGTGTATACCCGAACTGAGTTAAAGAAGGAAAGGAAGGATGTTCATTTGAAATTCGTGTTAGAATTGTTTTTTTTTTTCTTGTTACTTTTCACTTTTGTCTATTTGTTTCTTTTTTTTCAGCTGCTGTTTAATTTTAATTTGTACATTATTATCGTTATGTTTACAGTGTGACTTATTTTAAGTGTTTTTGTTTGCGTTGCTTTTTTGTTTTTGAGTTCTTTCTTGTTTAAGGATCATCCCTTGGAGACACATTTATTCCGCTGCGAATACAAAGTACGAAGCGATGGGATGAGGACGGCATGATGAATGCGGAAAATGTTTCCGACAAACGAGGTGAGTACATTGTAGTTATATCCTTGCCCTAAATAAGATGGAGTTTGTAGTAAGTCCAACAAATCTAATAAATCTCAACTAAATGTTAGACATGACATCGTCCTCCATATTATCGTGTCCTTTTTATAACAAGCTAACGATAAAATCAATGATCCGAGCAAAATTCTAACGCTCCGCCTTTAGGTTGATATCAACACTGATCCTTGAGGTGATTTTATGCCTGCTAGTACCAGGATCGGCATTGTATAGTTACTCTACGTTTGTCGAATTGCCGGGAATGTCCAATAGAACAAAGACACTAGCAACATACTCCAAATTATCCGAATTTAAGGCATTCTCGACTAGCACAGCATGCTTTCCTAAAGTCGAACTAATACTCTACATTTATGTCTGTCATACAGGGTTCTCCAACAAGAGGTGTTATTTTGGTAGTCAAAGAAAAATGCAATAACATTTTGCGATAAATGATCGGCTGTTTATTTCATAATAAAGAGGAAGGTATGTCGTTAATAATGAAAATCAACTTCAGCCAAATGGCCACCACGACCACGCTTACAGGACCATATCCCTTTCATAAAATGTTCCCTAACCAAATCGCAAAGTGGCTGCCCTATGTCCTCGATAGCCTCGCGAATTCTATCTTTGAGGTCTTGAATTGTCGCCGGACTGTTGGCGTAGACATTATCTTTCACTTGGCCCCATAGGAAGAAGTCGCCAGGTGTTAAATTACAAGATCTCGTTGGCCAATTATCTCTTCGAGAGTTGACACGGTCCGGAAACTTTTTAGTTTTGCGATCTGTGACTGAAAGATTTTCACCATTTTTGTAGTTAATTTTAATAATTTCAATGTCAATTGCTTCTTGTCAAATGTCAAAGAATAAAAGATTCAAAAGTGACAGCTACCGAAATACCGGGTTTAATCAAAATAACGCCTCCTGTTGGGGAACCCTTTAGAAGAATTTCAAAATGTGGCAATGGGTCGAACTAAACAATGATTTGCCATCGAATATTTTCTCACTAATGTTGACACATATTTTTGCTTATTGCACCGCCTGTACTGTAATCAACAAGAGACCGAATAACATATTTGAAATCCATATTATAGAATTGAATGATTTGAGAGCTGTGAAATGGACCTAGAACTGTGTCATCCATCTGATACTAACCAAACTTGAAACTATGCGCCAGTGTAAGCTTAAATATTTTCCCATTTCATGCTGATTAATCACAATACCCTCGTATCTGAGCGTAACTGTTATAAATCGTTTACACTTGCGTGTGTGTGTGAGTGTTTATGCTTACAGAGTACAGTGGGGTGGTATAGGAACGAATACATCGCCACTGTATACAAGTGTGAAATAATTTACATGCTTCAGCGTAGAAAGTCATGTTCTGAATTTTAATGTGTATTCCTCTCATATTCATTTCCACCTCAGGTCGGTCGTACACAAAAAGGCCCACTTCTCCACACGACATGTGTACCATATACATAGGTAAGCCTGAGTGTGTGTGTGTGTGTGTGTATGTCCTCTACTAAATATGCAGTAAAATATATCAACATACAGAGGCACACACTTGTACGTTCTCGTACGTGGGGCATTTATAGACACTCCGTACACACTTCGGCAGCGTACGACAGTGTGTCCCATCACCACCCAGCACACATGACGTATGAGCATTATTAATTATTCAATAAATTGTTTGTTACTCATACGTCTTCATATATCTCTACTCTACTCTTCTCGTGCTTCGGTGTCGGTGTCAGCGTCAGCGTCTGTGTCTTTCTGTCTGTCTACCTAAGTGTGTGTGTGGGGACTTGTAAACGCATTTATAACAGACGGCAAGCCTACCTGCAAGTGTATGGAGAGTGCGTTGCTGTGTAAGCGTATAAGTGTTCTTAAGCTTCGGCACAATGTGCTTTGAATTACTGGCATCGCGTAAATCGTCCGCTTTTTGCAGTTTTCATCTCCTGTTAACGATTATTACCTGCGGTTGTTTATTATTTAAATTGCAATAATTTACCCATGGTTTGAATTTAAATGACTGATAGATGCGGTTTATTACACCACCCATGAATTATAATTTCACTTTAGTTCGCAGTAAGGAGTTTTCGAGTTTTTGCATTTGTTGCTAAGCAAAGCATTTATATCTGAAAGCACTTTAAAGAGTGTAATTTAATTTAATAAATATAATTTCTTGAAATCGATAAATGTTTTTCACAATATTTAATAAGTAATCTACAAAGTCAGTAAACAAGAAAAACTATTCTAGTATCCCCTTAAACAATAAAAGGATTTGATCGAATTCCGAATATCTGTATAGGTACATTTCCGGAAGGCTGAATCAAATGTTTAACCAGAGAGGAAGTCTGTCCATACGAACGAAAAATGTATGAAATGGATTTGGTCAAAATACTCTTTTGGGGTTAAGTGATTTTTTAATTGATTAATTGATTAATTGATTAATTGATTAATTGATTAATTGATTAATTGATTAATTGATTAATTGATTAATTGATTAATTGATTAATTGATTAATTGATTAATTGATTAATTGATTAATTGATTAATTGATTAATTGATTAATTGATTAATTGATTAATTGATTAATTGATTAATTGATTAATTGATTAATTGATTGATTAATTGATTAATTGATTAATTGATTAATTGATTAATTGATTAATTGATTAATTGATTAATTGATTAATTGATTAATTGATTAATTGATTAATTGATTAATTGATTAATTGATTAATTGATTAATTGATTAATTGATTAATTGATTAATTGATTAATTGATTAATTGATTAATTGATTAATTGATTAATTGATTAATTGATTAATTGATTAATTGATTAATTGATTAATTGATTAATTGATTAATTGATTAATTGATTAATTGATTAATTGATTAATTGATTAATTGATTAATTGATTAATTGATTAATTGATTAATTGATTAATTGATTAATTGATTAATTGATTAATTGATTAATTGATTAATTGATTAATTGATTAATTGATTAATTGATTAATTGATTAATTGATTAATTGATTAATTGATTAATTGATTAATTGATTAATTGATTAATTGATTAATTGATTAATTGATTAATTGATTAATTGATTAATTGATTAATTGATTAATTGATTAATTGATTAATTGATTAATTGATTAATTGATTAATTGATTAATTGATTAATTGATTAATTGATTAATTGATTAATTGATTAATTGATTAATTGATTAATTGATTAATTGATTAATTGATTAATTGATTAATTGATTAATTGATTAATTGATTAATTGATTAATTGATTAATTGATTAATTGATTAATTGATTAATTGATTAATTGATTAATTGATTAATTGATTAATTGATTAATTGATTAATTGATTAATTGATTAATTGATTAATTGATTAATTGATTAATTGATTAATTGATTAATTGATCAATTGATCAATTGATTAATTGATTAATTGATTAATTGATTAATTGATTAAATGATTAATTGATTAATTGATTAATTGATCAATTGATCAATTGATTAATTGATTAATTAATTAATTGATTAACTGGTTAATTGATAAAAGTCCTATGGTGATTAAGTTTGTACAAAAAATGTTTGCATGTTACACTGCATTTTTGTGTTCTTTTGTGAAAAAGTGCACAACAGATTTTTGAGTGGGAAAATGTCCCACTTTTTGCATTACTTGAATATTTAAATCATGTTTAATGTTTAACTACCTCCTTTCTAAAATGATGTAAACTGAGCTCATTCAGTTACTGTCCACAAAACGTTGCCAACAAAAGCGGCAGACCCACCTCTGATGCGACCTCGCCTTCACCTTCCAGACCTCATAAAAATAACTCTTTTTATGAACATGACAAGAGCCCTGCCATTAACACGAAAACTACACATTTTTCCTGCGCTGAACAAATTTCTATAAATTTTCCACTCACTCATCTCTCGTCCGTAAGTTCTTGGGAAACTCTAAAGAATGGAAAAAAAACGGCAAAAGAAGGCAACTACAACTGCAGCATTTTCTTAGAAAGTGTATCATTACGGGTAAGTACTTCATTATTCCTTTCTATGTACTTGTATACGAAGCGGCGTCATCAAGCGATGTTACACCCATCTCCGACTGTTCGATTGTCACTGCCGCCGACCGTCTGTCGTGCTGGGTGTCACAGGGAAAATATGTCCCCTGCACATCATATATAATTTTGAAAGTAATTTTTCTCTTTCTTAGTCCGCTATAGAGCCTTATGGTTGTATATTGTTCAGCAGCACACATACTTCCGCACACACATACTTCCACACGAACATAAACACAAACACAATGAAATCGGCGAACCAACAAGACTCGTGTAATTTGTCAAAAGTTGTATGGGCGTGTGTGTCTGTGTCCTTTTCACATTCACTTTAAATTGAATGGATGATGATGTTGATGTTGATGATGGCGTTGATGTTGTCGATGCGTGCGTCGGAGGCACAGTGCGTCACATGTTCTTTCTAAGTGTGTTTGAGAGGAAAAGATTTTACCTTAAAAAAAGAAGTGTGAATGCCGAACTTTGATGTTATTGCCTGATTTCACCAGGCAAACCCAGCATATTAAATATTTTATATATTTGGCAAGAAAGGTACGAAGGCACAAACTGGGAAGACCGAGAATCCGGTGGAAGGACAAAGTTCCCAAAAATGGTTTGATCAACTAATATGAACTTATTGGACCTCGGCACTGTGTGTTTCCAAACAAATGACGCCGTACACATGGGTCCACAAAGAAGTAGACATGAGCGTTTCAAATTATCAATACTCGGACTCGTGGGGCACTCCGTACGCCAATGTAAAATGAAATGTTCTTCATGATTTTTCTGTAAATGACCACATTTTCTAAGGTATATACAATTCTGTCCAGTTAAGAAGAAAATATAAATCCTTTCGTTTCACGACAAATGCTCAAGTTTTTCCAGCAGTAGTCTAATAATCTTTATGCTATTCGTATCCCATCGGGAAGTAATAACATTTCAAGAGAGATCTTTTCTACACAAAAGATTAAAAAAAACACGACAACAAATATATGACGTTCACGGAACACGGTTCCTTAGCGACGAATGTCACTACAATAGCTGCGACAACTATTACTTTAACAGTACGCATATTAACAGAAGACTCTCAACAGCAACGCCAATGTCAGCATTAACGGGAACATCCGGACAAGGAACACAATGCGGGACAGCGGCAACAACGAACACTAAATGCACGAGAGATATGACGAGAACCATTTATTATTTGTCGTTTCCGTTTTTTCATTTTCTTGTTTAGAAAAAGGTCCTTTTTGTTATTGTTGGTCGCAAAACACGGGAACGGACGGATGTACGCAGGCAATGCATCCCATCCATTGTGAACGTGTGTGATGAGTGTTAAAATAACATTAGTTTTCTTCTACCACTCGCTTTTCTCGCCGTTTAACCGGGCTGTCTTTCTCCTTTTTGTTGCTCTTCTGGGTCTTGTCCTTTTCTCAGAATGTTGAAGTAAATTTAGAATTTTTATTTGAACACAAAGAAAAATGATTAAAACGACGACGACGCGGCGTGAACGAGTAAAAGTACATTGATGTCCCTTAAGTCCATTCCAATTAAAAATGTAAAAAATCAACGATGCTGTTTAAAGCGTTTAGCCCGTTACTCGCATGTCTATTTGAATATGACCTAAGAGCAGCCATACAGGCAATGACACCTTTAAGGTATTGCGATCAATACATTAGAGAATTATGGAATCACACTGAAAATTCAATGACTATTATTTGATTTTAAGATTGCAACTTTTGGTTTTTACATGAAAAGCCTTAGGTTACAATTGGATTTTTCATTCAAAAGTGAGTCATTTAAAGACCAAGCAATTGTAAACGAATCGAATTAAAAATAAATATTTTCTTATGGCTCATATGAGTTATGAACTGGATGTCTCCTCTCTCTCTCTCTCTCTCTGAGCGATTTAACAAATATAGTCCCATATGTATTCGACCTGTCTATGCGTTTTCCTATCGGTACTTATTTTTAGCACGATTGCTTTTATTATCCGAATCCAATTTAATAAACCGACGCGCTGACAGTTCAAATGATTGATGCATACTTAAAAACAAAAAAAAACTCCGATAACAAAAACTAAATTAACTTATTTGCTAAAAGTTCTATCGACGACCGTGACAGGTTTTCAGTAATTACAGACAAGTGTCATAGCTCGACATGAATATTCATATATTTTTCTTCTTTTTTTTTGTGAATCGTGTAAGTTTGCAAAAATAAAGGTGTCACTTGAAAGTTTGGCCACTGAACCATTTGGCAAATTAAAGAGTAATCAAAGGATGAACGATTGTGTCTAAAAAGAAGAATCAGAAGAATAACATTTTAAACCTGAATTTAATTTTGTAAAGAAAAGCCGAAACATCTGAATAGAAGAATCCGAAAACATAACACCGCTTCTCAACCTACACTTATGCTTTCATCGATCTGACCCATTCGGCGAGTTATCAGTGCTTCGAAATCGAAAATCGCACCATGGTGGGTTTTGGACGTGCCAATATTAAATTACCCTTGAATACAAATCAAAAAGACCATAAGGACGTAAAAACCGTATTCATAAAAATTTAAAAAAACAAAACTTTGTTAAGAAAAATGTGTGAAATTTTTTTTTTGTTTTTTCATACATTTTTCTTAATGCAGATTTTTTAAATTTGTATGCATACAGGGGATAATCTTTAACAAATATTCAAAATATTTTTAAGAATCGTATATCCCATAAATAACAAATATTCTTGAACCTTAACTTATAACAGGGAATTATGAAAATTGTGTAGCCTTAAACGTGTCCATTGATCACCATATCGAAGCTTTAATGGCATTGAATTGATTTACGAATAATTAATACTTTTCAGATTTTGCGAAAATTTGTGCTTTGACACATTAGTGGAGACGGAGACTCCGGTATAAGGAACGAGTGAAAGAAGACATGAACTTTATTGGCACTAGGAACTGGAAACAGGCGGCAGCCGGCCAAGACCATCAACCGGTAGAAAAGCCAAATTAGGCATGTACGTTTTGGAGACGTGGATCCACTAGCCACTTTAAACTTAATCCTAAAAACTTACCGCCAAACTTGAGTCTTGCAATATTCAATATTCGATGATGTCACTCTGGAATATTTTCGGCCCACCACACCCCTTCAAACAACCACGTCCCCGACTATGCCATTTCGTAAGCGATACACCACGCAAACGAATTCCCCAGTCTTTGCACAATGCCATTGTTGGCAGATAATACCGCAAATAATGACAATCATAAGTTTTCTCCAAATTGATCAATATTTCAGAAAATGAAAAAATCGTAAAGAAATATTAGAATATAAAAAAAAATCACTCACAAACTTCTTAACTTCACAATGACAATGAAAACCAAGAGCCAAAAAGAAAACATACAAGTGACACAAACACTTAAAAGGCAACGAGAGGTAGATAAGAGAAATAAGGAAATAAAGAAACACAGTGTAGGAAATGTGTAATCATTAATATTGTGTAAAAAGCCCATAAAATATACCTATCAACCTATCAACAGCTGCCACAAATTACAATTCATCATCGTTGTCATCATCACCATCGTCATCATCATCGTCAATATGACCAGCCAGCCAGCCAACAAATGCCAGTAACATCAACGCCCAACGTCAAACACTAACACCAAACGGCCATACCATCAGACAATGGCCTTCAAGCGTCACCGATATTAATGCCAGTCTACACATACTCCAGCAATACTCCCCCCCACCAACACCCGCAAAACATAGTGACACAGGCATGTTTACAGCGACTTAAATTCGCATCTCTTTGTTGTATCCAACGGACAGCATTTCATTCAGATACACACACGAATACGGATACATTCATCGATTGGTATTTTACCATGCCTGCCCACCCCACCCCCACCACATGATAGAGCTAAGACCAAAGACACACACAAACAGCTGCTCCTCGTACACATGTAGAATCTCTGCGAATAAAAGGATTTCTTCCCTTCATTTGGTGCCGTTGGTGAATATGCAACAAATTAATAAACGCACAGCATGGAAGCAAAGATAAAAAGTAAATAGATAACCCTGTGTGTGTATGTGTGTGTATGTGTTTCTGCGAATGTATATTTAATTGAACAAATGATGAGGCTGCTGACGAGGATAATGCTGAGGAAGAGGGAAAATAAAAACGAAAAGCCAAGAAGCAAACATCGACTGTGAATAGTTTGCAAGGCTCCGGAACGTGGAGCATACGTACATACGCGTATCAGCCATGCAAAACAATGTACGCTTATATGGAATGATATAAATAGATACACGTGTAAGCATTAGGGTGTCCTGAAAAAACATATGGGGGAACAATTGTTAAGACCAGTGAAGAAAAACCCTCCCTATGACTGAAACACCTTCAAAATTTTGCAGTGATCGACAATATATATATACATCATAGGCTTGTCTATACTTCATACGATTGTGGTGGGAATAATAACAGATTCCTCCAAAATGTACGAACACCACAAACGATTTGAGGACAATTTTGCATATTACAACATCCCTAAGACCAAGTGCTTCTACCCACCTGGCGAATATCCTCCGAGAAATGTGGAAAAGAACAAGGTGTTGCTGCAATGAAAACCCTCGACCTATCAGCCAATGAAGACAAGAACCAGCTCGGCCCCAAAATAAGCTCTACTCAACTTTCAACAAGGACGTAATCGTGCCACAGCTTGATTGTACTTGTTGATATGAGAATTGAATATGGTGGGTGGATATCATACATGTATGTGTTTGCCAGACTTTATAGGGGTTTTTCATTGTGTTCCTCAAAATGTTTTGGATTTTCTGAAAATGCAGGTGCTTACTTAAATAGACTACACAAGCTCTGGTTGGGATTAATCTCTTTCCCGAGTTCACGAGTCCACGTATGTGTTTGTCTTGTTTCACTTGGTCCTTCAAACAGTCTCTCGGTCTTCTCTTCCGCGCTAGTTGTCGTTCAATAGCGTTCTGGCTGAACCGTTTGTATTCATTTGGCAGCACAGGCCCCAGCAGCGCAATCGATATATTCAGATGCCTGTAACTACGTTCATGCCAGAATATACACAGCTTCGTGTGTTCGCACTTCTAGTTGAAAGCTGTAACTTTTTGATCCACTTTTCGATCGGACCATAGATTTGGCGTGTGATTAAAAACATCCACTTAACTTCATCTGCTTTCGCAAGTAAGGCCATGTAACCCACTGAAAACCTCTCCCTCCCGGCAGAGTACAAAAAGTAAAAATTGGGTGGCAGCATTTCAGCTGCTCCCTAGCCCATCTGGTGTATCACAGAGATGGCTTTTCTCTTCATTTCTATTAATGGCATCTTTCCAATAAGCCACCGTAATTACGCGTCTAGCTGATTTCCCAACATGTAAATCAGTAATGAACGTTTGACCATCGCAATTTGCACTCACTTTTAGAGCAGAAACTGCCTACTTACTTACTTAAGTTGGCTCTACAACCTGTTGTTAGTCTTGGCCTGCTGAATAAATGACTTCCAAGCATTTCGGTCTTCTTCCTCTCTACTCCAGTTCGTTATACCAAGGATTTTCATGTCTTCTTCCACTTCGTCCCCTCCACCCGAGTCTCGGTCTTCCCTGCTGGTGTTATTTAAAAAGGTTGATCGGTATGTGTATGAAAAGTGTTCCCAGACCAATTTTATCTTTAGTGATAATCCGCGGGGGCTAGGAGTTCTTCAGTCAGCCTCATTGGGTTACTACGAAAATGAAATAACCGAGATCTACGCTTTTCATTCAGCAAACCTCTCTATGACATCAGAAATATCATTTACTGAACTTTTTTCCAACTGCCAACATCACGAGTAAGAGAAAACATTAGAGCGTTCGATAATGGACTTTAACATTAGGTACCATACGAGTTATCCATTTTCTATGACCGGCTTGGGCTTTTTTGGATGGATCTTCGCTAAATAGAAAGAAAAAACATCTCAACTAACTCATATTGATTGCCAAAAAATGTCACTCTCATAGGACTGCGAATCCCTTACCCACTCCACCCATTTAAGAAACACATTAAAATCTATACGAATTTTTATTATATCCCACAATAAAAACAAAATGAGAAAAAGTCAAATGTAATTTATTCGCCCTTCGATAAGAAGAGCAAAAAACAATCCCGGCATTAGACGACAATACAAAATGGAAGGGCATAGAGAGAAAGACAGAGAGACTACACAGCCTACGAGGTGTACAAAAAAAAACAGTTGAATGCTTGAAGGCAACCATAGACAGACAGCAGGAATGTAAAAGGTGTAAATGTCTGTAATCATTTGTAAAAATAATGAATGGTTTTGCAAACATTGGCGGCTGGTCGTTTCCTACAACATTTGCTGACTGCCGTGTGCGACCTCCATCCACCTCAACTACGACCCGCAAGAGCAAACAGCAGGAAAAGGAAATGGTGGCAATGGTTGTGGTAGTCGGTTAAATGAGTGTCACTGTGTGTTGAAAAGGATGTGTGCGTGCTTATGTATGAATGTTAATAAAGTAGAACAGTTAGGAAGTAATGTACGAGTGCATATGCACTGGCTGAGAGAGTGGAACGGGGGGAGAGAGAGAGAGAGACAGGGAACATAACCATGGAATAAGGTTAAAGATAATAAGCAGTTGCAGATATGTAGCAGGTACGTGTTATAGATTACCTGGCGTCCTAGCTGGAACTTCAAGGATAATGGCCACATTGTACGAAGCTATTACCACCTTGCCACCCGGACGTCATAGTTTGCTGCTCTATTAACACGTCCATGCAACATAATTTCTGACGTTTTTTTTTTTAATTACAGCAAATATGCGTAAATGGTTTTATGCTTGACTAACAGCGGTGTGTTGGTGTGGGAGGGAATGGCCCACCACGACCTATTGCAAATCTAACATTTTAATAAATCTAAAGGTTAAAACCATAAGTCCAATTTCTCTTTTTTTTGCCACCTACACGCAGTGTCTGTCCGAATGAGATTTTTGTTGGCTCATGGCCAGCCGTAGCTGACGGTGGAGCAAAAAGTACGTAGGAAAGGCAGCAGACGCTGTTGCCAGCATTCCATTAAACCGTTGGCATTGCCTTTAATGTGTGAGCGCCAAGTTAAGTCAAATCGTGAGGATGACTGAACGAGTGATTTTCAGTCGGTTCGGTCCCCATGGGAGTTCCTGCGGGTGTCGCTCAGTCTACCATGGTGAACACTTTTTTATCGATTGGGTCTCAGATCATCTCACAGAACGCGGAGGTCTGTAACTCTGAGTAAGCGAATGCTTTACTCACAATAAAGAGATCGGCGTTTTGCCAGTAACTCCTTCCGGAAAAGTAACATTCTAGGAAGCTAACATTAATTCAATTAAACAGTATCTCCATAATGTTTCCACTAAGATGTTTTAAGGACCATGTTCACTTGAAATTGACAAAGACCCGGTGCCTGGTAAAGTGCCCGTCGGTACTTCAGAACTTCATTCGTGTTGTTTCCATGTTCACCGAATTGTGTGGACGAAATATTAAGAGCCTTCCCACAACATGCAGAGTTACATTCCCACTCTCCAGTGCCACTGTACAACTGTACAACTGAGTCTAATCCTTGTTTTACCGCCCTGTCACCTGGACTCGCCAACGCCACTTAGACGCCCACATTCAAAAGTTTCAAAGTTAAAATGTTTGCTTTCGTTCGCAGTGCAACATGAATTCAAAAAGGTTAAATATTATTCCTGCCACAGCACCCGAACATGTTGCGTTACAACAGGCGGCAGGCGGCATGTTTTGTGCGCCAAACAGCGACGCACGACACGGCACGGTGGCAAAATTTTGTAATTCCACTCACATCCACATTTGTTGGCGCTCGCTGTTGCACCAGTCCCGGACTGGTTTTAATCCCTTTCCGCCGCCAGTCGTCATAGAGAGCGCCACAAACAAATATGTTCAGGCCGACAGACAAACAAACACCCAGGAACCGTGGCTGTTGTTTTGTGAACTCAACAAAAAGCCACACAAAGTATTTAACTCGCGGTTTTCACTCGGCTTTTATTTGGCACAGACATTTAAAATTCGTTGAAATTTTCATTTTTGAGAGATTTTCCCACTTTTTTTTTTTTTTTGGTTGGTTGAGGCATACTCGCATGCTTGCTGCATGCCGCACAAATGTATTTCGTATTTTTTTAGTTTTATTTATAAACGCAAGTAAAACACAAGTTTTATTGAAGCAAACAAAAACCAAATAACAAAAAGAGTAAAGTCCACAATCTGCTTAAGAAGTCGCAAGGAATAAAATGTAGGATTTGAAATCGGATGAAGCCAAAACCGAATGGAAAAGCCTGTTAACTAGGATCCTGTTCATTTTTTTAAAGACACATTCCCCGTAGTTTCAAATTTTCATGGGCCAGTTTGACCGATACGAGAGATAAACAGAACGGGATGAGTTGGGGGTTCTTTTAATTCGAGAACACACTACTCCAAAGGATAGAAATATCATTCGAGTACAAATTTTCAACAAAATCATCTGAATCAAGAATCAATCATATAATTTTTATAAAATGCCTTAAAATTAAATGAAAAATTTCTTAAAACAATTGTTCGATTATTCGTATGAAATTGGTGTTTGATTGTGTTGTGATCATCTGCACTCAGGGGTACGCTCAGCATCGACCACAGCAACTAAAGTGCTCGTCCTTCGGTCTGTCTTGGAGCTTTCCGACTCTGTGCCATGACCATCGCCAAAAATAAGGTCATTTTAATAGGACGACCAATAAATGTATTTTAGTGTCTGTGACTACCACACAACAAATTCTAGTTCGTATCCCATTCGGAGCTGACTTTGGATAATATGTCCCAGTCAATTAGTATACAAAGTGTATTAAGAAAAGTTCTCCATCTGTTCCTCGGGACATTTTGCGGGGAAATACTCGTGGGTACTTGGGAAATCACCCCTGGAATCAACTGGTTACCATTCCCCTACTTCAATGCATTTCACTACAACCCTTCAATGAATAGATTTCAACAGTTACCGAGGAGTAAACGTTGCACACGTTTGACAAACTTGAACCCTGAAACCAGCATAACCAATGTACATTCCGTTACTTTAATATTCACCAAAATGCTCTCTCCATTTGCATTTTGCGGTATGAATATTTATGATATTAAATCCAATTTCTGTTTAAATGTGTTTCCACTTCTATCGATGGACAACAAGTGTAAGTTCGTTACACGTTTAAAGGTTTTCGGGTTTTTTTTTGTTTTTTGGTAAATTATTGATTGGAATTTCGTGGTCGTTTGTGTTACCTTTTGGGTTCTTTTTTGTCTTTCTTTCTCGTATTAACAATTTCGAAAATGACACTAACAGATTGGCATCACGTAGCCGCTCCTTTGTCCCCCCAACAACGAACAAAGGGCTTTATCAGGGGGCACGTGTTTGAACGATCGATTGATTGATGTTTTAAAGTGTTGACGGGAAAAGAAACTATGTGGAGGGGACCGACCCCATTTTATATGAGATTTTAAAAGTTCAGATATTAAAATTACAAAATATTTGTCACCAAAAGAAGTTTAGGTGATTGGCAAATGCTTATCTTAATATATATTTACCCTCGACACTGATTCACTGACTCTGTCACGCAGTACGTAGGAATTTAAATAGGCATTCTATAACTCTATAAATAATAATAATAAAAAAAATAATATTTTTTTTTGTACAGAAATTGTGTTTTCCCCAAATTTTTTTTTTTCCAAAAATTTTTTTTTTACAAAATTTTTTTTTTTTATAAAATTTTTTTTTCCAATTTTTTTTTTAACAAACATTTTTTTTTCAACAAACATTTTTTTTTTGAACAAAAATTTTTTTTCAACAAAATTTTTTTTTTTCAACAATTTTTTTTTTCCAAAAAATTTTTTTTTTCATCATAATTTTTTTTTTTCAAAAAAAATTTTTTTTCCACAATTTTTTTTTTTTCCAATTTTATTTTTTTTCCAAATTTTTTTTTACAAAATATTTTTTACAAAATTTTTAAAATTAAGTAACAAATACTTTCTCAAGCAAATTAACGGGCGCCATAGGCGCATTACAACTTACTAGTTCTAGGTATTTTGAGGTAAAGTGAAAACTGTAATTAGTCCGGACATTACAAAATGCAATAGTATCGGCTCTCTATCAATCACCAGTCACAGTTATCTAAACTGGTGGGAGATAGAGAAGGAAACAAGGCCAGATAACACCATTTGGTGACATTGTACTCACTCCTTACAGCAATAAATCAAAGAAATCAAAGAATGACCTCATTAAATGATCCAAGTCTTCAATTAAAGTAAACCCTATCATAAACTTATTTCTTTATGTTGCTTTACAAGATAAATCCAATACAATTTTCGTTTCACTGCGAAAAAATAAAAAAAAAATAACAGCCAGCAGCAGCGGTAAACAAGACCTTGAACAAAACTTATTGTGATGTTTTCATCACAACATCAATTTTCATTTCAGTCTGATCTTCTCAGAAATGCGTCAAATGCCATCGATGTAAAAGTAACACCAAGCAAACGAAAAATACAATATCTTTTCATAAAACTTTAATCTTTTCGGTAGAAAAAAAAGGCAATGCTTAGAAGGAGGGGCGTGCCAGCACTTCCACACCAACCCCCCCCCCCCCACCCCATCACATTGTTAACTCACTGCTCGTACATAACCAATAATAAGTAGTAGTGGGTAAAAGGAGAAAGACGGCGCACTTAAGATTCTTTTGCGAAAGACGAGTAGGAGGAAAACAAACGCCAAACTAAATTTCCATAAAACATTTGTAGCGATGTTCAATGGCGCGCGCGCTCATTCAAATTCTCAACAAGTGCTCGTAATAACAAGAAGAAGCAGCAGACACTGACAATATTTGCAAGAAAACATTTGACATTTAAACGAATACGCAGAAATCGTTACAATGAAGACAGAACACACACACACGCGTACTCACGTACTAACTGCTAATATTTCGTTGGTAGTTTGAAACTATTCACCACACCTTAGTTACACTCTTCGATATGGAGGATAAGACGACGAAGATGACGGCGTTGACTGGGCAGAGATAGATGGATGAGTTCCATCCAAACTGAAAACAGGGTTGTCAACTCTTTGTGTGTTTTGTGAAAAGTGTGAACATGATTAATGGGCAACATTTGATTTTTTTGGCACCAATTCGCCATTTATTTCCCTAAGATTATTAAATTATATACACATTAAACAGACTTGTAAACTAAACGAATTCTAATATTTATCTAGAATTGTATTTATCTAGAATGAAATTAACATTTGTTTTCAATTTAATTATTGACCTGAGGCCAGGCCAGCTATCTTTTATTTTAAGTATGACTTTGTCACTAAGCATGACTTTGTCACTCTATGAAAAATTCGCCTAATCCAGAATTCGCCAAATTAATGAAAACTCCCCCCAAAAGCCCAATATGAAAATGTCCTCAAAAATTCGGAAAAATCCCCCAAACAATTTAAGAAAAATTACCCAATGCAAAAGCCCCTAAAAATTATGGAAAGTACACCAAAAAACAACATAATAAAAAAAAAGAGCGCCATATATGATTGACTTCAAGAAACGAAAAATTACCCAAAAATAAAAAAAAAACTGTGAAATCTAATCCAAAAATTATGAAAAACTCCACGATTTTTTTTTTTGGGAATTTTTTGCTTATCAAATCTTCATTTGTATGACATTTTTTTGGGGGAATTCATCATTTTGGGACATTTTTCATAGAGCCGAATATTGATTGCTGCCAACCAAAGAAGCAACAAATGCCAACACAGACTCATCGTTTATTATTTACGGCATTATATATATGTATGTACATTATATATATGTATATATGTATGTATATCCAATGTTGATATCTCTTTCAATGTTCATATCTTAAACAAATTCTGCTTCAATCATCCACAAAACATCGCTACAGCCGAAACTGATTTGATTAACAGAGATTCAGGTATTTTCGTATTTATTTTCCAAAAGAAGATGTTTCTTATTTTTGTTGTTTGTATACATTGTATTTGTTTTTATAATACACACATTACTGTATACCATTTTTGTAAGACAACACTTTATTTTTGCCACAAGCATTTTGACAGAAATTGTTTTTTTCATTTTTTTTTTTGGTTATTTAAGTAAATTGTTGCCTTTAATCTGCAAAGAACACTTGTTTATCTCAAAAAAAAAATGTTGTATATACAACGGTCATATTGCAAAAACTATAAACCATGTTTCTTAGGTTATGCATAATAGGGTGGCCTATATTTGCCATCATTAGAGGAGATAAACTCCCACATTACTTTTGTTCATTGGCATAGATTTTATTTCGAAAAATATGTTCTTGCAAAGACAAAATTAGGAATTTAACATATTTTGACCCAAAAATTGTTTTCTTCTAGAGAAGAATAAAGGGTAGTCCAAATGGAAGTTTATTTTAATAAAAAGTATATCCTTAGTTTATGGGAAATAGCCAACATGGATTTTGGCATGTGCTGTGTTACAGCTGATAAATCCGCTTGAAAATCACGGCAGATATGCAGGTTAACATAGGGTGTCCTAAAAAAAATCATTTGATACAATGGATTGACACCCATAACTTTGAAATGACAAGAGTAAAATTAATATCTTTTTTCTCAAATTCCTCATTACCTTTTAAACCTCATCATTAAACTAATGAAATTTTTAAAAGTTATGAAATATTTGTTATTATTTGCCATAACTGCATCGAATCTTTGGTTACAATGGTTTGAAGACCATAACTTTGAAACGATAACAGTAAAATCGATACTTTTTTTTTAAATTACGTAAAATTTCTCCAGCTTTATTAGTATTTCACACTTTCATGGAATTTTTAAAAGTTATGTAACTTTTTTTTTTTTATTTTATAAAAAATTTCCCAAAAAATTTTATATGGGTAATTCCAAAAAAATGACCCCTTACAGCTCAAAAATAAAATTATTATTTGTTATGTATTTTTCCGCTAATATTACACAAAACAAATGTATCTGTCATTTTCCGAAGGATGAACTTAAATTTTCTTTATACTAACAAAAATATATGTTTTTTTTTGTTACCCTCAATAAATGAATTCAAACACAAAAATCGTATATTTTTTTATATTGTAACGACCGTTACTTTTAAAAAAAATTTTTTTTTGGGAACTAATTTACTTTGATTTGAAAATAAACCTATTACTTAAAAAAAACATTACAACGAATTTAATGAGATTTTTTACTTGACACATCCTGTGCAAAATTTTACAATACATGATATTTGTTTCCGAAATTTGAAAACAGTACATTTATAAAGTAACGACCGTTACTTTTTTAATGGTCAAAAATAGTATTGAAATTAGATTTTTTATGAATTCTTTTGGCTGATACCGATGCTTGAACTTTCGAAGGTCCAAAATTAAGCAATCCTCCTGACATATATTCTTAGGTTGGAATTTTATTTCAAAAATCACCGAAAATCGGTAACGACCGTTACTTTGGAAACACCCATATGTGACGGCTAAACGAGCCAAAAAAAAGTACAAAACTTATGGTTTATCTACATCAAATTATTTATTATTTATTTTTATTTTATTTAATTACAATACAAAGTAAATTTATATTCTATTTTTGGGTCCAAGGGTAAACCTGGTGACCCAGACCATATGCCTAGATTTTTGCAGCGACAGACCAAAGCGTCTGGTGGGAATCAAACCCACAACCACCACCCTGATTGGCAAGCATGCTACCAACTCGCCTACCGGGAAGCCTACTTCAAATTAATGCTGGAACATTTTTCTTTTGAAATGATGACTAAACAACTTTGAAAAAGCTTTTTATTCACAAACTTGTCTATGAAAACCCGATTTTTTTTGCTAAAACCCGGTATCTCTACCTTTTCCAAAAAATCTCAAAAAATTCTGAAAAATACTTTACACCATAAGCCATCAAAATCAGGTTGAGCCAAAGACTATACAGAGGGCAGACATTGCAAGTCGTTTTCTGAACATTTCCAAGAGGGTACAGTATTTGCTTTAAAAAAGTAGGTATTTGTTTTAAAAAAAAATATAATTTGCTTTGAAAACATTTCAAATATTGCCATGCCAATTAGTGACATCTGGAATGTGATTCCGAACTAATGCATCGGAAAATGACTTGCGACGTCTGCCACCTGTATGGTCTTTGGTTGAGCCAATGAAAATATTTTTTTTGGACTCCCTAATAAACATATCTGAAAATATGATTTTTGGAATAAAATCGTTCTCCATTTAAGCTACTGAAAGGCCAAAACTGAAAAGCGATGAGGAAGCGAGTTCCTTCTATTGCTGAGTCAATTGGACCTTGCAAGCGAATAACGAAATGTTGCGTTGCTGAGATCGATGTTCCTGATCCGAGTCGCACACTCTCAGCTTCGGCATCCGTGCAACGACAACCGTATGTTTTGTCCACTAGCAAGAAAGTTTCACAAACGTTTTACAATTCAGCAGGTGCGTAGGGTGCCTCATTTCGGACAAAAATGATTGCCAATAAACTCACTGGTTTAGCTAGACACTACAAAGACTGACTTTCTGTCAAGATTCGAACGGAAAAGAGATGTCCTAGATGGCCCACCCGTATATTGACAATTATGACATCATTCATAAAATCAACGACTTTTTCAATGGTAACAATAATATGTAGCCTAAAGCCTCCCCACAAAGACCGCCGCTATATCTGTAAATGCAAAACTATGAGCGCGTGTTCATGGAGGGAATGCCCTGCATCAAGCGTTGCACGCGAATTGCTAACATTTCTATTGCTGTCATAAATACAAGTGCAGAAGAACGGAAATAGATGATGAAAATTGCAGTGTCTGCATTTAGAAAATAAATTTCAAAAAAAAAAATACATTTATAACCTACATATACATATGTACATGCGCAAATAGAGGATGCAAATGGAGATAAATAACATGACATTCCAGCAGATTTATGCCACTTATTTAGCAAATAATAAAAAATCGTTGAAATCACCTAATCACAAACGCTGCACAAACAACACCGTCGCTTCATGCATATTAATACATGTGTATGTATGTATGCATGTCAAAGTACATGTGTACATATCACATGAAAAGTGCCAAAAAACCAAACGCACACAAAAAGAAAATAATGCAATTTCCACTTGAAAGCTAAACAACAATAACAGAAAATGTGTGCAAATATGTATTTCTAAGAAAAGACCTTAAAAGCAGTGACAAAATAGCAAAACAACAAGAAGAAACATTGTTTTGGGGGATGCACTCACACATACTGTCATGCAAGGTTTTCTCTCTCAGACTCTGGCGCCCCGCACATTCATCATCCACATTGCGGGGAGGTATGTATGGCAGTGTCGGGGAGAAATGTATGAGATTGACGGCGAATGTTGAAATATTTTGAGTGAATGAGTGTGATAAGCACTGCCTTCTCCCGCTGCCGCCCTCCGCTCTTCAATGGGATTGAACTTTCTCAAGTTTTTTTGTATGGTGATAACAAAGAATTAATTTTTCAATTTCAATTGTGTAGTCTTCTTATGTGTTAATACATGATTTTTATATGCCGCCACCAGACGATGAATGGTGGCGTATCTTTAATTTGTTGTTGCATTTGTAACAACTGCATTTGAGGAACTTCGTACCCCTAAGATGTCATGGGCAACTGAAATGAGTTTTGTTTTACAGTTGGTTGAGAACAGGTTTTCAATTGCAGTGACTTTTTCAAAAATTGCTTTAAGCTAAATGGTAGAGGTAACATAAAAATAATTCTATATTGTTTTACATGTTGAATTATCAGTTGTTTCCAACCAAGGCACACTTCATTACAATACATATTGCCAGTGTAACTATATTAAAAAAAATCCCATATATAAACAACAAAAATGGTAGATGCAACGACTTTAGAGTTACAGAAGTTGGCTCTATGAAAAAAAACTCCCAAAATTAAAAATACCCAAAAACATGAAAAAATTCCCCAAAAGCCCATTATAAAAATTTATGAAAAATTACCCAATGCCTAATCCCCCAAATACTATGAAAAATGCCCCAAAATTACAACAATAGCTTTTCGTAATTCGAAAAAGTGTATTTTTTTAACAAATAAAAAATCAAAAGTATCAAGAATCTCGCCCTGTACCTTCTGGGTTTATTTTTTTGTTCACTATTTCCCAAAAAATGTTCTATGGGGTTTAAGTCTGGCGATTGTGCCGGCCACTTCATTACATTAAGTCTTTCCCTTACGAACCAATCTTGGACATATTTTGTGGTATGTTCGGGATCATTATCCTGTTGGAATTGCCAAGAAAGGGGCAAATTCCTTTCAGCGTGAGGAAGCATCACATATTCCAAAATGTTACGAAAATATGTCCATTATACCGTATATTTTATGAAAGGCGCCAACACCATTTCCAGAGGAGCAACCCCAGACCATCACATTCCCTCCTCTGTGTTTCACAGTACCTTGGCAGTAACGGATTTATTATTTACCAGTTCGCGTATTCATCTTATACCATCAGAGTATTGTAAAATCAATTTTGATTCATCAGAAAACAAAACGGTGTTCCACTTCTCCTTTGACCAATTGATATGCATTCAAAATCAATACGAGTTTTTCCGTTTTTATCCGAAATGAATGGCTTCTTTGCGGCGCGATAACTTTTCTCACATGCTCTTTTTTGAACAGTTCTACTGCAAATTTGTAGGTTAAGAGCTCTTACAACACTAGGAGATGATTTGTCTGGATGCTTTTGAAATTCTGGAACAATTCTGGAATCTTTGGATGACATGCATCTTGGATGGCCACGAGTTTCAACCATTGCATAGTTTCAACCATTCCTGTGGTGGTGAACTTTTTTATAATAAAGCCGACTGTAGGCTTTGGCAGTGAACATTTTACGCAAGTTTCTTTTTGTGGCAAACTGTCTTGGTAATGTTTAATAATTATGTTTTTAAAGTGATTGTTATATTTCCATTAAAAATTAAAAGAAAAAAAAAAGTACTGTCAACGTTTAATCTCCCACCTTCATCTAACCGAAATCGTTGAACAACTAAAGTGACTAGAAATAAGATCAAATAACATAGCATACTCTTTTTGCAATAATTGCTTCTCTCTGGCATTGTAACGGAACATTTACAGTTCACTTCATAAAGATTTGCCAAAAGTCCAATATCTTTTGTCGCATACATTTTTGTACTGCATGAATTCTCTAAGGTAAAAATAACGAACCATACATCCAGAACAATGGGGAATGTATTTTTTTAAAAAGATTTAACCATACCTTTGTTTATTAATTTCAATAAAATAGATCCTCAATGACTATTTCGATATTACAAAACACTATATGTGAAAAATAGTACATTTTGTGTTAGTCCAATATGTATTGTCTGTATGTAGTTGATTCGACTAATGATTAGTGTGAACGTAAAAAATAGTGAAAAGAAATAACTTTAACACAGTCGTGTCTGATTTGATGGAGTTTTTTACTTACTTACTGTGATAAATAAACAAATAAAAATGCAGGACGACTTTATTACTGCTTGCCGGTGTGGGACATGCGCAGAGGGACAAAAAATTAAAGTCTTTCGAAGGCCACCTACACGGAAAGGATTGAGAACGTGTTTGTGCGTCCTGCAGCCACCTACATATGTTCGTCACGCCAAGGGAACTTTTGGTTTGATGTATGCTTATCTTCTATTTGAAATAATCTCCCAACAAATAAAAGTATTATTTTCAAAAATAAAAATCAAATACCAACAGTTAACTAAAGCGCATTAGTTAAAGGTTCCATTATATAATCCCTCCTTACGCTAGAACTACTTTGATTCAGCGGATACCAACGCAACCAAGTCTTGCATTATCAATTGAATTTCAACTGCCACGAATTGATATTGAATATTAGTTGCTTTAACCAAAATTTATTATACGAAACGGATTTATTGTTTTTTCATAAATTTCACCAGGCAAAAAAGTAGCAACTGTGCGGCGACCTGTTGACAACACCAAGAAAGAATGATTCCCACACATATTTTGTCCGCAGAATGGCATCGGCCATGAGAAACCAAAGATTTCCCATATCCTAGATGTCAATTGTAAAAATCACCGATGACCAAAATGTTATTTCTGACAGTTATAGCAGCAGATGATTGATGATTTTTCGTCCAAATTTGTATAATCAAAACTACTACAAGAGTCAACTAAAAACGATTTGATAACGAATTGGGTGGTCGTTTGCCTTCACTTTGAATTTAGTTTGCAATATTTTCCTATGCTGTTCAATCGTAAAATTACCAATTTCATTATTTGCTGAGAATAAACTTGGAAACGTCTACACATGGTGGATAAGATGATGGGTCTCTATCATGTACAAAATCAAACATACTGGTCCGTAAATAAAAAATTGGTAAGAGTTGTTTGAAAACCGGAGTCTCCATCTTCAACTCATTGAAATTTATCATCAGTTAGCCCATCTCCCAGACAAACTATGAAAAAACACATCGGTTGGGTCTATGTCAAATAGATCAGCCTGTCGGGATTTATTTCCAGAATTTAAATTTTCGTAGACTAAGCAACTTATACATAAATTAAGTCGTTTCAAACAGTGCAACAGGTCTAGTGTAGGGTATGACTGACATCGTCTGTCATTAACTTTGCTCAGTCATTAACTGATGACGGGGATAGTGTTCAACGTTTCGAAGTAATATTAGAACTAAGTGGCATTAATGGTCTGATAAGAAAGAATGACTCACAGCAAGATGGGAAAAAACCTAGGAATCGCAGTGGCCGTAGGACAATAAAGGGATTTTACGGAGTTGGAAACAATATTAGAGTCAATCTGGCATTCTATGTAATTTATTTAATACAAACACTTCAATTTCCTCTGAGCCTATCTCACCAGAAGATGCTGGTTCCCCTTTGTTTGGAACGCCTTCGGGAAGTATGTAATTCGTTAAAGTCGAATGGACAGATTCCCCTAATTCGGATACTTGCAGCCTATGCCAGAATATTAACATAACTTATCACACTAGCCTCTTAACTCCCTACAGTTTTCACGGACCACAAGGGCGGCGCGGCAAGAGCCAGCCACAATAAAGTATTGAGTGGGTGGCTGACTGGCTCTTTATGGATTTCATTTTTGATGAATTGGGGGGGGTGGTTACTGAGAATGAGTGACAGAGAGCAAATGGCTGAGACACAAACCTACCAAAAGAGCGTAGTATCACAATGATAAGGGAATGGTAAGAGACAGAGAGCACAGAGCGAAGAAGTGAGATAGGTAAGTAGAAACGGATTAGAAAACATATGTTTACAAAATATCCACAGACATTCGAAAGTCCGAAAGCGGCATTTAGTGAAATTAAGGAAACTAACGGTATTTACCAGTTTCACTATTTTCAGCCTCCCAAGATTTAGTTTAAATAGAGTTTTATCTTCAGCTTAGTTATCACAAGAAACAAAAACAACAATGCCATGGTGTGTTTGTGGTGTATGCGCGTGAGGTGGTGAATTTCGTGCATTCTTTTTTGAGTGGTGTTGTTTTTCTTGTTATTTTCCAAACTACGTATGTAAGTAGTCATGTATGTATGTGTGTATGTATGGACATACATATTTAGCCATTAAGCGCAAAAGAAAACTAAAGGAAAATGGACAAGAGAAAAGAAAAACAAAAGCTAACAAGTGCAAATATTTTTCCCAACATATTGTTGGCATTTCTCAAAGAAATTAATGAAAATTTTTACGATTTCTCAACGAAAATCGTCACTATTTGCGGTAACCAAAAGGATTTCAATGTCTTTCCATTAACATTTCGTCTACAAGCAAATGTCAAGTCTGACATATGTTGGCTGGCTGGTAAAGGATTACAGAACCGATGATTTTATGAGATTGACAGGGAAAATTTCTATGATTTCACTTACCTTTTAAACAAATACTCATTAGTTTATTGATGTCAACGGGAAGTATTGAAATTTTCGAATGTTTTTTCAGCGAAAAAAAAAACTTGAAAATTTAATCAAAATTCGTTTCACTTTTTTTCGAGATTTTTTTTTTTTTATTTTCACAGATTTCCGAAATATTCACGCTTTGGTAATTTTTTGAGAATTTTTTTTCAATAACATTTACACAATATTCAATGATTTTTGCCCCCCTTGTTTATGCGTTCAACAAGGTTTTGTTTATAACGCGAACCGTTTTGCTAAGTGCGATGGCGACGGCGGTAATCAAACTAAACGAGAAACAAAACACAACAAAATCGGTGCTGAAAATGCACACAGCGGCCAAACATCGCAAAAAAGAGCTTTCTGCTCAATTCAATTACATATTTGTTGCTGTCGTTCGTTCATCGTCGTCGTCGTCGTCATCATTGTTGCTGCCATTGTTGTTGTTGTCGTCTGTTTTCATCTACTAACACACATTTCGGGTTGTATGAACTACCGACGTATTGTCTCTAACGACGACGACGACTACGGCTGTTATGCACACCATCTGTTTGCTGCGTGTCTGTCCGTCCATGCAACTCTTTTTTTTTTTGCCGAACAAACCTGACAACCACTTCATGTCCCTCATCAATCCACACAGATCTCCGCGCCGCCACCACCACCCCCTCTCACAGAAGCACACTCATGTTTTGTTATTGTGTGTTCTTTTCTGTTTTTGCAATCATGTATCTCCTTCAATTTGCGCCGCCGAAGAACGTAACGTTCAGCCATGGCAACTCTCTTTTGCGCGCCATTACAACCAACCAAACGTAAATGTCCGTACACCGAATAACACTCTTTATACCGACCGTCCACGGTTCCGTTGTCCGCAAGTGCACCTTACACCACACACATTCTTTATGTTTGTTCCATTTTTTTTCGCATTCTTGCCATTCTCACACCGTTTCATGGGTTCTTCTCTTTTGGGAGTAAAAGAAAAACAAGCAACAATTTGTTGACGTAAACAACTCAACGCCGCATCTGTTTTTCCATGGTTATGGTTTTTCATCATTCGTCTTGTGTGTGCTCACATATGGTGGGTGTTCTCTCTTGAACTTGTGCCTTACCATCTCTCTCGGAGAGTGAGAGCGAGTTAACGATACAAATCAAAACAAGTTTTTTCGTCCGTTATGCAATTGTAGTAAAGTTGCAATGAATGCACAAAATTCGTGAAGCGGTATGTGTCGATGTGAGTGTGTGTGCGCGCTGCATAAGACCAAACATAGTAAATAAAGCCAAAGCACACCGCCGAAAGGAAGTTAATCAAACAAGTGTATGCCGTGGTGAAGTTTCACCAATGGTGAATTTATTACGGAGAGCTTAGAGGAAAGCTTTGTTTATTTTGTTGTGAACAGGGTGATTTTTACTTTTAACGGACTCTTACACAAGGGTATCGCGTTTTGATTACTTTTCAAAGGTTCAAACAACAAAATTCTCAAATAGTTCGTAAGTAATCAAAGGATACTTTATGATGTCAACAGCACCCATTTAAATTGAAATCAGAATTGTTATTCAAAAAAGGAAATTGTAATTCAGAAAATGGATATGCAAATTATGAAAAGCTCACTGAAATTGTGGTAAATACTCGCATTTTGTGGCATAATTTCTACTCCTGTACAGCACAACACGTTCCGGTAATCCATCTCTTTGTTGTCTTATGCCGGTAAATGGGTGAATAGAGACAAGTTTGTGTTTTCCTTTCTTTAGGGACGCAACACGGTTTCCATGGGAGCTGTTTTGGCCGAAGTCAACATTGAAATCTCCTCTTAAATCTGCTACCGATTCTCATCAGCTGACTGCTTCCAACACTGCAATCATGTGTGTTGTAAGTATAGGGACGATAAGAGTTGGCTATTTTGATATGGAGGTAAAGATAGGGTTTCAAGTTAAGGTTCCCCCTACTGGTATGCAAAACTTTTCAAACACCTATAACATTGCCTTAACTTTCAACAGTGTGTCTTCGAATTTATTTCCAAATTTTTAGTAGACAAACTTGACAGCAGAAAATATCAAACAAGGCGATGCAAAAACTCAAACCTGAATGGTCTAAATCGTATCCCGTGCGACCACGCAATCATCTTAAATCCCATGTTTTTATCGATGACAAAATCAAATTTAAGCCATCATATGAAAATGATGTAAGTTTCGTAAATTAATAATTTCTAAAAACATATTTCGCATTCAATTGTTTAAGGATTGCCCCAGAATACCCATGACTTGGCTGCTGGGTTGGGAATATGCCCGCAAATGGCTCAAGGAGCGAGATGATTTCCGTAAAGCCCGCGATGATCGCACCAAACCGAAACGCATCAAGAATGACTACCAGAAATGGTTGAACAAACGTAAACCCAAGGAGAATGTCAGTTGTAGACCGCAGGGAGCACATAAACTGCTGGCCAAAAATACCAAAAGCTAAATGAGTGCATATGTACTTGAATATGTTTTATAGCAATTCGTAGTGGTCCGTTTCAAATGTTTTTGTTTTTTCAATGTATCTGTCAAAGAGCGTGACTTGGTGGCCTTTGAATTTCTAATAAAAAGGTAACGGCAAAAGCTTTTATTAAAAGCTTTCAACCACTAACAGTTGTTGGGAACTTGAACTCATCATAGCAGAGTGGTGAAATTCTGTTTCGGCACAGGGTGTAACAAATATTGTGGAAAAGTTCGTTAATGTCAACCTTTTAAAAAAGAAAAACAAAAAAATCGATTAAGGCGCACAGTGGTTTCTATGAGTAAAAAAAAAAGTAAAAATAAAGTTGAATTTTTTGAAATTTTCGCCAACCGTAATACCATTTTGTAAAAACGACACATTTACAACACGACTACGCCAACCGCAATCAGGCTGAATATAATTAATAGATATCCGAGACCTCGTAGCCGGTTATAATAAAATGTACTCTGTGGTGAGTAGCGTTAGTTTCCAAAAATCGGACTTTAAGCTGACCCTGTATTAACTCAGGACGGAGTCAAACCTGACCACCATGGCGAAATCTTTCATATCTTTTAGCTTTTCTTCAAACTCCTTATCAGTTCTTATTCATTGGTGATAATTTACAGATCTGAAGTTTGACAAATGAAAACCATGAAAATAGCCAGTGAGTTCGCTGTGGCCTACAAAACGGTCTCCGGTCATACACAGTACAGCGGACACATCTCATAAACGGACACATTTTCAGTAACAATCCGCTTCAGTCCTCCTTCAGCGAAGAACATTCTCAGTCCCTTAGGTTGTACAAAGCTCAGAGATTTCCGGGAGGGATTCTACAATAAAAGAACGAAGGTTTTCGGAAAACTTCACATAGAAAAGTTAACTGAATAAGGACCTCTAATCAACACAGAATAGGTGGCAAAAATATCCCATATTACAGGACTTTAAATTATTCTCCTATAAGTATAAAAAAGTAATTGTGATGTTTTCATTTACATAAACATATCCCTGAAGAAATCAGCAAACGAAACGTCCACAATAATGACATAAAAACTTTTATTTACAAATTCCATAACTTAGCTAACTACCTACGAGAACTAGAAATAGTGTAGACCTTCATGGAAAACTGTATTTGTTACGCCTTTACAACGAAACAAATACAATTTTCCTTGGGTTGACTTAACCAACAATGGACACAGATGGATCAGGTCTCTTAGTCAGTTAACTCTTCCACTTCCCCTTCAACTTCAGATTGCCCAATCCCTGTGCTCCGCAACTTCTATAGACTGTCGGTTTACGCTTCTCAATCCATGGCCCATAATCATTTTTCATAAATTTCGGTTTGTCCTTTTTCCTGTGATCCTTGATGAAATCATTTCTCTCTTGTGTTCAAATGCGGCCATAATCCATGGCCAATAACGATTTCATGGAAATCGGGCTGTCCTGGCAAAGAGAGAGAGAGAGCGAACCCAACACTGCTCCAAAGCGAAATCTATAGACTTATGAAGCCTTACCTGCATCTCATATGATGGTATGAAGACACGTGGCTTCTGGAGATCGACATGTGATATGATATTGTCACGTGGACGCAGGAGTGATGCCCTCACCCATTCGATCTTGAGTTTTTGCATTGTTTCTACTGCCGAATATATCGCCGAACATTAAAAAAACTGCAATATTTATGTATTCTTCTTTTAGTTACAGAAAATTTTAAACAAAACATCAGATTGGCAATCCAAAAATCTGGCAACAATTGTTTAAATAAAACCAGGAGGAATGATCGGGCGGGCCGACTATATGGAGACCTACACCAAAAGTGAAGTACACTGACAGCTGATGTGGGCGGACTCCGACGGTCGCAGTGATTTTGTCCGTCCACGGGAGATGTTCGCCCAGCCGAGATTAATTTAGTCTAGACATAATGCATGGGACCGAGAACTTTGTTCGTTCACGGGAGATGTCCGCGAGTAGAGCTTTCGTATGTATGTGGATTCAGATTAACGCTTTATGAGCTTTATGAGCAGCCAGTGGAGAAAATATATATGCAGCCGGGGTTGAACCTGTCCCAGAATAGAATATCCGGTAATAGAATTTTCCTAAATTTTTTTGACACTTTTGTCCCAATTCACACTAGGCAATTTTAATAGCCGCAATTCTTAGTTTGAAGGAAAGCGAGGCAAAGGAAAGGAAAAAGAAATATTCGTCCTGTCAATTCCTTTTGTGTTGTTCGTATTTTGATATTTTGAAAGTGATTTGTATTTGAGAAGTCAATAAAGAAAACAAAAATTGCTGAAGAAGAATTTCCTTCCTGTGAACACAAGAGGCAAGACCAAAAGGGAATCATAAAAATTCCCGCAAGTAAAATTGCCAAGTGTGAATCGGGACTTTTTAAACATTCTTTATTAACTTTTTATGTAATTTTTTTTTGATTACCGCCTATTTCGTTTTGTCTATCTTGGGGGAATCCCAAAAATTGATTTCATTGGGTTTGCAACACATGTTGAAGCTTTCGCGATGGATAATTGTGAAAAGCGGACGATGTAATTATTTTGCAAAAACAACAAGCTCGATGTTTTAAATTTTCTAATATCTTGTTCTGCCGTGTGAAAATACCACAAGGCTTTTCTTCTTTGTCATTTGACAAGTAGAAACTAAGCCATTACTAAAAATAGAACGATACACGTTTCCACAACGCATTGAAATTTATTAAAATTCACTAAAAAAAATGGTGAAAATCTTGCAGTCACAGTTCGCAAAACTAAAAAGTTTACGACCGTGTTATTTCTCGAAGAGAAGATCACAATTGGCCACTGAGATCTTGTGATTTAACACCTTGCGACTTCTTTCTTTGGGGCCACATGAGAGACAAGGTCTACGCCAACAGCCCAGCGTCGATTCCAGACCTCAAAGATTCAATTCGTGAGACTATCGAGGCTGCCCTACACTTTGCGATTTGGTTATGGCTGTAAGCGTGGTCGTAGTGGTCATTTGGCTGATGTGGTTTTTCATTATTATCGGCATACCTTCCTCTTTATTATGATAAAAACATCCGATAAACTATCTCAAAAAATTTCATTTTTCTTCGAATACCAAAATAACAACTCTTGTTGGAGCCACCCTGTACCATGATGCAGGGTGGCTCATTTGTAAAGGATAAAAATGGGCTTGCATGGCTAATGATTATGTTTTCCGATGTCCACTGTTACTTTAAAAAATCTCATCTTAATATATATTTACCCTCGACACTGATTCACTGACTCTGTCACGCAGTACGTAGGAATTTAAATAGGCATTCTATAATTCTATAAATAATAAAAAAAATTATATTTTTTTTGTACAGAAATTGTGTTTTCCCCAAATTATTTTTTTACCAAATTTTTTTTTTCCAAAATTTTTTTTACAATTTTTTTTTTTACAAAAATTTTTTTTTAACAAAAATTTTTTTTTTACAAAAATTTTTTTTTTTACAAAATTTTTTTGTACAGAAATTGTGTTTTCCCCAAATTTTTTTTTTACCAAAATTTTTTTTCCAAATTTTTTTTTTCAACAAAATTCTTTTTTTTTAACAAAAATTTTTTTTGAACAAAAAATTTTTTTTTTCAAGAAAATTTTTTTTTTTAACAAAATTTTTTTTTTTCAACAAAATTTTTTTCCCATATTTCAACGGGCGCCATAGGCGCATTACAACTTACTAGTGTTTTAATAATAGCTCAAACGTTTTAAAAAACACAATGTTAATCAAAAATGTATTAACAAACATATATAATATTTCAAACGAAAATTTCGGTTACGATACGCAAACGCTTAAAGGTCGGTATGATTTTTTTATTTATCCCGAGAAATCCCGCTTTTTAGTTTTGCATTTCCAGACTTTTTGAATTCGGTATCTGGTAACCCTATTTCCTAACCTTCGGCGGTAAATGATTTCGGACGCCTCTATTCCATTAACATATTTATTACATTTCCAGTCCTCTAAATGTTCCCCAAGGAATGGTCGTTTTCAATTGTATATTGTGTAGGCGTTGCCACGCCCCCTGATTAGAAGTTACCTAATATTTTAAATTAGATGTATTTTGGATTTTAAAGGCAATTCCGATTCTGGTCTATTTACAATGCGTATGCGGATTCGCATTTAAAAATCATAACAACTATTTGTTTGATTTAACATCCATTTTTGAAATTAATTTTTCTAGTTTATTTTTCTCGACGTCAGGGAGGGATGGTGAGTGTGTTGGGCGGATGGGGAGATGGAGACAATCAGAACGACGATACGTACACTATCAACTTGAACCCGCAACTCAGACGCACAAACACAGCCAGAGACACTAATACAACAACAGCAACAGGACTAATTTTCATTTAGCCAAATGTACGATTGCGTTGTGAACAACAATGTTTGTTTTAAAACAACAGCAACAACAAATCATTCATTTGATATATTGTGTTGCTGCAACAACAAGACGATGGCAGTAGCATCCACAGTAAAATTGCCACAATAGTTCTGAAATACGGAAAAACAAAAATTAAAATCAACATCACAACCCAGAATCGGAAAACAAACCAAACACACAACAATGAGCACAGCAGTAGCAGTAGCAGCAGCAGCAGCAGCACACCACTTGGGGAACAGAGTATTACGAATTCGGCGTCATCAGCATCAGGAGCATGGCTTGGCACCAGCCAGCCACGCTCCAGCCCCCTCGACATCAACTGCCACAAAATCCATTTGTACAAAAATGTTGTTGTTTAGAAATATGCTTCTTCGTGTTTTATTTTTTTTTTGCAATTCGTCGTTTTGGATTTCATTGTTGTTGTAGTTTTGAGTTTTGTTATTTTCTATTTTACAAAGAAACAAAACAAATATAAACCAAACAAACAAAAACAAACGAATAAACGAAGCTAAACAAACATTTGCCTTCATTCGCAGAGAGAGAGAGAGAGTGCGAGAGAGATCCTGGGGAAGGAAAGCTGAAGCCCCAACATCACAGAATGATGCGGATGTTGTCGATGTTTTCTACTATCAAATTCAAGGAGTTCCTAATACATGTGCCAGTGTGGCCCACTCGGCACGAGTGTGTGTGTGTGTATTTATAAATGTATGGCGTATAAACTGAAAATATAACAAAACAGGCTACAACAACTACAACCACGCCACCACCAACGCACAACACAGGAGCTCCTACAACTGAAGAAGAACAACAACAGCAACAAAAAAAACTGAAATGAAAATAAAACTTGAAATGTTTAAACAACAAAATAACTATAGTATGCATTGGTACACTCACACACACACACATACATACGGACATATTTACACAAAAAAAAAACGCACACATACACACTAACCCATACACAGTTGAGTTGTACAAACACAACATGTTGTCCGTCGTCGACTATTCGAAAAACTGCAGAAATTCGACAAAACCCGGTTTTGTTTGCCACTGGTACAGCGGGAGCGGGAGAGACGGGGCTGTAGTATTTATTTGTTGTTATTTTGTTTTGTTTGTGTTATTACTGTGAATTTCATATGAGTGTGACTTGAAGCTACAGTATGTTTGAGTCTATGAACCCCATTGCCAATTGCACTTGAAGCAACATGGACAAATCTTAAAGTGGATATTGTCGAGAAATTGTCGCTACAAGTTCGATATTCTAAATGTTCCACTGAAATCCAATTTTCATAAATTTCAAACAAGGCACACGCGGAATCAACGATGGCCCAAATGTATGACCCTATCGCAAGAACTTACTCATACACTGCCCCCATTTTTTCAAAAGGACGCCATGGTTGTGACCAACGAACGATCAACGAGTTTTTCTTTTCTGCAAATGAATGGATTTGGACTTGACGACATATTGTTTCAACGGCACGGTGCACAGTTGGAGGACATTTCGGAAGATGCGTTTCTATAAATTTGGACCTTTGGATTTTCCTCATTCTATTCTGAAGATGATCAAGTGGGATAAAGTAAGGATGATCAAGTAACCAGACAGCGTTCACCATAGTCAAACCTGCTATATATATGAATGTTTACTGAAACCGAATGCTGAAAACGTGTCTGTACCAAATAACACGTTCCCCGTCTGTTACTTCATGGGATGTTAGGGGAAATATATAATTTCAAAAAGTTCTTATTTGATTATTTTTCGGATCAAAAAAATCGAAAATAAAATAGTTCAGGTTCGTTTGTTGGGGTGAAGTTGGGGTCTATGTCACTAAGTAAATTTGACTCTAATTTAAATAATCAAGTTGGATTCGGGGTCTAGACTAACAAAGACTAACTGATCGCTGTAGTGTTTATCACGCTGAAATGTTGGCCATTTAAAACGTATTCTGACCGCCAAGCTGCCGTTAAATATCTAAATATCGGATCACTCAATGACAGTCGATGAATGGCCATCGATTTCATTTCCTATTGACCGTTAGTCAAAGAAGTTTTCACCAAGTCCAACATACACATATTGTTCTTGTATATGTATGTATGTATGTATGTACAATGCATGTATTTATTTATTTGTTATTTCTAAAAATTCATTGTTTTTGTTACTGTTTTGTTTCAACATTTTTGCTTGTTTGTTTTTGTTTGCCTTCAACAACATCATCGCCATCAATGCCATCCTCATGATGACGATGTTGTTGTTGTCGTTGTTTATTTGTTGATGAACAACATCCACAGCCATAACCTCCATTTGCCACTACTGCCACAAAAGGAAGAGCCAACTACAGCTACGATGACGACGACGACGACAAAAACAACAACAACAAAAGTATTATTTGTGAAAAATTCAATTGTTTTGCCGATGTTGTTGTTGTTGTTGTTGCTGCATGATGTTTCATGGCAACACAAAATCCAAAAATCACAAAAAAAAAGGTCCGTATATATGTGTGTGTGTGTGTGCGTGTATGTATTTATATCAAATAACAACAACAAAATAAATATTAAGTAAACAACCTTTAGCCCAAAGTGGGTGAACATTTGAAATGAAACAGCAAACCAACGAATCCCGCACTGAGTGAATGACGACGGAGCTAACAAAAATTACTCTACCCCCGCCCTCCTTAATTGAAAACGGAAAAACAGGGTACTGCAACAGTATGTGCCACACTTTGCAACTGCCTAACGGTAGGACCCTGTGAGTAGTGCAGAGGCGACCTCCGACAATAATCCGCACGGCTCACATCAATGCCGCTATAACCATGAACAACACGCAACAGTCATCATCATCCGTTTTTAACACAAACAACGTCGTCAATAATACACCTACACCGTCAACAACACCATTTCCCCCCACCCCTGTCTGCATTTGTTGGTGAATGCCATACAACTCAATTGCATTAGTCAGAGTGTGTGTATGTGCTGTCTCTCTCTCTCTGTCTCTCTCTGCCTGTCTCTCGCCCACACTCACTTTTGCCAAATTGCCCCCATCACATAATATTTGTAGATTTATCATACGCCACGGTGTACTGTTTAATTATATCGTTACTTTTGCCAACACCGAATTCATTCCGTTGAGTTTTTCTCCTCCAGTCGCCGCACCCTCCCGTCCCTCCCGTCCCTATCGTCTATAGCATTTTCATCCGCTTTGTTGTATGTGGTAGTAGTTGTTGCTGTTGTTATATTGTTCCTGATATTTACTATGAGAATTTAACTTAACAATGCAACCCAAAAACAAATTGCAAAGAAACAGGAAGCGAGAGAGAGAGAGAGCGAGAGTGAGTGATTGGTGTGAGGACGGAGCACACACAAAAACGTACAGAGCACATGGTTTTCGTAGACAAACGTATGGTTAAGTAAACATTTTCGGGGGGGGATTTCTTTTTTGTATAATTCTTTTTTTTTCCGAAAATTCAAACATGTATTGTAAAACTGAACAGATTTAACCAACCCGAGGCACTTGTTTACCATAGTGGCCAAAGAGGACATAGTGAGCCAAATCTAAATAACGTTTAGATTCTGTAAGTTCGTTAGCGACAGCGAGGGAAATTAAAATGGATTGATTCATGTCGGGTGCAGTTGAAGGACAAATTTGAATGTGCAATGGCAACACTTGTGGACAGTGAACAAGTCATGGCCATCCCATGGTGTCAGGCAATAAATCCAGCCACAAATTCAGAGAATAATAAAAAAAAAACATAAACTAAAAATAAAACGTGTGTGTGAGCACTAACACGAGTAGTGTCTTAAACGAAAAAAGGCAAAAGCGCAGCCCCAGAATGTGATTGTATCGGCACAACAATTTTTTGTTTTGTTTTATTTCTATTAAGCGGCGTTCGTATCATATAAGTTTGTGTCTTTTCATTAAAAATGTGTTTAACATAAACGATTTTTCAATAAAGAACAATCGTTACTAATATTTGTTTTCAATTAAGCGATTTTTTTTCCACTTAAAAGGCGCGCTTATCCGATTTTGACGTATTTGATTTAAAATCCCCGAAAAGTATGCAACGATTTTGGGTTTGGGAAAAGAAAGTGCTGATTGATAGTCGCACACACACTCAACCCTCCACACCATAGAGGGCAACAGCAGAGTTTCTGTTTTATGAAAAACCAACGATGACTTACATTGCAAATTGTACAATCGATTTTATAAAATATCTAAATTCCTCAATTTTAGATTATTTTAAGAATCCAAAACAAAAAAGAAATTTTTTTCAAATCGAAAAATAATAAAATTAGTAAACTTTAACCCCCATATTCATAAAAATGTAGAAAACCTTTGTTAAGAAAATTTTATGAAAATACAAAAATAATTTTCACACATTTTTCTTAACAAAGATTTTTTAAATTTTCATGAATAATTTTATTATTTTTCGATTTAAAAAAAATGGCTTATTTGTTTTGGATTTTTTTCAAATTTCCTTGCGATTTACATTTTGAATCATCGTAAAATGTTTCTCAAGCCCGTCTGTCTTTCTGTTTCTTGAAGGCATGTCAGACAGCTGCCTCCAAACTTACAGATATATTTTTAGTAGTAGCTTAAGATCGATCGGCATTGAAATGGGTTCTTCTTTAGCCGAACCGTTCGTATGTGGAATAATCTTCCAGCAAATGTGTTTCCTGCCAGTTGTGACATTCAGAAATTCAAAACAAATGTCAACAAACACTACTCCCTCTTTCCTCCTTCCGATACCCTAATTTCCTTCCGCTAACACAATGCATTGCATTTATAGGGGGCATCCCCTGAGTGTTGGCCTTCAAAAAAAAAAAAAAATACCGTCACTATCCTGATATATTTCCAGGACTTCCAGGTTGCCTCTGTTCTATCCAGAGTTGGCGAGTGTTGACCATCACTGTCTTAATACTTTTGAATATTTGTACAAATGTGTGCATGACTATGAGTGACAGTGTATGTGTGTGCATGTGTGACTACGTTTAAATGTTTGTATGTTTTTTGTAGTATTTGTTTTGTTGTCACTTGTAAATACAACCGCACATATACCAACACACAAACATTCAGATGCATTTTATTTGTCGCATAACGTCGTCTATACAAAGTGAATGTATGCATGTATGTATGGGTGTTAATATGTACACAGAAAGAAAAATCTCAATCACAACCGTGCAGTTTAACGTTATATTTATGAAAAAGATCATAGGTTGTTTGGGAATTGTCGAACAGATTGCTAAACATTTGGTGGATATTTAGTTAGGCAACATGTCTCTAAGGTACATGCAGCAGCTGACTGCTGTATCTCGGAAGGATCTAGGACCGTATAATGTTACATCAAGTCTACGATTTGTTTTTGTTCCTTAATGTTTTGAAATATTTAGTAAAACTTTGGGATTTCAATAATAAAATGAACAGCCTGTTTTTTATAAAACGAATGGGTCTTTCTGTTCTGTTTCGTTATTTTGGGTGTTTGTAACACGAAAGTCTCAGTTAAATTCTAATTGAAATTGTTTTCTTATGTATTTTTGTGTGGATTGTCTAATTGGATTCGTTGGAGTTCTGGAAACACAATTCAGTTTCGTTTCGGCTACAGACGTTTCTGTTCGTCTCAGACGTATACGTTTTATAAAAACAGGCCGTAATATGCAACGAAAAAATGTGAAACGCAGTTTATTCGCACACCTCTACTGTGATTGTTTTCAGACATTTCGTTTCAATTCAAATGTAACAACAACGCCGTTTATTCAATTAGCGCATCTTTCACTTGCCACACAGTTTTCTTTTCCCCCAGTGTATAATGAACGCTGCTTACAACAATGATTGCCTGCCCGAACAACAGCAAACGATGTACAAGTGTTTCTCAACGTCTACGCCTCCTGGAACGGTCCCAGGATGAGATGTCGTTCCGAAACTTCTTCTCTTTCTTTTTATCTACTTAAGCTTCTTTATGTCGTTATGCTCGTTCGTTCGTACATCTTCATGTACAAATTGTTAAGTTGATTTTTGTTTTAGTTTCTTTTGCTTTCTGGTTGATGTTGAAACTGTTTTTTTTTTGTCGCATCTTTTTGTTCTTCTTTCTGAAGCCAAATCAACATCATCCGCATCGTTTTTGTGCAGAAGCACCCGCTATAGTAAACTTCGCCACCTTGGACGCACAGTGGTTCATTCTCAAATGGAGCTGTAAATTGTCTTTTATTTGAGTAGCCATATCGGGACGTGTGAAGGTCTTTAGGCTTCTAATATCTATGGAACTCAGACGCTCTGAATTCGGTTTCGGTTTCATTTGTATAACCATCTCAATTTGGCCCAATCATCTAGCCACACTCCCTGAGTTTGGTGTCATTTGTATAACCACGTACCCATGTTTTTTTACAGCGTTCTCAACTCACTGGAGGATACGTTTCAATTTTGCCCAATCATCTGTCGTACCAGAATGGAAACTCTAGCAGGTCTTGAATTATTTTATCCAGTAGTCATTTGTTGATTTCGGATTTTCATAATCAACTTCTTCTGTAGAACGATTATTATTTATTTTCGTTAAGGAACACAACAGAGATAAAAACCATCACATGGCAAAATTGTCGTATGAGGGAAGAGGAATTCGTGGCAAACAAATTTGCCATAAAAAATGATTTCACGAAATTGTGATTTAGAGGCTTTGTACTCGTCGTCGGCTGCAACAAGACTGTAACCACATGATGATGCAGGTTTACCTCATGGTCCAGACAGTTCCTCAGTAGAAATGTCGATACCCTCATCCAAGCTATCAAAAGCCGCTACCTTGCCTGACTCGATTTCATGCACACGTTCTGAATTGCCTCCTTCGCCTTGTGTACGAGACAGAATTAAAAATACAGTCGCACATTCATTATTTGAATACATTTAATTACCGAATCCAGTACAGTTTTATACCTTCAACAAAAAGGGATAAAACACCATATGAGGATTTACAGAAATCTGAACACCTTGGCTACCCTTTCGGTCAGAATTTCTTGTAATTCAAAACAAAGAGGAAGGCCCAGCACCCAGTCCTTTTTTTTACTTTTTTTTCTAAATTACATTTGCAATAAATAAATAAAATAATAATAATAATACAGTAACTCAAAAAGGGTCTCCGCCTTTCCAGTCCTCTTTTCCAAAGCTGGGAAGCTACAGTTTACAACCTTTAGCAGTTTGAAATATTAGTTCCCAAACATGATTGCTTGTCTAACGGTACTTTCAAAGAATATCTAGACCACTGTGCGTCGCACAGTCATTATAATCAGCCGCCGTATGTTTATCCCTTGCTGGAGTCGTTGTTGCCGTAGTTGTCGCTCACGTCAATATTGTGTTTGTTTGCACTTTTTTCGGTTGTTTCTCTAATTCTTGTATTACTTTTTCGGTTTTGGTTTGCATTCGTTTGATTGTTTGGTTTTCCGAATGTTTTGTTTATTTTGGTGTGTCATCAAACACAACAAAAACTTTTACCCCCACCCACCCTCATCCACCATGTGGTGCGATGCTCCGCCACCGAATCTGTGCAGGACGATGAGTAGAAATGCGAAAGATGTTGCGTTGGTGTGGTGTGTCGTGTCTGTCTGTCTGTGTGTGAGTGTTTGTGTTCAAGTTGGAGCAAACAAGCAAGCATTCCTTCCATTCATTGTATTGTTTGTTTTGGAGGATTTTAAGATAATGATGATGACGAAGGAGAACGGATAGACGGACGGACGGGCGTACGGGCGGACGTTGACGGAAAACGCTCCTCTACAACTAAAAACTGAATGTCAGTACAAATACTACACAAATGGGAAACAGTTGAAGACGCAGAAGGAGCCAGGATTTACGATGAAGTTGTTTAAACAACAACTACATTCACTCATCATACACACACACACACACAATGTTTGAATAGGTTTATTTCGTTTTGGGGTTAACAAACTTTTATGCCATCCAAGACGGATTCGGTTTGAATTGAATTGGGGTTTTTTTGTTGTGTTGCTGTAGATTGTTTGGTGTGGGTAATAACTGAAAAGTTTGTTGATTAACGAATTCGTTGGTTGTCGTTGAGAACTAGTATTTTAAACTAGTAAGTTGTAATGTGCCTATGGCGCCCGTTAATTTGCTTGAGAAAGTATTTGTTACTTAATTTTAAAAATTTTGTAAAAAATATTTTGAGAAAACTATTTTGTAAAAAAAAAAATTCAAAAAAAAAAAAAATTTGTGGAAAAAAAATTTTTGTTGAAAATAAAATTTTTGTTGAAAAAAAAAATTTGGTGAAAAAAAAAATTTTGTTGAAAAAAAAATTTTTTTGGAAAAAAAAAAATTTGTTAAAAAAAAAAATTTTTTGGAAAAAAAAAGAATGTTGAAAAAAAAAATTTTGTTGAAAAAAAAAATTTTTGTAAAAAAAAAAATTTGTAAAAAAAAAATTTGGGAAAAAAAAAGTTGGGGAAAACACAATTTCTGTACAAAAAAAAATATTATTTTTTTTATTATTATTATTTATAGATTATAGAATGCCTATTTAAATTCCTACGTACTGCGTGACAGAGTCAGTGAATCAGTGTATCAGTGAATCAGTGTCGAGGGTAAATATATATTAAGATTTGCCTGTCAAATGGGATTAGACTTAAGGTGTTATTAGAAAAACTTGAACAGGTTGGACCGTAAAAGTCTGGACCTTCTCGAAGTCATGACACAACCTACGAGTTTGGATGTAGACTCTGCTGAGCCTGGCGCTAAACGTCTTATCTGTAGATCGAGAAAATATCAGAAATGTATGATACGAGAAAGAGGTGATGATAGCTTTTACGAGCATCTACAACAAGCTTGCGATCGCTGAACAAGCCATGACATTAACATTTGTCAGCGGCTGCTTTACGAGTAAGAGAGTCATCCCTAAACTTCTCTAGAAAATCATTAGCCGTTCGGAGCCGGCTTTAAACAGTTGCCAACAATAGTTCTTACGCATTGTTTCAATCTGAAACTTCTCACTCTTTGTACATACAAATAGAGTTGGCAACCCTAACAAGGGACAAAGGTCCCGGTCAGTGAGTATATGCCGTGCACAGCTCACGGATTCGACAGAGGTTCACCCGTCTGTTCCTTCGTGGAATGTTAAGGGAAACAAGAAAAAAAAGGAAAGTGAAAGTATTTTTTTAGCACGAACGAACGACTTCGGCAATCATTTGAGATTTTTTGTTTTAATCAACTTGAAGTAACAAGCACCACGTGGCTTTAGATTTTAAATGCGCAGATTTTAAATGCCTCTTATAAGTAATATGGGTTCACCGATTTCCCACACCGTGACAGCTTACATAGCTCTCTCGCTATTTCGTCAATAACTGCAGTTTTTTTTCAAGAATGATAGAAAGAAAGATTACGCCATGTGCATGATTTCTCGTTAGATGATGTCGTTTGTCCCTTGTTAGGGTTGCCAACTCTATTTGTATGTACAACGAGTGACAAGTTTCAGCGTAAGAACTATTGTTGGCAACCCTAGAATTGGAACCACTTTGATCATCAGCCAATAGGAATACACTACGCGTGACGTCATTCGATCAACCTGCGCAGAACATTTTTTTCTCTGCGCGTAATGGCGTAATCTTTGTTTCTATCATTCTTGAGTTTTCTTGTTCCTATGCCAGGTTATTGCTGCTTTGAATTATTTTATTTATGTGGTGGACCTCCATATGGGTCGATCCTCATACAAAGTTTTAAATGTTATATATTTTTATTCCTTTAATTCCTAAAAGGAACAAGGGCCGCAAGTTTGAAATATTAGTTTAAAATAATTGCAGAACACTAAATTGGTTCTCTCATTATGCAGAGGATGAAGGGGCGATTAATTTCGGTCTGGTTCAATAATATAAATATAATATTACGGAAAAAAATCTCAATATGGATAAATATTAGCAACATATTCGCAAGACAGAGTAAATGTGTAACTTTAAAATTATCTGTATAGTAAAATGCGAATCAATCTTATTTGTATTTAAAAAAAAATCAATAGCAATGTCAGAATATCGTACGCCACCACAACATGATCAATTCTTCCTCAAACTGGATCATTCAAAACAGTTGTACGCTAACAACTGCGAACTAATTGCGAACGTTTTTATTTGAACACTCAGAAAATACACGTTTTGCGTCCATCAAATGAAATTGAATACGACCTTGAATCTACACACATCATACATATATTTTTATAATCCATACATATTAATTAGGGGAGATTTCATTGAGACAAATATTGATTTTAATAACATTACATACATCGGTCTGTCTTTACATATGTTAACATCAACAGCAAACAAATCTAGTGCGCAGACAATGAGAGCAAAATGAAAAAAAAAAAAAAAACAGAGTCACTTATGTGTGTGCAATTGTGTATTCAATTATTGCACCAACAATGGCAATTAGCAAATCTGATAATTCCACTCGACATTTGTACTATTTACAATACATTTCAGCGATTAGAGCAGCATTTATTTGTTTGTTTGTTTAAAAATAAGCAATATTCAAATTCAACCGCATACATACACACACGCACACACACATACACCTGTGCCACACTAAACTTGACAAGTGAAAACACTTCCGCTTCCTCAAATGCGCTAAACTATCGCAGCGAAGTCAAACACACAAAACATTTCTAAACACACATGTTTTTCTTCTACTGCTACTCAGCTAGAGCAATACAAACGAAGAGACTAAGCAGAGTGAGAGCGAGGGCGAACATCGACGATAGCTTGCTCTCCTCGCTCTCTGTTTACTCGCGGCAGTCGGGCATTTCCGCTGGCAAAGCCAGAGATGTTTAATCGGATATCGCAATCACCAATTCAAATGAAAAGCCCAAAACAAATAAAGCGATAAAAGCGTGATATGAGCGAAAACAAAACGTGCGTTTTTGGTATTGCTTATATTAGACAGAGCGACCGAGAGAATGAGTCAGAGAGAGAGCGAGGGAGCAAAAGCGATAAGAACAACAATTGTATTTTTAGCAATAATTACATTTGTACTAACAAACCAATATTTATACAATACGTTGTTATTAAGAAATATAAATTAATTGCATTGATTTCTTAGAAATAGTTAATGGTTTTTTGAACTCTTCCCTCAGGCACTGTGGGACGAATTGGTGCATGATGTGAAAGTACAATTGTATGTGGACTGAAATCTTTTTTTACTAACTTATGAGTGACACTTGGCGAAATATTTCATAAATATTACACACATATATTTCTCATTGAAGTCTATGGTCGTCGCACCGGGTATAATCCGAAGCATCACGTTGTGCTGAAGCCATCCCGGCAATGTGAGTGGTTACCATGATTCTCTGAAGGCTTTTATTTTTAACAGATCAGGCGAGGATAAAAAACACGTGGGGCGGATGGGATCCACTGACCACCTCTGATACTAGATTGTAGACTCCATTTAATCCCCCCTCACCCTGAGAGGTAGAATAGCAACCTTCAGGTCAGTTATCATATGGCGCCATTTACTCATATGGCGCAAACTTTAGTTACCCAATACTATTGGCATTAAGTTAAATTCAAAAGTACAATCCTGCTGACATTTTCAACTGGGTCATTGCGCTTAGTGGGTGTGTTTTGTGGGCAATACACTAACGATGAGCACAACAGCAGCATGCTACAAGTGGGTATTAAACCACCGAGAAAGTCAAAGTGAGCGATAATTTAACATGTTTTAAAAGAAAGTGACTACCAATATCTTCTCTTAAATGAGATTTTTAACCTATCACTATTATTTGCTTAGAACTCATCCAAAGGGTAATGAGTTTTCACTGTCAGATAATGTAGATGATAATGAGATGTACACTTACCGACTTCGAGTTTTGTAAAGACGAATTAAAAAACGTTTTATGAACAATATGCCCACTTGAGTGTCATTCATTTGAATTATTCTTCCCATCTTTGACAGCAAATTGAAAAATGTTTTTCTTACTGTAAGTACAAGTCGCCACCTGAAATGCAAAAGATGCACCCTTTTCGTTATTTTACAGGAGAAACCAAAAACTAAACTACAAATTATATGGAAAATATAGTATGTAGAGGTTATAGAAACGATTTCACAATTTGTACAGAGGATAAGTGACAAAGGTGGCACACTCGACAATCACCTATAAGAGATTTTTTGTTTCATATTTTTTTTTGTGGGTATTTTTCAAAGTGGGAAGCTTTAAATGTTTGATGATGTCTATTTCGATGCCATAGACCATTGTCAACCACACACTCAGTTTTCAAATTTTGGTTGATTCGCCCTATTGCATTTCAGGCAACGAAATATACATTTATATGTGTCTGTGTGTGTGTGTGAAGTTCTCGTTAATGCATTTTATTTTTAGCATCGGCACACACACCTACACAAAATTCAAAATAAACAAAACATTAAACAAATCAAAATTAATGTTATGAAATTAAAATAATTAATGAATCCGTACAATAAACAGCCCAACCAACAAACAATTGATGTCAACTTAAAGACCCTCCGAAAAAAGAAAAAAAAACAAAACAAAAATAAGGAACAAAAACAGCAACAACAACAGCACAACCAACGCACACAAGATGTGTTGTGGGCGGTGGATGCTTGGACGGACGGACGGACAAAGTCCTTTTCAGTCTTGCGTTCACTTCACAAACAAGAATATTTTGTGAAATAACAAAAACATCGTATTCTTTGGGCTGCTTGATGGCGGACGACAACGACAGCAGCAGCAACAACACCAGCGTTATCAACAACAGCCTTACAACAACAACAACTACGACGACGACATCAGCAATAACAACTATATTAACATACACATCTTCAGAACACCACCACCACCCCACCCCCCGCGTCACCATTCGCACATTCATGTCCTACACACGCACACAACACAACGTCAACAACATCATTATGATTAACAGTTAGTAAAAGCGAACAATACAACAGTAACCAACAACAACAGCAACAGCAATGGCAGCAACCAGCAACAACGAAGACGGGAACGAAGGCAACAACAACAACAGCTACCCACCAACAAAACCCACCAACCTTTAACTGTAAATAACAAGCAACAACAATAATAACACCAACAAAACTATGGTCTGTACATGTGTATGTGTGTATGGCATGGCTGTACATACATATGTACTAGTGTGTATGTATGTACGTATGTATGTGTCTATGTCAATAGCACAGCAACGCAATGAAAGACCAACAACAGCAACAACAAGAAAACGCTGAAAACTGAAACAAACAGCTCCGCCTTCATTAACATATTTTTCTGTTTTGTTCAGTTTCGTCTTTTCCTATTTAAATTTTTTTTTTTTTGTCAAGAAGCATGTTGTTGGTTGGTTACCCAACGCAAAACAACAACTCATTCCTTCTTCTCGTCGCAGATGAGAACAACAACATCCCTCCCGTACCCCGCACTGTTCTCCTTTGCCCGCTGATTATGGCCCTCACATCCCAACGCACACATGTACATAGATCCTATGGAATCCCTCAAAACAGAACAGAACATGAAAACTGAACTCCCCAAAATATCTGTTTTGTTATTTTGCAAGAAGAAGAAGAGGAGACGAAAAAAAAAACCAGAATGAAATAAATACAATTGTCAATGTTCTGGTTGCCCTCATTGATGTACAGTGGGCGTTGGGGATACAGGTACGTACATATACATACATGATAACTGATCTCTACTACATACAGGACTACGGAAGGTGGAGTGTCTAACCTAGCTGCAATGCTTAAGTTCTATTGTAATCCTATCTAAAATATTGGGATTTGCTAGGACTAGGTTCTTCCTTGCCCGTGGATGAGACACAGCTATGTTGAAGTCGAGATTTATGTACGAAATCACCTGCACGGTTGCAAGATGGGCACTCATTGCCCTATTCCATGAAATGGGCTTCATATTTTGTCTTGTTAGTCTCGCCACCTTCTACCTTGAATAACCCTAACTTCAGAACTGGTAAAGGTTAGCATAAGAGGTGATAATATTGTTCCTGCACGGAGGAAAAATACAGCCTCCGTAATATATTGTCCCAAACATATTATGTTTAGACTAGCATCAATGTTCCCGAACATATATATGATTGGATGTAATCATATATATGATTGGACCCGGTTTGGTGTGGTAAAGAAGCCAGATTGTAGTAATCAGGGTGGCACAGCTCACTCAACACGGTACTGCAATATCTCCTGAACAATCGTAGAAATGAAGCGAACATTTGGGCCACAAGGACACAAATTACACCAAACACAACTTTTATATACAAATTAATCATCCACTTTCTTTTTGATATCTCAATTGGCCGTGGCTTCACCCATACGATCCTTGATGTTTAGCATTTAATGTGCGTAGCCGACAAAAATATGGAAAGCAATAAGATGACTTGTATCAATCGCATGCTCAATAAACCTGAAGATTATTTGTTATTTTGGTATTCAAAGAAAAAATAAAATTTTTTGAGATAAATGATCGGATGTTTATTTCATAATAAAGAGGAAATTTTCCATAACCAAATCGCAAAGTGGCTGCCCCAATGTCCTCGATAGCCTCACGAAGTCTATCTTTGAGGTCTTGAATCGTCACTGGGCTGTGGGAGTAGACCTTATCTTTCACGTGGCCCCAAACGAAGATGTCGCAAGGTGTTAAATCACAAGATATCGGTGGCCAATTGTGATCACCTCTTCGAGAAATAACACGGTCCGGAAACCGTTCTGTTTTGCGAACTGTGACTGCAAGATTTTCACCATTTTTGTAGTGAATTTTAATGAATTTCAATGCGTCGTTGTTGAAACGTGTATCGTTTCATTTTTAGTAATGGCCTAGTTTCTACTTGTCAAATGTCAAAGAATAAAAGCTTCAAAAGTGACAGCTTGTTGTAGAACCCTGTATATGCTGTCATTGATCGGCATGTTCACTATGTTCTCTACTGTCAGTATGTCGTGTATTCCTCGTCGTAGAACAGAAAACTAAATTCTGCACACTTTCCTCTTCGTTGGTGCATTGTAGACACCGGGGTTAGCTACCCAACCGGAAATTTCGACATGGAAATTGCTCTGCACAATTGGGTTTAGAAGACTTCATTTTGAAGGAATGTGACTAAAATCTCTCCGAAACCCGCTACAATTGAAGTCACTCAACAGAATATCGTGGCAGAAAGCTGAAGTTAATAAACCAATAAAACAAATTATGGATCAAAGTCAATTTCAATTCTTTTTTTTTCATATATTTAATGCATTTTTTTTTTGTATTATCTCCATTTTCGAAGATTTCAAAGGATTTGATGCCAGTTAACAAATTCTGATAATAACAACAACATATGTTTGGATCAACATTCTGTCCCACTGTGCCACCCATGATCGCCTTGAGAGTGAGAGTGCAGTCGGCAAATGTGTTGGAGCGTCCGTGTGCAGAGCTGTGTGCTCGCTTTCTTCATTTTCTGTTTCTGTTTTTGTTTCAGCTTTTATTGTTTTGTTTGATTCGCATTGTGCGTTGTGTGTGACGATTACGACGACGACCGCGGCAGCGACACGAACACGTCGTAGTATTTTTAATTTCGTGGCATGCTGCTATTTTCTTGCATTTTTCGTGTTCTGCTGTTATTGTCGTTCTTGCTGGCTGGCTATGGTCGTTTCGCGCTTTGCGTTAAAACAAACTTATTCTTTGCAGTTTGGATGCGTATCACACACAGTCAGAGTCAGTACACAGTGAAGTGAATGAGTGCACAATAGAAGAGTGGCGCGCGGTCGATGTTGTTTGTTTCGGATGCGAATTGTGTGTGTTTTTATGCTTTCTTCTCTAATTTACGGTACGTTTGCTAAAGACGGTTTTGATTTTGTGTGACAGCGCGTGCACACAAACAGAGAGAAAAGGCAAAAACCAAAAGAATTGCAAAAATAGTTTAAAAAAAAAAAAATAAAAATCAAAGAAAAGAAGTGCAGTTTATGAAATGAACGCAGCAGCAGGACTTTATGGCTGGCGATGATGTTTTTTTTTCTTTTTGCCTGTTTTTAACTTGACATCAAAACAACAGGCACACAATAAAGCAAAACAAAAAAAAAAGAAAGAACAGAGTGAGTTCTTCTTCTACGGCGTTGTCGGTGAGTACAGGCATCAAAACAAAAATAAAGAATGAAAACAAACAAAAACAAGAACAACAGCACCAGCAACAACTTATTTGTGAGTAATAACCGCACACACATTCACCCATACCCATACACTCATTATTCATTCATTCACACACATACTTCTATGCACACATGCACATACGGTATTTTTGACTAATAAACAATAAAAGCTTTACGGTAACGAAGACTCTCTCTACACACACACTCACGCTGGCAAAAAATGCGACTTGTTTACTTTTGTTTACTCCGACAAACCAGCCAACCAAACCAAAAACAGCAGCAGCAACAACAGCGTGAATTATAAAGCAACGACCACCGCAACAGCAACAACAACACCAAAATATGAAAGAAACGAACGACGAACCTTTAACGAAATCATCATCATCATCGTCACCGACACCGACATTGCCATCGACGCGCCATCACCAACCACACTCTGTTACCACTACCATCACATCGCACACAAACACACAGACACATATCCATCCCATCGTATCCCCATTGTTCGTCCCCGTCGTACATTCAAACGTTGTCGTTTAACAGTGAGTGCTGTCGTAGCTGGTGCTGTTGCTTGCTTTGTTGTTGTTTTTTTTTTTCATTTTAATTCATTCTAAGACGACGTCAACAACATTCACGCTCACGTTGCTCGTACTACTACGACAACGACTGGCTGACTGACTGACTGACTACTACTACTTGGAGTATTTCAGTTGTTGTTGCCTGTCATTGCTGCTGCTATTTTCTGTTCGTTCGGTTCAACAACAAAACAGTGCGCAAAATATACACAAACAAAGCACAACACAACAGCAAGCAAAAACAAAAAAACATCGCTCGCTGTATAATGACCTTCAGTCAGCGACGCTGGCTGAGAAGTTGATGGCATCTCTGGTGTGCGCTCTGCACTCTCTTGCGTAGCAGTGAGGTGACAGCGCTCTGTTGTTGTCGCTTGTTGGGGTCTATATTATGATGGTGGTGGTCAACAACGAACGGAAAAAACACAAATCGTATGAATTATAAATCGAAGCATGGCGCAACTATAACGGTAATTTTGTATCCCTGAGTGGATGGCATACTTGCCTGTCGTCATCGTCTCCACCGCCTCTGCCTTCTTCGATGTTCTTCTCCTTCCACAGTTTGAATGTGTTTTCGTAACGATCAGTAGACGGCGGAGACAGCAACGGCGACACTCCATAAACCCCAAAGTGAGAAATACAGATTTAAATGCAAATTAACGCATTTGAAATCAATTTAATTCGGTTTATCTATGCTCTCCCCTCACTACACGTCTTGTGATTTGATTATGCGATTTTGGCCACATAAAAATAGAAAAGACTACAACGAGAACAACATCAGCTAATTCCGACTACCAAGGACTATGACCTTTTTTATGTGATGATGATGATGATGATGTTGATGGCGACGTTGAGCCAGCAGCATAAATATGTACATACATGAATGGTTGGGAGCAACAGTTGGATTTGAATGCTAATTTTGGCGGGGCAAGAAGGTGGCAAAGATTTGAGAAACAAGAGAGTTGCCATATTAGAAATTATTGTCGATATAGGGATGGTGAACTATTTTTGGGGCATATTATTTTTTTTGTTGTTGTATTTGCATACCTTCAAATAACCACTACAATTAACCACTTTTTATGTTTGTATAATATATAATTTCATGCAGGGTATTTTCATTTAATTTTGGATTTGGGGTGGATTTTCGTGTATTTTCAAAATAATCAATTAAATAGGCTTTAATTGTATGGGTTTCAATTGGAAATCCTTTGATAAAAATATTCAACCAATCCTTTCATGCCCTGGCCAGGAACTTTTACAACAATTTCAGAGTCATCATAATTGATAATTTTTTTTTTTTTATTTTAAAAATTTCATTTATAATTCTGATGGTTCTAGAGAACTGTCCACTATATACATAGACTCACTTTGACTTTGACCATTGTAATAGCACGGAAGCTGGCCATAATCGCAATCCAGTTCCAACCAGTTGAACCATCGAAAAGCTCTTGACTTGGTCAATATCAATATCGGTCAGGTCGCCTAGGTCCCCTAAGAAGTAGGAGCCCAGTGTTGATCACCGCCTGTTCGCCAGCAATGCCGAAGTCGACATACATACAGTCTTGTACCAGGAGTTCTGCATTTCCATGCGTCCCCATCTGCTATAAGTATATCTGGCCGAACGGTGGTTCAGGCCGAGTCTAGTCAACGGTAACTGCTATGACCGACATCATGTTAAGGATGACGCTGTGGCCATTTACATTATGTGACCATAGCTACAGCTCTCTTAGTACCACTTGATTATTTTTATTTTACCAATTATGTGCCTTATCTAGTATCATGTAGCAGGTGGATTTCTGAAGAGCCTTCCGTCGGTCTTAATCCTTCAGTATACAACCAGTGGAAATGTGTTAACATTATTCTGAAGCAACATACTGTAATTCATCTATTGAATTAAAAGATATGTTGATAATTCGGCGGACTGGGTCTTTGATCTAATTTAACATTACTGTGTAAGGCTGGAATAATGATAGAGGAGAGTTTGTGTAGAAATTTGAAGTATAACAGTTATGACAGTTGATTCTCCTTTGGTCTATATCTAAGAAAGTGTGGGTGAATGATGATGGGAAAGGGCTACACATCTTCATAGAAGAGAACGCTGACTAACTAATTAATTGAAGTCTATTGTAAAGGGTGTTTTTTATTGAGGTATAGAACTTCGAATTGAAATAAAACACAAGAAAATCGTTTTAATGTCCATCATTTTGGCTTTATTGGAAGGATAATTTTATGCCATTAATGTTTAAATATGATTTCGGGCATGTGGCCGCCGTTTGCTTGTTGACGTAGCCATTCAACCAAAAATGAGCCTCATCACTGAACAAAATTTTGTGATGAAAATCAGCATCGAGATGAATCTTATTTTCGGCCCATACACCAAAATTACGACGCATTTGTGATGAAAATCAGCATCGAGATGAATCTCATCTCATGGTCTCGCGGCTTTAATTCTTGCACAAGCTGGATCTTGTAAGGTCGCAAGCCAAGATCCATGGTTAACCGAATTAATTGCTCTGATGGACGATTATGTCGACCATAAAATGGACGGAGCTTGCGGTGAACTTCGCGAACTGAACCATTACTTTCGAAATAAATTTGCACGATTTGCAAGCGTTGTTCTTTTGTCAACCTGTTCATGATGAAATGGCAAACCAAACTAAATGTTAATCACTTGACAGCTGACAAAATGGCCGCCAGTTAAAAAAGTGATGTCAACTTAAAGTTCTATACCACAATAAAAAACACCCTTTACTAGTAATGAAATGAAATAAATAAATATTTAAAACTACAATAAATAATCGGAAAGTTATAGTGCCACTGTGGCCATTCTTGAAATGAGCTTGAAATTCGCCTGCTTGCCCAATATTTGTACACATTATTGTAGGTCGGTGGTTTCGTTTTTTTTTTTTTTTTTTTTAATTTGCCGACCTATTACTTGTACTCTTTTTCCTTCATTATCGCCATCAACATCATCAGATATATCATCGTATACATGCATACGAATGTGGCTAAATACTGTAGTACTGTGTAGTTGTAGTAGTGAGTGCCGTTGTCTTTGTTTGTAACATTGTTTTATTTTTTTGTTTCTGTGAGTGTGTGTGTGTGGGTAAAGAGCTTTACTTTGTATTTTGTATTTGTCAAGCGCGCGCATTTTGTTTGTTTAGCCATTACAATTGTTATACTGTTGTTGTTGTTGCTGTTGTCGTTTTTGTTTGGTTTGCATTGTCATCGTCGGTACGGTGCGTCAATGTTGCTGCTATTCCTGCTGTTATTCTTCGTTTTGTTTTTATTTATTTGCCCTCAAACATTTTCAATTTCACCATATCCCCTTGCAATGTGAGTGTGTGTGTGTGTGTGTCTGCCCTTATGATGTTCGTTCGCAAACAACACCACACCAGCCCCACCACCATCACAACTACACAACTTTTACTACGACTCAACATCAACGGAACACAACAAAACTCAAACAACAACATTAACGGCATATCTTCTACCTTCACCTCAAGCCAATTTCACCCCCCCCCCCCACATGACCGTATCTTTGCCTCTTGCGACATTGCTTTCTCAACTGCTCCTCGCCACCCCATTGCCAGACCAAGCAGCAGCAGCAGCTACGTTTTTACTCGTTATTGTGCATAGTGTATTTCCATTGTTGTTGCTGTCGTGTTTGTGGCAAACAAACATACCTTTGCATATTATTTTTCATTTCCGCTTTTTATTTGTATGTTTGTTTTGCTTCACCATGGGAGAGAGTTTCGCCTTCACACACAGCACTCAGAGAACAGCGAACAGAGACAGAGAGGGAGAGTGAAATAGAATAATAATAACAGCGACAACGACAACAATAACACAATTTGAAGGAGAAAAATAAGAACAAATAGTTTGTTTCCTGATATAGTGCTGTAAGAATTGACAATAACCAAGTTATTCGATTAATCGCTAAATCGCTACACAAACAAAAATCCATTTCACAGAATGAGAGAGTTGCGGTTGGGAGTTGTACATTGATCTCCTTTCAATGGACATTTATAAACTCGATCCGCCTTGAAATGTGGAGTCTTCAAATCGTCTGCGATACAACAAAACTTCGAGATGGTGTGACATGTAGTCCTGCAATCTTAGGAGTATACTTAATCATTCGGACCATAGGGACATTTTTACCACTTATTTTCAAACAAAACACTTAACTACTGTAATTAATATTCAGCTAGTTCGCAAATGCAGGCGTCTTCTGGGGTAAAAGAACCCGTATACAACTTTGATAGAAAAACCATTAACCATTCGGTTTTAGAACAGAAACAGGAATTCCGAGACTCGGTGAATAATGCCCAAACTATCCTCAAATTGTCCTACTACGGTTACAAAAATGGATTGTATTTTTCTAAAAAAAAAAATGTTCAATCGAATACTTTGGTATTCGAATAGTTGGTAGGTCGCATTGTTTGTAACGGTATCAGCAGCTCAACCAAACAACACAATTTTTATTTAATAATATTCTAATACGCACTTGTTGTCTTCCTCTTCTTCATTTCGATGGGGTACTGTGTACAAGCAAACAAACAAAGCAACCGACTGATGGACAGACAGAATGCAATTTCATAAAAGCAGAACGAAACAACAACAAAAATACAAGGAAGCGAACTTAGTTACATACATGCACACATACATATGTATGTAAGCGAGTGTAAAATGGTATCTACAAGTACGGGAGCCTAGTGTGAGTGACTAGTGTGGTTGGTGGCAATTGCATTGTCGGTGTTGTCGTCCAACGTCGACATTGTTGTTGTTGTTGCTGTTTTTGTACAACTCAATAACAAACGAACGAATGCGAAAGCAGAAAATAAATCAACAAACGCGTGAAATTACGACAAATTGCACTTTGGCCTGAGCGCGCTCAAACAAAACGCACACAATCGCCGAGAAAAACTGAAAATGAGGAATGAAACCACACACAAACACACGAGTCCGCACGCAAATACCCAAAACAAAACAAAAACACAACTCATCATTACCACAACTATAGCGGCGTCGTTACATTACGCTCGGTGAACAGCGACGCCAATGTAGACGGTCATGGCCCCAACAAACACACCAGAGCAGTAGCAGCTCAAATTTGCCTCGTCTTTTCTTTACTGGCGTTCTTACTTTGACGAGGTTGACGCTAACGTTTGTTGTCTCCCAACGATATGACGATGATTCTGCACAAAATGTGGACAAACTCAACAACAACAGTCCCCACACATTTCCCCCCCAGAAAGAAGCGCCACACACACCAAACACCCCATGGATTCCATTTAAAATCCACCAGCCCAACATCGCCACCCACATTCAACGATGTTGGTTACCTTTAAAAATAAATAGCTAAGACACACACACAAGCACTTACACAACTAATGGAAAAATATTAACAAAACAAAATACAACGAACGGCGACGACGACTAGGCTTCCCATTGCATGCCACACTCACAGAGACCAACAATGTTGCCCCAAAATCGCAAACAGGCAACAACGACGAACGACAACAATACAAAAACAAGCTCCGAGAAAAACAAAAACAGCCAACAAACAACCTCATCCAAAAATCCACCTTGTGGGGTACACTCTTCTGGTGGAGAGAGAAATGATGCATTCTCGTTGTGGGACAGGGCTGTGGGGAGTGAGTGTATGTGTATATTAGCACGGACACATTAGATGAGCATTTCACTAGAAAGCAACCCATACTCCTACCAATGAGACCGAGAACGAGAGAGTGGGGTTAGTACCCTACTTCGCACACCATTACTTTTGGGGGGGGGGGGGATAATGTAGTTGAGCGAAAGTTACAACAATCACGCAGTGTGAGAGAGGGAGTTGTGTGAGTAAGTAGATGCCAGTGCATGAGTAAAAAGGTAAACAATTTTTTGCACACTGAATGCCGGAATAGTGCACAAGAACAACAACTAAGTTGCCATCCCTCCACATACCCCCACCATGAGCACACGTAAAATATTTCACGATAATCATGTTAACGATGACGCTCTCGGTCTCTCGGTGATTATGATGGTATTGGTGATGGCGCTGACGATGGCGATGATGATGATGATGATATAAATGCCTGCCCTTTTTAGTTCTTGTTCCTCATTTTACAATTGTTTGATTTCATTACAATCATCTTGTCGTTGTTGTTGTTGCTATTTAAATGGTTACTTTTGCACGTACTTCTGTCGTAGTAAGTACTTTTGTTGTCAAAGAGAGCGACCAAGAGAGTGAGAGAGCAGAATTTAATGAGCACTAATGCAGGGGTTTGTTGCACCGCTGATGATTAATAGTGTGAGTGAGGGATTAGTTTTTGGCGGGCTCTTGTTTACTTTGTTCGCAATAATTGAGAATGACGTTTCATGAGTTGGTAAACAATTTCCACACAAGGCTATACCCGATAGGCCGGCCCCGATAACTTATTGAAGATGATACGACAAATGGAGTAGAAAACCGGAGGAGATCCACCATGGCGATTCAAAAATAAAAACAATGCATCAAGTTCAGGCGGCACGAAAGCATTTGTTCGGTATACCCAAAAGTACTACACACCGGGAAAAGGCTGAGGTACATATATACAGTCGAGTCCGGATATATCGCACTGCTAGGGACTCGACAAATTGGTTCGTTCTAAGCGAAGTTCGTTATATCCAGGGTAAAATAGGGACTTAAAAAAGTTTTCGTTATAGACGAAAGTTCGTTATAACCGGACTCGACTGTATCGCTATATATGGGCAGGGGCTCCATTAACATCTTTGAAGCTTCTGGACCGTGTACAGAGGCGAGCGGTGGTGATGATTGGGGATGGTAGGGTATCCAACTCTATTGTCTCCCTTCATCATCGCCGGAGTGTGGGTTGCTATTCTATAGATATTTTAACGGTATCTGTTCGTCAGATATCCGTCGTCTGGTCCCTGACGTTAGAACATTTAGCCGGAATACTCGGCTATCCAGGGTCTCTCATCCGTTCATTGTCAAATGGCCGGTTGACGGGACGACGCACTATAGAGAAAATTCGTCCTTCAGCCGGACTGTTCGTTTGTGGAATAATCTTCCTGCAAGTGTTTTCCCTTCCTGCTATGACATTGCCAAATTCAAGACCAACTTCAACAAACACTACTCCCTCTTTCCTCCTTCCAATACCCTTATTTCCCATCGCTAACACAGTGCATTGCATTTATAGGGGGCATCCCCTGAGTGTTAGTAAAAAAAAAAAAAAAACTCTAGTCCTGATAAGAGATTTAAAGCTTTTTCTTGAGCAGGAAAATAAAAAGTGATTTTTTGAATTGTGGAATTATTGAAATAAATGAGCGATATGTGGTTTACAATTAGTGTACTTAGAGAAGAGTCTAGGAAGAGTAGAGATTAGTTATAAGTAATCCAACTGTAAAACATATAATTTCGGATCTGCCTTAAACAAAGGCAAACAAATTGACTTCAAAAGGAATTAAAGTCTTATACGTCCGTTATCAGTATTAACTTTCATACAAAATTTGCATTCTAAGTTGTTTTAGCAATTTGAATGGAACGTAGGCAAATATTGACTAACGCCATCTAGACAATTTTGAAGCATTCAACATACCATAAACAATATGGTAACATCTCTTTTAACTTTGAGGTTTCAATAGCGTATTCCATGGTGTGGCAACGCTGATGATGTGTGCCCTTTCTTATTTGTGTAGAATACTTGTTGTGATACGATCATGTCCTTCAGTGGCTGGCTTAGTAAATATTTCTTAAGAGTAGGATAGATTCGGGTTCGAATCCCCATGAAATATTTTTTTTTTTTATATATTTATTTGTTATTTGAATCATGAAAATGGAGAAAATCTTGGAAATGTTCAGGTGATCGCTCAGCTCGTTAATGGGAACAGTCACAATTGTTCAGTCATTTCCATTTCAATTTTTTTTCAATTTAGGAAAAACCGTTAAAACAAAACAGAAGCGAATAATATGCGCAATTGACTTTGATTAACAATGCCTTTTGTGAAAGCTGTGTGTGGTGCAGAGTGTTGAAAAATGTTGATTCGGCGCTAGGGTCGCAGGATCAAATCAAGCCACAGTAGATATTTTATTTATAAAAAATGTCAAGTTTTTGTTTTTGTAAGTACACACAAATTCGGTTAAGCGGAAATGAAAAAAAATGAAGGAACAATTTTCACTATGCGGAGTTTTCAATAAGAAGAAATTCGGATAATTGAACATTTTTTCATTTAAACGAACTGAGTACTTTACTATGAAACGAAGATAGAAACATGTGGCACTGCTATTAAAATACATGTATGAAAAATTTAAATTTAGTATTAATGAGCTTGGCTGGAAAAAGCCATTTATTTTCATTTGGTTGGGTTGTCTTAAATGTGGTTGACACATAATTTTTTGAAATCATATGTTTTGCCTGTTCTTGTCGTCGTTATATTTATCATGTTTCTACTAAGCGGTGTTCGTATTAAATGTGAAACACATATATTAAGGATTTTCGTTTAAACGAAGTACAGTACATGGAAAATCATCCAGAACAATCGTTAATATTTATTTTCATTTCAACGCTCTTTTCAATTAAAATTATTTTTCTGTAATACAAACTGTAAATGTCAAAAAAGTATATATCTTTCTGGAAAACGAGAAACTCTTCTTCGAAACTCATACCCCGTAAACACAATCAACAGGCAATTCATAACGCTAATAAATCACGATTCCGTGCGTTTTTCATTTCTGAACGGAGTATTCTCCGTCTGTCTATTGGTCCAAACGAGATACCTGCTTCCATCTTAGCGGAATGTTTGAAGATCGACAGATGGAAAATGGTCCATTTCACTCCTTCTGATATTTCCATACGTTTACTATTTGAGAAATTTTCTCAAACTATATTAGGTATCCCCATAAAGAGAATTATAATAAAATCTTGAACGGCTAGAATGTATTTGATCATTACAAATGAATGCGCATAACACATTTTTTAAGTAGGTTTTTTCCATGAATATTAAAAGATATTTTTTCTGACGTATTCAAAAATACAAATTATTTTTTGTATAACATTCGGTTAAATGTTGTGCACGGGCTCTGGGCCCAAAGAGACATGGTCCCTTTAATGGTTGACCCCATAGACATTCAAATTAAACGTCATTTTTAAACGAATTCGTATAACTAAATTTTTGGAATCGAAAAAATGGGGCCCGTATATTGTGAATTCCTCACGTGCATTTCGTTTTGAAGATTTTGTAACATTTGAAGCATGGGATATGTCTCCATATTGTCGGAAAACCTCAGTCCCATGTTTTTACTTCTTGGATTTTGTACATTTCTAAGACCAACATCCATGAAAGTTGGTCTACATTGTGTTTTTGACCAGGCCTCACATCACCCATATTTACAAACCTCTAGTGAGTGTCACTACACGGCGAGAGTTATATAAATATTTATGTAGGTATAATTAATATTAATGCAAAAAGTGTATATTTTTGATTGGACTAGTTCGTTATAACCGACCCCTTAGTATTCGATACACCACCAGGTAAAATAAAAATGTTTATTAAACTAAATCCCCAGATGAAGTATTTGTTGTAGTTCATTACAGGGTAACCAATGTCAACGATTCATGAGGGCCCTCAAAGTTGTGAAGAGCCGCCTTGTTGGGGTCATAAATTCCGCATACTTGCGAATACGCCCCTGCAGGTTGTTTGTATATTTTTCTGCAATTCCTTTATACATTTCATTTGTTTGTTTCCAAAATACACAAACTGTTGTGTGTGAGTGAGTGAATTTAATAGTGGCTTACTTGCCTGGCTGGCTGGCTGCCTGTTGACGAACATGACGACGACTGAGAGCGACAGCGACGGAACTGAGAGGCCGGCTGACTGACTGGCTAGGTGACTGAATGACTGTGGTTTCTTCGTGTATGGCTGGTATTTGGTTATGGATGGATGGGTGACGATGATGATGATGATGTTGTTGTTTTGCTCCTCGAGTGATGATTTGGCTGGATGACTGACTGACTGGCCGACGGCATGACGGTTTGTTGTTATTATGTATTATGTCGCTGAAACTGTTGCCTCCGTGGTTGTTGTCGCTGTCCTCAGTATGCTTATTTGCATGAGGGAGGCGGCGGCGGCGGTGGTACTGGCAAATGAAGTTGAGCAAGCCAGCAGAGCTACCAGCGGCGCCACATTCTGTTATTTTCTGTTTTCTTCGACTTCAAGTGTTTCGGTTGTTTTTGTTGTTGGAGTCATTGGATTTTGTTTTTCACAAAATAAAAAAAAAAACAAAAAACGCACGCAGAAATAAACAAAACAAAACAAAAATTCGAACAGAAAATGTAAACAACTTTACGAAGAAAAACACCAGTTCAACAACAACAGCACCACCGACATAATGAGCTTCATAAGCCCGTGCGCCGACCGCGCAATCAACCTGTCTTCTCCCCTTAACCAAAGTAATGATGTTGAATTGAAGGCACTCACAAAAACAAAATATTGTTTACCATCGAATGATGATAATGAACATTGGTTGTTGTTCTTGTTCTGGGCTTCTTTCAGAGCCGGCGAGTGGAGATATGGTTTAAACATATTCACTCTCTCTCTCTCTCTCTGTCTCTCTCTCTCTCGTCATCATCATCATTGCCGACTACTCTCTTGGAAAGTTGTTTTTTAAGCATTATTTAGTTATCGTTCATGTTGTTGTTGTTGTTGTTGTGGTTGTTTCTCTGTTCAAGGAAATGTAAACAAAAACCAAACAAAACAAATATGAAAAATAAAACAACAGCAACATACACACAAGTATAATGGACGACAACAACACCATAGCCCAGCCAGCCATCCCCGCAGTCGGGCAAGCTTCTCAGTATTATGATGAGTATTTTGTGTTGTTAAATAAATTTCACAATTTTAACGTAATCATGACGTTGTGTTTGTGTGTGTGTTGTTGGCTGAGCTATGCTGCGGTGCGTTTCGGCCGGTTGTTTTATTGTTTTGTTATTTTCTGAGGTATTTTTTTTTTCTGCTGTAGTCTGCACTACAGCGCTGCCACCATTGAGTGGGGGGTTGAGACGTCAACGTAGACGCCACAGTTGTTTATCTCATTGTTGAAATGCTGCTACCGTCACATGAAGACGACACCAAAATGTTGCTGGTGATGGTGTGACCGATAGTGTATGTTGTTGATGGGTGGCATGGGCTGGGGCGGATGATGTTAAGTTAATAAACACATTTCGTTCGTTTTGTTTGAAATACAAATGTTTGTGGCAGAGAGAAAATGTCAGTGATGTTGAATCGGTGAGGGAATTGCTGGCGGAGAATCGAATGTATGTATGCATAATTTACATACCATCGATTTGGAAATACGTACTTTCTATTGCACAATTCAAGTACTACATCAAAGGCCTGCGGACTTTCCGTTGAAACCTTAACTACAAAACTTATCCTATAATGACAAGTTGGTTCCTTTGGGGTTCTTTGAATCTTTGGAAATCCTCTCACATGATCAGTATGTTTGAAACAGAATAACGAATAACAACATAATTAATACATTTAAAATATTAACACCCAATTAAATTAATAACATAATAATAAAATTAATAAGTACAGGGTTCTCAACAAGAGGTGTTATTTTGAATGACCCGGTATTTCAGTAGCTGTCACTTTTGACATTTGACAAGCAGAAACTACGCCATTACTAAAAATGGAACGATACACGCTCCACGAAAACGCACTGAAATTATTAAAACTAATTACAAAAATGGTGAAAATCTTGCGCTACGTGCCAAACAAGCAACGAAACCATTGTTTTTTTTCCGGGAAAATTTTCCGGGCCGTGTTATCTCTTGTGATTAAACACCTTGATAAGGTCTATGTCAACAGCACAGCGTCTATTCAATACCTCAAAGATAGAATTCGTTAGACTATCGAGGGCAGCCACTTAGCGATTTGGCTATGGAAAATTTCATGAAAAGGATATGGTCCTGTAAGCGTGGTCGTGTTTTTCATTATCAACGCCATACCTTCCTCTTTATTATGAAATAAAAATCCGATCATTTATCTCAAAAAATTTAATTTTTCTTTGAATACCAAAATACCACCTCTTGTTGGAGTACCCTGTATTTAAAAACTATGCTTTCCACTATTTTTAATAAAAAAAAATTTTATTTTTTGGATTTTTTTTTTTAAATTTTGTATTTCTTAACATTTTTGCATATGAAACAGTTTTTTATCACTTTGAAAATAAAAGTTATTTGCTAAAAAGGTCGAAATTTTTTCTCTTGTTGAAAGAATTGTTAAAATTTAAAAACAAAAATATAACATCAGACCTCGAGCTCGACTTTTATTAACATTTACTAAAAATATTTTTTTTTTTGAAATTTTGACCAATATCTTCCGATTTCCGCTAATTACACACTCCTGTACTAAATCGTATTAATAAATCGCTCTGTTTCCGAGATACCTATGTTTAAATGGACTGAATGTATGTCCGTCAAATATAAAATTATAACAATGTCGAGGACACAACAAATACAACTCTGTCCAATTGTCAACCTTCAGATTCGTCTATTCGGAAATCGACAACTCTGAAGACATTTTAGTAAATTGTAAAAGAGAAAATGTGTATTTCCATTGGACGGCGGGGCGGTACACAAATAAGATGTTCGTTTGTTTGGTGGTGTAGACGTTGGACGACGGATGGATGAATGCCGTTGTGAACTCCAAAATAAATACAAACCGCAAACGGAAAATGTTGGCAAACAAAGTCCAACAACATAAACAAATGGAAGGGTAAGCAAACAAAAGTGGAAGATGTGCTGAGCAAAGGAAGAGTGAAGACGGACGAGTTGGTTGGTAGGGTATGTCAAGCAAGCAGTACAACGTCCTAATATAAAATTGGCAGAACGATAAACAGACAAACAAACAGACGACGTGCACACACACATATATGTATGTATATACATATAAAAACAACAACAAGAAAAAACAAATAAATATGAGTCAGTCAGTCGCAATTGACGATGACAAGTCGCATGTAAGTGAGAGTGAGTTAGTCATAAAGACAGATAAACAAATGGGCAATTCCATGTGAAACAATTACAATTTGCTGCAAACAATTCTTACTTTTGTTTCATTTGTTGGTGTAAGGGTCGTTTTTAGGGAATTCTAGAATTGCTGTTTATTTTTTTAATATTTCGGAAATATTTAAGACGAATTATGATACTCTCCACAGAATAGAATGAATATTTACCCAACAGAATGCAGTGAAATCTCTTTTGAGCGGAGACCGACGGGTCCATTGAAATGCGTCCGTTCAAGGGACAATTGTGTTTCTTATGGAACACTGCGGGAACCTGCCAACAGTGTCCATCCAAAGGGGGTGTCCGTTATGGGAGATTTCACTGTGTATACCCAAAATTAAGAAAACCAAAAAAAATATTGAAACATTTTAAATCTACAGAAATTTTGATTTTATTAAATTGACGTTTTTTCTCTATTTTTCATATACGTGTCTTTTGGTCCTTGAGTATTTTTTTTATAGAAATCTGGAACTTTTCGACGAATTTATTCTCTTAAACGCCGGATATCGCCCAGATACACTTGTTAGTCAAAAATTACCCTTATTTTTATTCGCATTGAGAGACTTAGTTGCCAGAGGAGGGTTTGCATATAAAACACGTAAACCGTCATCCCATTACCAGTTTCAATATGTTCTATGAGTCATGTATAGGAATGGACAAAATTCAAGTTCAAATTTCTCCAAGATGCCTGCCTTGTCATTGCTTCACTTGACGACATTGATGGTCTACCAGAGTGTGGCAAATCTTCCACCTGATTTTGATTAAGTCCATTCGTCATAAGTCTTCGGTAAACAAAGTAAAATTTCAGAGAAATCTTAAAATCACTTAAGAAGTCCGTAATGTAACAATAACCATATTTTGTGTCTTCTAAAAAATTGTGTTTTTTCATCATAAGTAGTTAGTTCATTCAGAATGTCACAGAATAAAAATACAGCAAAAATGTACCACTCGGCAGGATATAGGAATATTCAAATACCGCTGTGTGTACACATTTGAAGCTTCAAAGCCCTTATGAGGTCTTTGATTATTTTAAAACCGCCACTGCCACCTTTGAAAACACAACAAACTTGTAACACTTCGTGTGGAATGTCCCAACTCCAAATTGCTGCCAGTCGAGCTGAACAAGACAAAGAGTCGAAAAAATTGTCCATAACAAAACAACAAGTGTAGAGATCACACAAATGGATAGGAAAGGACAAAGGGATGGGATCCGAGGGCATTTAACAAATTGTAAAAAAAAAACCTGTGTAGTGAACAGACGACCATGGCGATCACGCAGAGAGTGTGTCTGCGGATGGGAGGTCAACAAACATTCATTTTGTAAATAAACAAACCGACCAAAACGAACCGCGAATATCTTCATTATCAACATGGAAAGCATCATCATCATCAATGACAACAACACAAACAAGAGCCTCATCATCATGACACTTGTGCAGTTCTTTGTTTACATTTTGTGCGTTGTTGTTTTTTTTTTTCATTTCGCCAAAAGTTAAAAACTGCACACCAACAGCATCATTATCGTGTTCATTATGTTTTAACTTCATTATTGTGTTCTGTCTGCACCATCATTATCATTGCCTTTATCATCGCCAACATCAGCAGCACACAACCAGCCAACAACTAACAACAACAACACCACCACCATCATCATCATCAACAATAACATCGTCGACAGAGGGCCCCCCTCCACCCCCCCAACCGACCGTTGTAGACAACAATACTAGCAGCAACTGAGCAAGCAACAACAACGGTAGCACCAGCAGCAGTGACAGTGACAGTGGCAGCAGAGCACACGAAGCCAGACGACAGGCAGCAGCTCGCCGGACGACTACGACGACGTTGAGAAATTTCATTTCAATTGTGAGTGAGCATTTCAGTTACAAATCGATTTCATAAGGTTTGGTAGTGTTTTACGGTGTTTGTCGTCGGTCGGTCGGTCGGTTCACAGACAAAACAAAAAACAAATATTCGCATGCAGAAGAACAAAACAACCGAGTGCGAAAAAAAAACACATTTTCAAATCGCCACAGAACTGAACGGACGGACGGTACGGAATTCTACCATACGTAGCAGGCAACAAAAATAACAACAAAACAAGATTCTGAAAAAAGAACGCACGCGACTGTCTCGTGAAAAACAACCAAAAATAAATGTCGCTATTCTGTTTTGGGCGCAAAAATTCAAAAATATAAAAATAAAAATAAAAACAAATTTAAAATTTCGTCAAAACAGAAAAAAATAGAAAATGTAACCAAAAATAAAACCATTTTCACACATACGTCATTAACGACAACAACAACGACATCACATGCATTTGAATTAAAATGTGGGTAAATAAATGAAAATAAAACCAAACAACAACAAAAAAAAACAAAAAATAACACACATTTGGGTTTTAGCCTGTGCGCTCGTTAACATCATCAGATGGTGTGAAAATCGATTTCCAATTTAAAAAATCTTTTTGGGATTTTTCGCACGTTACATTGAAATGTTCAACAGTTTTGGCGCTAAAATTGTGCAGAGGAAATGTTGCCGCGCCGTAAATGTTGCTCACAGAAAAATGATGATGTTGCTCGCAACGGTCACTTGTTGTTGCTGCTGTTATGATTTGTCTGTTTTTGTTTTGTGTGTTGAGTGTGTGTGTCTGTTTGTGTGTGTGTCTGTTTGTGTGTGTGTCTGTTTGTGTGTGTGAATGCGAGTAACCATGTGTGTTAGTATGAGTAGCAGTGTGTCTGTGTGTCAGCGATATTCAAGTGTGCTCCGTTCGGTCGGCTCTGTTCAATTTCATTTCCTTCTTCCGCTGCAAAATAACCCATAGAAATTTATTTTAATATGTTTGCTGTTGTTGTTTGCTTTACGGATGGCCTTTGTTGTTTTCGTTTTTAACAACAACAAAACAGCCAGCGTTAATGATATTTGACTTTTCTTGCGATTGTTTTTCAATTTTCAACAAATTTCAATAATGTTTTTGCGGCATTTCCTTTAGGCCGTTGCGTTTGCGGCTGATTGGCAAAACGTACAAACAAACATAACAACAACAACACACCCGAAGTGGAATTGAACTAAAAGGACTCTAATAAAATACGAAAAAAAAAAATAATTTCATAAAGAAAAAAGGAAAGGCGAATTTAGAAAACTTATTGTGGCATGGCCACTGTTCAAAGGAGCTTAATCAGTAAAAATTGCCTAAAAGACAGCCAGTGAAGAGCTCGTCGAAAGCGAAATTAGATTTAAGTATTTTAATGAAATAAAAATAAAAAATACAGAAAATTCAAATTAAAACATTAACACAAATAGAAGTGAAAAATATACATAGTTTAAAAGAATTATTCAGAATTATTTTGAAGCCAAAAACAGTTTTTTTTTTGGAGAAATTCAAATGTTGTTCCCAATGCTGGTCACATGTTATATAGAGAATAAAAAATACACAAAACTAAATTATAAAACATAACATGCCTATAAAATAAAATCATGTGAAAGTAGAAAATATAGAAATTTCTGGAACACACACCCAAGTAAAATAAAAAATAAATAAAAATAAAAATTAATAAATAAAAATAAAATTTAATAAAAACAATAAAAAATACAATTACTTTTCTTATTATTGGTCAACTTTTCCACGGAGATTATAAATATGGCCACCAAAAGTTGTAATTTTGAAACATAACTCAAGGTGAAAAACAAAAGCCCAACAAACCTAGTGAATGTGGAAAAAGTGGATGATATTGAAATAAGAAAAAAATAATTCAATTTTTTTTTTAATTTGTTTTTAAAAAACATCGAATTTTGGTGATATAGAAACACAAACTTTATTAAAAGCAGTTTAACCTAATTATTATTACTTCATTGATATGATTAGTCAAATAATTGCAATCAAAAGTGAAGTTACCAATTTTTTTTTCGTTTTTAAAAAATATGGTTTAAAAAAAAATTAAGCCATACCAACAAACATAAATGATTTTGTTTTTTATTATATTCTTACAACTGTTAATTTAATTTAACTGTGCTCGAACCGCCATACTAGTGATTTAAAAGTTATACAGTCAAACTTCCATAACTCGAATCACCATTGTCCCGTAGAAAAGTTCGAACTACGGAGACTTTGAGTTATGGAGTTACTTATAAAACTGTTTAAGGGAATTTGTGTCCTTAACTGACTCTGGAAGTGTTGCGACTTAAAGAAAATTCAACTTATGGAAGATTCACTGTATATGAACATTGTTTACAAAACTTGCTAATTTTTATTATCCAATCAACATACCAATAACAAGGACAATCATTTTTATTTGTGCGTATTATTTTTTGCGAAAATCTTTTTTAGTTTTTTGCGACTTTGTAACGTTTAACATTTGAACGGAATTTAAAAATGTTTATAATATAAATTGCAATGTATGGACAACTGGCTTTGTGGACGGCCGTGGTGTAGTAGGTAGTGTGTGCGACTATCACACAGATAAACCCAGGTTCAAAACCAAGTATGATCATCAAACGTTTTGCCGGCTGGAGAGTAATCTCAGCACGCCGAGGATTCTTTTTTTCACTTACAAAAAAGTTTCTTTTGTGTTAGTTCTCAGATCAAATTAAATTTAATTTTGTCAAGATCTGTTGCTTTAGGTGAGTCATCCGTTTTATACTCATGTTACTTTATAAAAAAAAAGAAGTTATATCACTGAGACGAGCGACTGTGTCACGTGCTAGAATATTGACTGTCTAAGTCCTCAGTAACCTTCCAAAAAAAAAACTTATAGGATTTTTTATAGGATTTAAAAAATCGGAAATGTACATTTGCAGGGGAGGTACCAGGAGAGGCATTTGCTTATTTGTGAATAAAAATGGAAATCCTACATCGATTTGAATCCCCGTATTCATAAAAATTAAAAATAGCTTGTTTAGAAAAATGTCTGAAAATACAAAAACAATTTGTCTTAACAAATATTTTATACATTACTTTATTTTAATCGTAATATATGTTGCTTATGCATATTTTAATTAAAAATTGCCACTTGCTGAGATTTTCCAATTTGTATGACTTCTAAAAAAATGAAAAGAAAATTGTTTGCAACTCTGAAACCGCCATTCAGATAAACCGGCACTGAAGACAAGGACTAAAAATAATTTAGTGGCAATTTTTTATTTATTTATTTCAACAATCTTCGAAAAAAGCCTTTTCGAGTGAAAAGAAAATTGTTTGCTTTAATTTGTTTGCAACTCTGAGACCGCCATTCAGATAATAAGCCACTGAAGACAAGGACTAAAAATAATGTAGTGGCCAGTTTTTTAAAATTTACTTCAACAATCTTCGAAAAAAGCCTTTTCGAGTTATGACAATTTATGTTTCAAAAAAAAAGCAACAGAATAATTTTAATAAAAATTCTCCATAAAAAAAATGCCATTTTTCGGGGGACAGTGCTAGGTACATAGTACATCAGAATTCTTTAGTGGTTTTCCATGAAATTTTTTTTTGTAATTACACAAATAATCTCTTTTTTAACTAACACTCACGGGATGCTCCCCTATAAATGCAATGCACTCTGTCAGCGATGGGAACTAAGTATATTGGGGGGAGGAGAAAAAAAGGAGCAGTGTTTGTTGACAGCGACCTTGAATTTGAATTTGGTAGCTTCATAACAGGCAGAACCATTTTGTGATTTTCAAATTTTATTTCAAATTTTGTTATAAATTTAGGTTTAGTATTCCATGTTTTAAATTCAACTCCATTTCGAATAAAGTTTAATATTCTTTTTAAGTGTATCGGCTCAAAATGCCTCAAATCGCATTTGTGGTTTAGTGAAAACGATTTAATTTTTTTTTTGTATTAATACTAAATACAAAAAAAAATATTGAAAAATTCTCAACTAGTGGGCCGAAAGTACTGGGCATGTTTAACATTCCCGTACTGTGTCCGTGGTTTTTAAAATGAAATTTCAAAAAGAAAAATGTAATGAAAAAAACTTTCTTTTTGTTGGTTGTTTTTCAAATCTTTCTCTCATTGATGATCAAAGAACTTGGTTAGTTAGTGAAACTCATTTTAAATATAGAAAATTCGTGAGAACTCATCTAATTTTGTTTACAAAATTGAAGGACCAGATACTCAAATTGAGTAAATTTGATCTTGCTAAGGTATCAATTTAAAAACTTCTTACTTATTTGAAGTAAGAAAAATCGCCAAGCGTTCTATTTACTTGTCAACAGGTGCAAACGTCCTTGAATTGAATACATTGTCTGGTCTCGATCTGAAAATGTCTTGAAACATAAACCTTTAACCGGCAACCCTTTAATGGGAACGGTTGACAATGCGTGCCGGTTAGGGGATTATTTAGTAAACATATTTTTTGAGGTGTATTTATTCAGTAATGGAGGAGGTTTCGATTCCATTAATATTTGTAAAACTTGGAACTAATATCGGGAAGTACTCACTCACTAAAATGTTTGTAAATATAATTTTATTCAAAATTAACAACAGATTGTGAAAAAAAAATTGTTTTCATTTAAATTTATATTTCTTTTTTTATAATCTCCCCCTTCATCTGTGATTTGAACCCAGAGCCTTTGATTTGTTTACCTTGAAAACAAAAGCAAAACTCTTTAAAGTCTCGGCCACGAGAGTCTCCAAAAACGTCCCAAGGTTTCATTAATAAGTGATCGTAAAATAACGGCAATTCCATAGCATTTTCCTATTCCCTTTTACTGACATTCGGGTGGTTTTTGAATTGGCTAGCAGAGTTAACTGTTATACATGAAAATAGAAATACATACGAGGACTGGTAGACAAGTTTATCCAAGTGACTGCAAAAGGCGGTGTATGCCAAAGGATTCGAAAATATTCTAATCCCAAGGGAGTGATGTTTTGGTAATTTTTGAAATCGACGTTTAATGAAATTCAGCTTGTGCATGATTTCCAACCAGTTTCTTGTTGAAAAATTTATCAATTACAGTTTATTAGAATCAATTGAATTGGGACAAATTGGACAAAGTCCATCCACATCCACAGGACCATCCCATATTGTCATACTTCCTCGAGATGTCAATGTAGAAAGTCATTGTATGGAAAACCCCTTCGAATCACTGGACATTTGCTAAACACAAAATGGACATTTTATGTTTTTTATAAAAAAACATTTCAAACCACATGTGAACCTTTGTGTATCTTCCGACAACAAAAAGTTCCACAAAACGAAATTTGCAATTTTTAACAATTTGATTTGAAATGTTAATTGACGAATAAAACTTAAATAATTTATAAAATATTTGCAAGTTTTTGGACATTTATAATGACGTTGTATGTCACCTGAGCGCTGGCCAAAGATCAGCTATTTTGTTGTTATCGCTTCATCTCTTTGAGATGTTGCTTTCATTTTGAGTTTAATGAAAGTCAATACATTTTTTCGTAATGAAATTTATGGTTTTTATTTTTTTTTATTAAAATGGTTCACATTCAGATTGGTTTTGTTGTTTTTTTTTATCGAAATCTCCAACGAAGTAGAAAAAAATCGCCTGGGATTTGGCGAATTTATTCATAATTTCTTAAAGTGTCAATGTCCGTTTAATGTTGTTTTTTTTTTCTTCTTTTTAGGACATGTTGTTGTTTTGTTCCCTCGCAAATTTTGTTTGTCCAGACATTTATTTTTCGAATTCGATGTGTGTGTGCGTGTGCTTTTGTTATTTTTAAACATTTTTGTATATTTTTAAAATGTTAATGAAAACGTTGTGGTTTTTTTTCTGCACAGGCTTAGCCAAAATATTCGCATAAATGAAAGTTGAACACAAACAAAACAAAACACAAAAGAAATTTTACGAAAAACAAAGTGATTAAAAATATTAGTTGGAGACCTGATTTCATTGGCTTATCCATATTGGGACTAAATATTTGCCAATGCTAATTCGAGGGGGGGTGGGGAATTTCATTCAATCTTCTTGTATTATTCATCGTAGTCGTCAGTCGGCCATAAAGTCTTTGATTATTGTTTTATAATTCGTTGTGAATATTTAATGAATTTTTTTTTTTTGGGAAACGTCAGTTCCGCAATAGATTTGCTTTAATCTGCGCATTTGGATGATTATGTTATGACAATTGGACCAGTGTCCGCCAAACATGTCAAATGTGTGGCATTAAAACGAAACCGTCTGTTTAAACCGCAACTTTGGATTAGAGCCTGATTTAACCGGAGATTGTTTTCTTTGTGATAAAACTAAATCTCAAGAAATGTTGGTATCTGGATCCAAACTAGTCTTGTGTTTAATTATAATTCTAAGTACTTAAGAGTAATCTACAACATGTTGTTGGGAGTGTCCTGCTTTATATATAAACAATTGCCAAGCACTTTGGTGCTTGAATGTGCTTTTCCAAGTCCTCGATACTAAATTTTTTCCATTTGTCCCCACCACTGGAGACCCGGTCTTTCCAGCTAGGGCCTTCCCTAATAGTCGTAGGTTCAGAGCAGGTCTGAACCACTGGTTCGGTTTTTAGTTACTTTTGAACCGATTCAAAGTTGATTTATAAATCATAGAAAAAAATTAACAAAAAAATTTAATTCAAACTAAGTTTAAATTAGTTTATTTTAAATCTATTGAACCTCTTTTTTACACCATGTCCGATATATTCCAAATCTAAATCGTTCATGAGTCGAATGAGTAAAAACGACATCATTGTGATGATTTTCCCAAAAGTCAAACACACATTTTTGTTTTTTTTTTGTAACTTTCTACGATTTTTGGTTCGTTTCGACATTTTTTCCAACAGGGGTCTGGTTCACGGTTCGGTACTCAGAGACAAAAAATATGGGTTTAAACCCGGTTCGGTTTCGGTTTGTATCACTTTAGGAGGTTATGCTAGCAGTCGGATTTTGGTGCTTTACTCGTTTCTGGCATCACTTCTGTTCACACAGACCTCAGTCTCCTTAAATTAGGCGGGTTTTCGTTACACCGCTAGCTTAGAGAGTTAGAGAGAGCGAGTATGGAGAGTTAAGCGATATTAAGCATGGATAGAAATTACCGCATAAGTTTGTGTCTTAAGTTGGCAGAGCATTGCCAGCATAAAAAATAACAAAATGACAATATTAAATGGTGCAATAGTGTATAAATTGTGATTTAATATAGAAGAAGGAGAAAATGAATAAAAAATTCTATCAGAAAAGACGAAGGAACCGTTGTAGTATTGTTAATTTATAATTGAATTTGATATATTTGTCCACAACACTTTTTCATCATGACTATTTTTTCCGATTTTCATGAAAATGTTTTAACATTTTTTCACAGCGTTCGCAGAATGCTGCCTGTTTTATGTCAAATGACAATATCGCTAGTTTGGCGTTTTCTTTACAATCAAGCAAGCGATAATGGCTAGCTTGTAACGAAAACACGCCTATTGTCGTCTTTCGAACAAGTACATTTGTAGAATATCCTTTCACCTCGTTACAACTGAATTCGCCATAAGCCACATCCTTATGCCCAGAAATGTTAACCGCCATTTGTGGTTATGAAATTTCTGATCTACAATTTGTGTAACTTAAGTTAGAACTATTAGTTCTTCATTGGCGAGTGAGTATTCATTTGAATATCCCGTCTTTTCTCTGTGTGTGTGTGTTAAGGTGGATCGTAAATTACCCACCACATATATTTCGAAAGTTAGTATCCGAAATTAAAAAAAATCGCCAGATAATCAATATTCGAATTTGTGGCTGTTGATTGGCAATAAAATTGTTTACTATCAAGTCAATGACCAGCACTTTCATTGACGTCAATATGCGTAATGACGTTTCTTAGCATAATCATCGACACGCTGCACACAGTGGTCTCACATAACTAAGCCGAAAAGAAGAACCTCAAGATTCACAACATAATATGGATCTTGACTTATAGAACTGGGATAACATCGATCTAGATATATTTCAATAGAGCCCTCATACCAAACAAATTGCTTGCAATCTAAAGTTAAGGTGCTGTAAATGTCGCCTGAATCAAATTCCGATACAGTTTATTTATTGTAATGGATTCATAAACACCCAGCGAGAAATTTGACCCAATCATTTCTATTCCATAAATGGCATAGATTCCGGTTGTTGACAGAAATCGTGACCCAACTACATTGGGAACTAATGCAGACTTATTTCCGAAGTATGTAGTTGCCATTTACACCTCGTAGAAGCCTGGCGACTTTACGACTAAGAGTGTAGTCTCGAAGCCAAGGAAAACTTGTCTAAAAAAATAAGTCCCGGTCCTAGATGGCAACCAGAAGAGGATTCGGATGCTCGAATTCTCATCATTGAAATAACAAGAAGAACAAATGAATCGCTGCCCAAACCACTGTGCCTTCGACTTGGCATATACGACTACTTTTAACAATTTCTCGGTTTAAATTCGAAATGACAATTTTAAACTAATTTACGTATCGTGGTGATTGGCTCGATTTCGTACAAATATTGTGTTTGTTTTTTTTTCGTTTCGTCTGGTCTGGTCCACGGACAAACAAACAGCCATAAACAATAGGCCACATTATTGTTGGCGCTCTCAGACAACAGCTACCGGTTCCTAGGCCATTTTTTGCCAGTAGTGCTAGACTACCAACAAAACCCCCCCCCCCCCCCCTCTAAAAATGTCCAAAAAACAAGTGATCATACAGGTGTAGTATTTTGACAATCTATGTTTTATTGTTGTTGTTATCGGTTAAACCCCACGAACAACCAAATGTTCCCGATCGAATAATATTTTCCTAGAAATGCGAAATATTTGTTTGTGCCGGTTATCTCATTTTCATGGTCTGGCATTTGTTTCAGAAGCGAACAACAGCAGAAACAACACCCATGCCATGCGTCCGTCCAATTGGCACCCTCCAACGGCTCACGCCTCCCTCACGCCAAGGCGTTGTTTATGTTTTGTTTGTGCGATCTCTATGCTGAATTGGCTTAAAAATAGTAATGGACTCTAATCATTTGTGTTTTGTTTGCTATTTTTAAAACAAGACAAAACAAAAACGAAAAGTATTTTTTTTTCTTTTTCAGTTTCAGTTTGAGATAAATCAAGTCATTGAACGTGGTGTGGTTGGTGTTGAAATGGAGTGTCGTTGTTTGTTTGCTTGGGGATTGTGGTGTGGTTGTTTGTTTGTGTTTTTTTTTTTTGATGAATTTTTGTTTGTGCTTTTCCTCTAATAGGTCACATTAACAATAGAATTATGTTAGTGATAGTGAAATATTCAGATAGAAATGACTTCAGACGAAAAAAAAAGTTAAAAAAAACAACAACAACAACCAACACACAGCACCGACAAAAGACTGCCAATAAATAGTTTTGATATAATTTGTTATTTTGTTTTAAAATTGAAATCGTTTAGCGGGGGCAAAACTCACACACACACAACAATTGATGTTTTGAATTTTTAGGTCACATATTTTGTGGTTTTTGTTTCGTCTTCTTCTCGTTTTTTTTGTTAATACCCCATAAAGGTATTTGGTTTTTAGGTGCTTTCGATTTGATAAGAAAATTGTTTTTTTTTATTAATAAACTCAAAATCATGATTAATCACCCCTATTCTGCACTACAATTACGTTCCCGCATTACGTTACGCATCGATCGAAAATTTGGATTCCAACATAAAACGTAATCGAAAGAATAAGAAGAAGATATGTGGGTATTTACAGTAAGCTCTTTGTCTGTGGAATGTGTGAGATCGAAACAGAAAACCAAACAATTTTGTAAACATTGTGTGAAAAAGTTGAATGTTGATTGAAAAAGTGGAAAAGTTGTAGTGATTAATAAAACAAAAAATATTTAGTGTTAACAAAATAAAGATAAAAGTAGTGAAGGATAAAAGGCAGAACATATACGTAGTAAAAAAAACAGAACGTAAGTGAGAGGACCTGTAATAAATGAAATATAACTCACAAAATAATAGAAAATATTAATCTCTACTCCATTTTATACTTACATTTTTATTATTTTAATTTTACTTTTTATTTTATTCACAAATTTGATCTCTTTCCGCCACATATTTCTTAACGTACAAAAACGTAGCTACGATTGTAGTGCAGAATACCTACAATCGTAAAAATTACGCAAACGGAACGCAACGGAATAGAACGCTCAATACCAAAACGGAGAAAATCCAATCGCGATTGTAGTGCAGAGTACCTAATTTGCCAAAACGGAGAAAATCCAATCGTGATTGTAGTGCAGAATAGGGGTGAATATACCAACGACGAACCGCGCCCTGTTTTTTGTGCTCCCCCAAACACAGTTTGTGCGATAAAGATACCATCGAAGGGGTCAATGGTTTGATGTCTCATTGCGGAATTCAGCCATAAAATGCGTTTTAACTTTATCATTATCGGCCATACAATAAGGTGGTCTCCAGTGCAGGTTTCACTTGTGTGTTCTTTGGAAACGGCGTATGTTGTCGTTGTATCGACAGCTAAAAGAATCGATGTAAAAGGGGATGTATAGGGGTTTTATGGATACTCGTACTGAAATATATTATTGCTAGTGCCGCCATACTGAAATCGTAGTACCGACCCAGTGCAAGTCAACTCGGCCTCAGAAGTGTTGTCTGTAAACCCATTAAAATAATATAATTGAAAACGGAGGATAGGGTGGCTAATATCTCATAAATTGTAAGTGAACAAATTCTAAAAAAACAATCTTCGATCTATGGACGCAAAACTTAGTGGGATAAGCAATCCCAGAAAGATGGGAAAAAATAAAAATACACGTGTATAGGCGATTTTCATGTACGCGTCAGATTTTTTTTTTTAAGTTTGAAGTATAAAGCTCTTAGTGGCCTGTGTGAAAGCCTTTGGACCGATTTTTTACCCATTTTCAGTGATCCAATCGAGCTGATTTTTTGCAGGCAGACTCGTGGAAATATCTGTATCACGTAAAATTTTTTAAAAACAATTTTTATCAATTCTCCGATTTTCCCCAATTTTTTTTATTTTCGAAAAAAAAAATATTTTTTTCACTTTTCTTGGCATAACTTGAAGAGACTCCAAATTTTTAAACTACTTAAGCGTTACGAAAAAAAAAATGTTTTTTGAACTGAAACCTTAAAAAAAACGATAACCATTTAAAAAAAAATTAGGAAAATCTGAGAATTGATAAAAATCTATTTTTTAAAAAAATTTACGTGATACAGACACTTCCACGAGTCTGCCTGCCAAAAATCAGCTCGATTGGATCACTGAAAAAGGGTTAAAAATCGGTCGAAAGGCTTTCACACAGGCCACTACGAGCTTTATACTTCAAACTTAAAAAAAAAATTGTGACGTGTACATGAAAATCGCCGATACACGTGTATTTTTAGTTTTTATCCCCTTTCCGAAAAAGTAAATTTGGTTCATAGGACAGAATGTGTGTAACACGGTGTTATGAGAGAAGTACACAAGAGGACTGAAGCGGAATGGTACTGATAAAGGTGTCCGTTTATGAGAGGTGTCCGCAAAGGGGAGGGTACACAGTATATGTATATCTCATTACCATTTATATTACCATGTCATGAGATCTCATTACTTATTACCGTTTACATTACCTGGTAATGACATCTCATTACCATATGCATTACCTGATAATGACATCCCATTACCGTTTCCATTACCTGGTAATGACATCCCATTATAATTTCCATTCACACAATTTCCTCCATTTTATGGCATACTTTTGGGAGGCATACCGATTACATTCTTTTTAGCTCTTGATCAAATTTAAGTCCGTAGAGAAACTGAAGTTTTTTTTTGTACTGGCGGTAAGAAATGTCAAATTCTTCTTTAATACAACTGGAAATTAATTTTTGGTTTTCTGAAAAATCTAAATTTTTGGCCAACTGGAATCCATGCTAAACGATCCCATCGGCTAAAGGAGCCCTTATATAACTAAAAAGTAATTTTGTGAAAACATTCGAGATTTTAATTTATTTCCGTTTTTTTCTTTCTTTTACTTTCAGTTCAAGACCACCACGCAAACACAAAAGGATTATACAAAACCTTAAAGAAAAAACGATTTGTTTCAAATGAAAAAGTTTCCTAATTTCAAAACCAAAAAGACATTTAAACCACAAAATAGTCAATATGCTGCAGATACAAACTGTAATAGAAAACGATCACAGCATTATTCTTAAAAACATTCCTTGATAGACACACGAATAACACACAACGGCAAGCAAAGAAGAAACTTCCACCCAGAAAGAACCCAAACTGAACAAGAAAACAGAGATAAAACAGATCGGAAGAACATCTAAAACAGAAATCAGCATATCACCACATATCGCCCACATCGGATAAATCGCCCAAACCCACCTAAACCCACTTCGACTATCTATTTCTATCTGTCCATTTCACCGTCTCTCTCTCTCTCTCTGTCTCTCTCTATCTATCCCCTATCTATCTGTCTCTATAAATCCCTTCATCTCTCTAATGAATTTCAATCCTGCTGCATTGCGCAACAGCCTAATGCACACAAAAATCATGGAATGGACCAATGATGATGCTCTCGAACTGATTGAACAGTATCGATCCCATACGGAGCTGTGGAATCGTGCCGACCCCAAGTACAAAGACAAACTGTGTCGCTTTCGCGCATGGTCGGAAATCGCTGAGCGTTTCGGCTGCAGCAAGGCTGAGGTCGAACGCAAAATGAACGTTCTGCTCACCCAATATCGCCGCGAGAAACACAAAATGTTGGTCAAACTATATCAAGGTATCCAGCCGAATCCATCCAAATGGTATGCGTTCAAACGTTTCGACTTCATGGAGGCGGGTGGTGGCAGTGCCAGTGCAATGGCTGGCATAGCTGGCGGAGGCGGTGGCGGTGGAGGTGGCGGAGGCAGTGGTTCCTCTAATGTTGCACTGAATAGCAGTGTCGGCAGCAATAGCAACAACGGCATCACAACCAACGGTCATCATCATCATCACCAGCAACATCATGCAGCGGCGGCTGCGGCAGCAGCAGCGCTCAATGGTTTAACAGCGGCCGGCTACGAGTCAGCGTCGGCGGCAGCAACAGCGCCCACACTATCCCACCATCGCCGAATGAAAAGCAAAGAAATGAAATATTTTGGTGCGGTGAGTACAAACAACAAAACAAATCATTAGAATAAAACGAATAATTTATAAAGCTTTTTCTTGGTACGAAAGTTGTTCAGACACAAATTTGTAGGCAAACTTTTCATACAAAACCATATGAACAAACTCTCAATTAAACCCTTTCATGACCAATACATTTTTTAAAAAAAAAGTTTTATATTTTATAAAAATGTTTCCTGATTTCCAATCCGTTAACATTTTTAACTTTACAAAATCCTTTTCTCTGTGCTGTATGCCATCGTTGGCTTTGAATGGGTTAAGGATTTTTCATATTCTCTAAAACGATTTTTGGTCATGCGACAACTTTTTAATTTCCGAAATTTTGCATAAATAAAACAGAAATTTTTTTATGCGAAGTTGTTTAGTTTAACTCCTTCCATTCGAAAAAGATCACAACTTTGTTAATGCAAAAAAGTCCACAAAACATTTTTATGCGGAAAAAACTATTTTCACTTTGTGATGATACTGGTTATCCTTCCCCAATTTTTAATTATGCGAGCAAATTAAATAGCTCTGATCGAAAAAGGAAGAAGAACAGGACCATTATCACGATGTAAACAATTCACGAAATTCGAATGAAATAAACTGGAAAAAAAAACATTTTATTGTAATGAAATTTCATCCTCAAACATGCACAAAAAGTAACGAACAATGAGAAAACATCATTACGAATGAAAATTTTATTTTTTTGTTTGGTTATAAATGAGTGATTTTTTTTTTGTATCAATGAAATACAAAAAAAGAGTAAACATAATAAAGAGAACGTTGTGAAAAGAGTACCACACATAGAGCAAAAATACTCTGTGGTAGAGATTGTAAACGGCGGGGAGAGATTGGGGTGAAAAGGCAGATTTCTTCGAAACAAACAAACAGGTGCATAGAAAAGGGGGGCGGGGGAGGGTACACTGTAAAGAGTGGTGGATCCATGTGGTGGTGGATTGTAGAGTATGAACGATGAAGAGAGCGGTGTTTGATGGGGAACGAAGCTCTTTGCGAAATGAGGGGATTTTGTTTTGTTTTTATTTCATTCAAGTATTGACACAGTCGAATACGAGTAAGTGGGTATGTGTGTGTGTGTGTGTGAGTAGTAATGTGGTGTGCTTTTCTTGTTGTTGTATTGTAAGGGTATTTTTGTTGTTGTTTTGATAAAGAAAAACAAAACAAGTAAGACAACACAAAAAAAAACTGAATCAACAATACAAAATAATACATGCGAAGGTTGTTGTTTATTATTGTGAGACAACAAAGTAAGGAGGAAGAGTTTTGCTTGCCGTGTCGGTGTGTGTATGTGTGTGTGTGTGCTGGCCCAGTGAATGGTGGTTGTTGGGGAAGAGGGGCATTTATGGCAATCATTGAAAATGTAAACAAATTCATGTACGAATGCGTATTGCGAGGGTTTAATTTTCAGTTTCTTTCGTTGAGGCAGTCATGGTACAACATGGTGGGCAGGAAGTGAGCGGTCAGTGTGATGGGCCCTTTTATGAAAATTATGAAAACACATTTGAATTGCTCGTTGTTATTGAAAAAAAAAAACAGTGCAATGCTAAGATAATATAAAAACATTGTAAGTAGGAGTTTGGGCATTACACGGCACGAAACTAAATAAATGGTGAGGTAAATGCGTACAAAAGTATTAGGTATTAACATTACAAATAAGTAAAAAAAACGAAAATTTAATAGCGCTTTACACTGAGAGTGGCGGATAATTCGGCACGTAATGTTAACTGGAAGGGGATATAATAACAGCCATTACAAGAAATCAGTTTTGTTGTTGTTTTTGTCGAGTTGCAATAACATATGCCTGCATAGTTTAGTACCAGGATATATCTGAATTGACTGACACATAAAACTCCTGTCGACTTGACACAAAATGTTGCATTCGTTCGTCGCATGCAACTCAAAAAACGGACCTGAACGGTTTGCCGAGTTCAGTATTCACATACTAATTGTTATTCTATTTTGTACACTACCCCAATCAGAGTTACCGTTTTAAAAAAAAAAAGGGTCGCACAAAAATGTCGTGTTTTTTTTCTATAAAAAAAATAGCACACTTTTTTAATTATTTTACTTCAACGAAACACACAAAAAAATATAAAAAAGTCAGAAGTCTAACAATAAAGCATTTTTTTCAAGACCGGTTCAGTTTATCGGAACTATTTGTAGTCCGATTTCAATCCAATAGAAAGGGTTATTAAAAAAAAGTGGCAAAAAAAAACATCAGAATAATATCTTGAAAGAAATACTCGACTAGATTCAACGACTGGGCTTCGCTGGAGTTCAATAACTTGCCTGAGCATTTAAGGAACATACCGGTTATTACTACATTTAAATATCGATTACAGAAGTACCTTTTACGGGGGATAGAAACACTTCTATAATTTTTAATTATAATTTTTCTGGATTATATGAATTTGTTATACAGAATTCTCCAACAAGAGGTGTTATTTTGAATCACCCGGTATTTCTGTAGCTGTCACTTTTTAAAATTTTATTTTTTGAAATTTGAACAAATTATTAAAATTCACTACAAAAATGGTGAATGTTGATCACAATTAGCCACCGAGACCTTGTGATTTAACACCCTGTGACTTCTTCCTTTGGGGCCGACGTAAAAGATTAGGTCTACGCCAACAGCCCAGCCTCGATTCAAGACCTCAGAGATAGAATTCGTGAGGCTATCGAGGACAATGGGGCAGCCACTTTGCGATTTGGTTATGGACAATTTCATGAAAAGGATATGGTCCTGTAAGCGTGGTCGTGGTCGCCATTGGGCTGATGTTGTTTTTCATTATTAACGGCATACCTTCCTCTTTATTATGAAATAAACATCCGATCATTTATCTCAACAAATTTAATTTTTCTTTAAATACCAAAATAAATCCACTTTTTGGAGAAGTCTGTAATTTTGTATGAATAAAAGGAAAAAAATTAAAAAAAAATAAAATGTTGTTCCAAATTTTTTGTAATGGACATAAATTTGCGTTTTCTTAAAAGTAAATATCGCACATAAAGTCCAAATGGTTGCAAATTGCAGTTTTAGTAGCACAACGCCAGCACTGGCCCCAAGTAGAGCCGGGCCTGTCCTCTTCTCCACCCGAAATACATCCAACCGTGTGATTACAACTACACTGAATGGTTATACCAATTACAACAATTTACAAAAAAAATATCGTTTTTCAGCGAACGACTGTTGTCTGTTTGCGATAGTGATTGTTGGCGATAATGACGGCAATGATAACGACGATGTTGCCGCCGCTGGCAATGATGATGACTACAATGACGATAATATCGTTCACATATTTGTTGAATGTTCATCGTGTACATCGGCCACATAGAAAACCTCAAATGTTGTTGACAATTAACATCATCAATAAATAGGAGCCCAGAATGTTGCAGCAAAGAACAGTGAGCGCGCCAGCCAGTCGGTTCTTTAGTTGTAGCCCGTGTGAGAGCGAGTGTGTGTTGTAAACAAAAAAAAAACACAAACTAAAAAACCAAACGAAATGAAATTGAATGAAAAACAACAACAACAATAAAAAGTAAATGACAAAAGCAAATAGTAGAGAGCGATGACAGATTGAGTAGTAAATAACACGAAAAAAACAGCAACAGAGTAAACTAGAATGAAAATCAACAACAGGAACAACGGTTGTGGGGCGGTAGACGGGCGATACGGTGATGGGGTTCGGTAATAAACAACTCCGCCCAACAAACAAACAAATGAAATCAATGATAATGCGAGTGATGATGACTTAATTAGTGCTGATTATGAGATATGCGATGAAATGGAAGGACTGAAGAAAGTATTCAAAATACCATTATAGTTTCGATAGTTGGCCTAAACTCACATTAGTTAATGACATTTCCATAATTACTTGCTGACTTGTGAAAAGGTGTAAAATTCAAAATTTGCCAAGTAATTCTTATTTAAAGAAGAAAGAAGCCTTAACTAATGTGAGTCTAGGCCAACTATTGAAACTATAATAATATTTTGAATAAACCGCCCAAAGGAAGTAGTCGCAAGGTGTTCAATCACAAGACCTCGGTGGCCAATTGTGATCATCTCTTCGAGAGATAACACGGTCCGGAAACTTTTCCCGTAAAAGAGCAATGGTTTTCGTTGCTTGTGTGGCTCGTGGAAAGTAAACGTATCATCCAACTCCGACTCTCGATAGCGCAATCCATTCACCGCAACTGTTGATCAAACCTCATTTTCGAAAAAGTAAGGTCCAATGACCCCGTCGGACCATAAACCGAACCGGAGAGGTTTCTCAACAATAACTCTTGGGTTTTCCGAGACCCAGATGCGACAATTTTGCTTGTTGACGTAGCCACCGGAACCGGAGGCGGAACTGGGCCTCATCATTCAATATGATTTTTCGATGGAATTTCGGATCATTTTCATGCATTTCAAGGAAACACACGACGATATTGATGATCTGCCGGCTTGAGTTCTTGTGTTAACTGAACTTTATAAGCCTTAAGACCCAAGTCTTTATGCAAAATACGGTGGAATGCCCAATTCCAAAGAACGACGAGGAATGGACAAACCTGGGTTTTCTTCAACACTTTGGGCTAAAGCAGCAATATTCTCAGTTGTTCTTCACATCACTAACTTCTCCGAACAGCTCGAATTTTTCCAACAAATTTCCGTATTGCGGTTCGACAAGGTGCTTCACGACGACCCAAAAATGCTTTAGTTTTGCGAACTGTGACTGCAAGATTTTCACCATTTTTGTAGTGAATTTTAATAAGTTAAATGCGCTGTTGAGCGTGAATCGTTCCATTTTTAATAATGGCGTAGTTTCCGCTTGTCAAACTGTCAAAGAAGAAAAACTTCACAACTGACAGCTACCGAAATACCGGCTGATTCAAAGTAACACCTCTTTTTGGAGAACCCGTTTTGGAGAAGCGTTAATTATTTTATTTCCCTATCATACGTATACTTTATTGTGATTATTGTCTATTAACAATAAGTATACGCCTACGAATACAACTAATAGAGAAACAATTAGAAATTTGATACTCGCACATATTTGTTGATAAGTTTGGTATTCATCGGAATGTCTTTTTCTAAGATTGTTTATTTTTTTTCCATAAAGTTCCTGGAATACAAGAAATTGAAAAAAAAAATGTCGGTATGTTCGTTGTCTTATACTATTTTCTCACGTTTTTTCTCTTCTTTCTCATACTTTTACTTTATAAAATATTTGTCAGATTTTATCCAAAAGCCACAAGGTTCATTCTACACTAATGTTTGGTGTCCACACAGCTCACGATAGATTTTTCAAGCGCACCAAAACACGAACATGGACAAAAATCACAAGCGAAAGATAAACATCGATGCAAATCATAACATGGAGTGTAATTATTCACACTAATACGTACGTATTCCCCTTAATATTTCACGAATGAACAAATATGAAACTTCTCATAAACCAGTTTGCTGTGTACTCATATTTAGAGTCATGTCCGAACGCCTAAAGCTTTTTCTAGAAATATTTTGACATGACTTTTAGATTACTCGTACATTCGTCGGCATTTATGGTGCAAACGTTGCTTATTTATATCTCAAAATAATACTAGAAATATACAATTACTTTAAAATGACCCCCCCCCCCCCTCCAACAAAATCGTCGAATCCAATAATCGTCATCCCACTTCAAAAGAATAACAACTCGAATTTCCATTTCACTATTTGCGTCGGTCTCTGTTAGACTCTCTAGCTTAGTGTTTTTGAACAAAGAGAGGAAATGTTTGCACTGCCGGAAATTCCGGTTGGTGTTCTGTTGACATTTCCCCAAGCTAAAATGATGAAGACATGCATGAGTCACACAGATCTATTTGTTTCCGTGGGCCGACTGTTGATTTCTTGTGGGTTATCGAATGTTTTTGTAAATAGTCGGTGACTGGCTGGTATTGACGAGGATCACTGGTAAAGATAAATCAAATGTTGATGATTAATTTTGCCCACAGCGCATTTTCGGAAAAGTTGTTTCAAAATAATTGCAAACCCGCCCTAGAATTTATGCATAGCTTGTTGAACAACCTATAGATTTATAGAAAATTTTTGGCAATTATGTCAACCCTTTAACCATTTGAAATGGCTGTGAGCGATGACCGTATGTAGGGTTAAGTATGCACGCCAGCCGATAAGGATTTGTTTGTTTTGCAATTAGTCTATTGCATTAGAGCGAGTGCATATTTTGAGTGAGCGTTTGTTTCGCGCTCATTGATTTTATTTGTGTTTTTTTCGTCAAATATCTACAAATCCATTGCACTGATCCGCCTTCTGGTTGGTGAGTTATGTCCTACCTCAATAATTTGTACATTTGCAGTTGATTGAGTGATTGGCTTCCCCTCCTTTTACCAGCCTCCCTCCTTACCACCCTTCTCGATTTCGTTCATGGCTATCAACGTCTTCTGGCAATGTTTGTTGATTCTTTCCGTGTGCGTGTTATTTTTCATTGGTAGTAAAATTAAGTAAAAACGGGAAAAATAAACCGCGCAAAAAATACACACACTCACACCGAAACATTTCATTCAGTTCTCTGAATTGTTATTTATCTATTTGTCTACTGTGCGCGATAAGCCCGCGCAAAAGTATCCGCCGCCTGTCCTTCAGTTGAATGCAGCCATCATTGCAAGGCAAGGCAAGGCACTGCACACAACCAAACACAGAATAATGCAAGAAACAAAAACAACAACAACCACAACGGCAGATAATAATTATCAACAACTACAACATCGTCATCATCACCATCATCATCATCATCATCACCATATCATATCATAGTAACAGCAACAATAACAACAGCACAGAAACCACAATAACATCGTCACGGCAGCAGAAACATGCTGTTCGTCGCGTTGTGGCACGGTACGGCACGGTGGGGATAGGCACATCACATGCAATGTTAAATGTTTGAACCACACTGCACAACACCTTACCACCCAATACCACATCAGTACGTTGTTCACCCTCCCCCAATCGCCACACCAACACAATTATACACGGCTGTGCTAGAAACTCACCATACCCCTCCACACCCCTATTGCTAACAATCAATATTAAAGACCATCCACAACATTGTGCCCCCACTATTCATAAATACACTCACTCGTGCTTGTAGTTTCGCTCCTTTTGTTACAGATGCTCTCTCAGTACAACACACACATTTCCTCTCTGAGGAAGAGTACGAGTACGAAGAGCCTCTCACCGCCCCGTCCATCGGCACATTATGAGGCGCTGTTAGCAAAAGTGGCTGGACGAATTTGTTGCCAATTAGTGCTTTTTTAATCAGTGACTTCAAAACTAACGTAATTTAATCATATCAAATACAATTTGAAATAAACACATCAATTTTTTTTTGTATAAGATATGAAATTAGTAAAAGTTTTTGGTTGGGATTGACCTTTGTGTTACAGCCAAAAAGTATTGCCAATCACACATGTGAAGAGCAATCTTAATATATATTTACCCTCGACACTGATTCACTGATACACTGATTCACTGACTCTGTCACGCAGTACGTAGGAATTTAAATAGGCATTCTATAATTTTCTATAAATAATAATAATAAAAAAAATAATATTTTTTTTTTGTACAGAAATTGTGTTTTCCCCAAATTTTTTTTTACCAACATTTTTTTTCCCAATTTTTTTTTTTTACAATTTTTTTTTTTTACAAAATTTTTTTTTTACAAAATTTTTTTTTTCTTAAAAAATTTTTTTTTTTTCCAAAATTTTTTTTTCCAAATTTTTTTTTTTCAACAAAATTTTTTTTTCCACAAAAAATTTTTTTTGAACAAAAATTTTTTTTTTCAACAAAATTTTTTTTCAATATTTCATCGGGCGCCGTAAGCGCATTACAACTTACTAGTTGAATAATAAGAACAGGAACTAATTTGTGTTACGGAATCGTTTTACAAAATTCATCTCCACTCAGTGGAGTAATATCGAAATAATGTATTGAAATACAGAGCGTTATTTTTCTATATCTCTGAAATAATAAAATGCCCTTGCATCTTTCTATAATTAACAAACTCATTTGGTTACGACCATTGAGAGAGAGAAGCCAAATCTGTGCATGTGTTGCTAAGCTTCGGAAATATCCTACGTTAAACAAATTTCAGATTGACTACTAACCAAGAATGATAGAAATGATAGAAAGACAGATTACGCCATGCGCATGATTTCCCGTTAGATGACGTAGTTTGTCCCTTGTAAGGGTTGTCAACTGTAGTTGTATGTAACATGTGGCGCAAAAGTAATCTTCCGATGTTTTTGGGCTGTAATTACAAAAAAAAAAAAAAAAATTTGATTCTTCTTGTGGATTATTTTTATTTGGTCTTTTAATTTTTTTTTACATCATGTCGAGAATATGATGTCATGTAAATGGCCGCCGCCAGAGTTGCCACTGACATTAGGGGCCAAGCGCAAAATGTATAGCATTTTCTGATAGGAGGATTACTTTTGCGCCACCCTTTACAACGAGTGACAAGTTTCAGATTGAAACACAGCGTAAGAACTATTGTTGGCAATCCTGCAATTGGAACCACTTTGACCATCAGCCAATAGGAATACACTACGCGTGACGTCATTTGATCAACCTGCGCAGAACATTTTTTTCTCTGCGCGGCATGGCGTAATCTTTGTTTCTATCATTCTGGCTGTTTTTATAAAACGTATACGTCTGTAGCCGAAACGAAAATGAAAGGTGTTTCTGTAACTCTAACGAATTCAATTAGCCAATACGAACACACAGAAATTCATTAGAACAAAATGCCAATTAGAATTTTAAAAAGAGACTTTCGTGTTACGAAAACCCAATCTCAGGAAACGGAATTTCTATTCGTTTTTTTAGCGAAACGAAAGATTGATGTTGCCGTTTTCATTCACACTCTCCAGCTGTCTATTGTGGTTTTCATCAATGTTCGTTGTATGTGTTTTATACGTCGGCTGACGACCACTGTCTGAGCCACTCATGGCCGCAGCGCTTCATATATTATCTTTATATTTTCTCTTTCGTTATCTGTCAATTTGTAAACATGCATGTTTTTGTTATGTTGTTGTTATTCTTTTGCCTGAATGAGTGTGCAAAAATATGCATGCATGTCATGCAATCCATGGTAGCATAAAATGCCACTATTTGTACATACACACATACATATGTATGTACTACGTAAGTGTACGGCTCGATAGCAAATACAACATCACCTTGTACATCGTGTGTGTGTGCGGACATGTGTGCATGCTTCAGTGTAGTAACTGATCCATTGAACAATAACAAAAACATCACCACCATCATTGCCGTGGTCGGTCGCAACATAAACATCCAGGCCATTCCATCCAGTCAACCATCGTACACCATCCATCCATCCATCCATCCGTCCATATTTTTGTTGTTGTTATTTACTTGTGCGGCTGGCCCATTGTTGTTATTGTTTATACATATATTTTTAACATTTGTGCAACAACACAGGCCACAACGTAACGCATCGCGTTGAAGCAGAAATGACAAACGTTGTTGTGCGATGCGTTGTCATTGATGTTGTTATTATTGTTGTTTTACTATTTGCAAAACTGCACTACACACACACACACACACACACCAACTCCAACACTCTCCAACTCATTCGTTCGGTTGTTTGCGTGTTTTTGTTTGTATTTTGTGCTTGGCATGCATATTTACTCATCATCATCATCATCGTTGTCGTCGTCGCCAGCAACAGCGGTTGCAGGAGCGGCAGCGCATCAGCAAAAACAACAACAATACAACAATGGTAATTGCGCTGTAGTGCAGGTAGTGTGTGTGCGTGTGTGTGTGGTAGGGTGTACAAATTGCATAGCTTTTTGCGCGTAAATTGACCCGCTAGGGTTGCCAAGGTTTCTCCGTTTTGCAACTAATTCAGTTTGCACAATATTAGTACGATTTTAATTTGTAATTTGTAATAATTTATTTTAATTAGATACCGGTGAATGCGAAATCGTCTATACTGGACATCGTCAACTGAAATCCAAACTGACCTAACATCAAAAAATCCCAAAATCATGTTTCTTGTCGATTCTTGTGAAATGACCTAAAGTACATGTCTCTGCTAAATTGTACACATCAACATCGAAAATTCACAATTTTAAAGCGAATTCCAGAACAACATAACCGGGAGAGTGTTTCGATTTGACAACATTTTTTTTTTGTTTCTCCTGTAACGTTCTGAAAAAGTTCAATAGGCCATTTGGGACTATCTAGTATAGTCGGTTTTGCATCCAGCGCAGCGGTCTAATTAAACTAAATTCTTACAAATTATGGGTCTACTCAAAAAAATTAACATAAACGATATCATGCTGGGCATGACAGTTGCTCTGTTAGGAAATATCGAGAATATTCATTGAACCAAAACCTGGTCTGACTTAAAGTCATACATATATTTCAACATGACCATATGAACTATGCAACTGCACCTGTTAGCTAAGTGCAAGAGCTGATAGCTTGACAACCCTACGCTTAATGAAAAATCATAAAATAAACAAAACACTAACTAATACTAAGGCAACAAAAACATTTGCAAACAACGTAAATACAAACATCGCACAGCGTATTTGCTTGGCGCGTAGAATTAAAACGAATGTACACACACACACACGCACTCATAAATATAAACACACATATGTGTGTGTGTGTGTGTGTGCTTGTATGTTTGCTCAATGTTTGACAATGTGCATATGTACACGCTATGACTGATGAATATTTACAATTGGCATTATTCGCATTGTACACGCACACACACATACGCACACACTTACACACAATTTGTTGATACTCATTTGTATGAAGTGTTGTTTGTCTCTCTTTTGACAGCGAATGCAATTCAATAATACATTGCGGCAGGTGATTATTTCTGTTTTTTTTTAAACATCGGCATAGCAGAACTCATCGGGATTTTTTTCAATGGGTCAGTATCATTGAAGGGATTGTGATCATATTGGAATTGTTTAAGCTATGGCCAACGCATCAAGGAAGCCAATTACGATCAAATTCATATGCTGGTTTCATTGTGAAAATGTTCTGAAATCTTAAACAGATTAATGCGAATGAGAAATAGAGTTTAATTTAATTTTGTCCATGCAATGAGAGGTTTCAAAAGAAATTTTGAATGTGAAAACCATTCCGATATTTTCATGAGTATACGTAATATTAATGTCGTAAAGTAATAGCGTATACGTACATGTCCAATAAATACTTTATATCTATGGGGAAAAATACCTTGCCAAACTGAATAATTGAATGTTTTTATCCACCCCACCATGTTGTACGCTCCACCTTCTAAGCTAAAGAATCCGAGCAAAACTTAAAACCAATTGCTGAAAAACGTGTGCTTAGAACTTGTTAAAATTTTCCAAATTTAAATTTCAAATGGTAAATTTTATTTTGCGGACGGCCGTGCGGTAGTAGATAGTGTGTGCGACTATTACACAAGTAAACCCAGGTTCAAAACCGGGTAAGACCATTAAACATTTTTCGGCGGCTGTTTTGCACCTCTTAAATTCTGGCAACTTTACGAGTAAGAAGCCATGCAAGACTTCTCTAGAAAAGCATTAACCGACTTCAAACAGTAGGTCCCGGTCACTGAGTAAACAAAATTTATCGTCCACCGATACCTGATTCGGCAGAAGTTCATGGAATGTTAAATACGTAAATTTTACTTATCAAATGTCACTTCATATCTTCGGGTGTGTCCCAGACTTTCAGTTTACTTAAGCCAGCACTGGTTAAGGGTGTCGGTGACTCGTATTAACTCACTGAATCCTTTTCGGTAGTTTTGATTGTTTTTTTTTTTAATGAGAAAATATGGGAAAATTTTCAATTTCGCCGATAGTGCCAGGAAAATCCCCGGCTGTTCTATACTTGGGGTCTTGTGTGATAGTCTCGTCACTATTGACTTCATGTCTCATGAGATACCACGTGGTAAGTGGATCTCAGAAGAGGTTAGAGGTACACATTCTATCTATCGTTAACTGTGAACGATATTCTTATAGTCCATCGTTTTCAGAAATATTCGACTGGCCTCTTCTTCTCCTTTTTTAAATGTATTTCAATTAATTTGTCCGAGTTGTGCATTTAGTGCCGCTTGAATGATACAGCAATGTGTAGTCGACAACTTTTGTTCTGTAAAATGTTTTAGACTTATGGCCTTTAGATGTGAAATAAAAGTTTTATGACTGAGGTTCATAATGACAAGGAGTGGAGTGTTTTCTTTTAACTGAAATCGCACCCTCTCACTTTGGAGTTTCCCTGGAAGTTATCACTTTCTAGCAGCTGGGGCGTTCAGATTCATTTAAACGATCTACTCTATCAAGATTCATGCGAGATCTGTGCCCTCCACTATATTATGTCGATAATGAACTCTTTCCTTAAACTGTTTATTTTCCTAAAGTAGAATAAAATGGATGGAGTAATCCGACTCTGTATTTCGGGTCTTTCTAATAAAGAAGACATTGTTGAAACTGTTTATTCATGTTATTGTAGTGGAGACGATTATGTTTTTGGTTAAAAGAGGATATTAGCCATATGCTTTGGCTTGTCGTGGGTCTTTCCCAGAATTCGCTTTATTGATTGAAGAAATACCTCTGAACTACAGCGTTGAGTTTAGCCTTTAATCGTTAACACAGTATAGAGGGTAGGAAAAAAATGCATTCGTAGTAGGTCCAATGGCAACTTGTAGTGAACCAGACATATAAATCCTTTTAAGATTTGCAGTCTGTTCGAATTTATTAACACATCAACTCATTTGGTGACCACTGTGCATCGTCGTCGCCACTAGTATTGTAGTACCTACTCGATCCATTTATTATGGGATCTCCACTAAGTCTCTTTTACAATTGTTGCCTCTCCCTCCTCGTACTCAGTCCATCTTCTTGGATGGAGTTGGTGTTTCTGTTATTGTTGGTTTTCTTTTATATTCGTGGCTGTCATGGAAGTTGTTTTTGTTTATGTTATTTATTCATTGGCTGCGTTGATAATCAGTTTGTTTACAATTTGTTTTTTTTGTTGGTCTCTTCGTATTATTTTTCTTCATTTTCAATTTGCACTTTTTGTGTTTAGCAAGTGACGAAGTGTTAGTAGAGGCGCGTGTGTATCTGTGTGACTGGCTGGTGTTCCAGTGCTGGAAATAGTAAGCTGCCAGGCCTGGTTTAGAATCCTGTAGGCCTACACAATATATTTGGTCTTCTGTTTCCTTTAAGTTTGAATGTGATTGAGAGGCAAGGCCTTGGACCCCCCCCCCCCCTTGCAGAAACAAATACCCCTTCATATCTGGATTTCGGACTCATGACATAAAATTGTATACGCTAATGGGCTACACTCATAAATGTATTTTTTTTTTTTATTTCAGTCAGAACAAAAACATAGTGCTTGAAATGGAAGGACTTCTTGAAATTAGGTTATCAGAGCGTATTCTGAAGGGCAGAGGGCCTTTTGTTCCTTTTTTGTGAAGGCCTATCCAATTCCGCCGTCATATGAGTGTGTCTGTTATTCGTGTGTAGTTTTATGTTGTTTACACTAAAAAGTGTTTTTCGAACTCATACATACATATAAACGCACTAGCCCCCCTTGGCTAAAACTCTCTCACTCAGTACTCCGTTGCCCCTATGTCGGGGCGCTCGCACTATCTACTGGTCTTTCACACAGGTTGGAAGACGGGGATTTTTTTTTTTTAATTTGCCCCCTCTGTTGTTATTGTTTTGTTACCCATCTCTTTTAAGCACAAAAGCTTAATGCTGTCAGCCTTCATTGCGTTGATATTTGCGTTAACAAAATAACAAAACAATAATAACAAAAACAACAACAAACATCATCAACAGAACATACATCCATGCAGACACTCACATGTACAAGTAGAGGTTCACAAGTATGTGTGTAAAAACCGACGTATAAATACGCATTATTACATGTGTGTGTGTGCTTCACTTGTCAAAACGATTAACTCCGTTAAACGTGAACTTGCGACATTAACATTATTTGTCTAGTTTTTATAGAGGAAAACATTTTCTTAATATAATCCTTTATGCATGCGTACTAACATAAAGTCTACAACCTCTAATGGAAATGTTTTTTAAACTCGAAGTTTTCTTTTTTGTCGATAACGATTCTCTTCCTAAACTTTTTCATCAGATTCAGTAAAAAGTCTACGGACCGTGTTATCTCTCGAAGAGGTGATCACAATTGGCCACCGACATCTTGTGATTTAACACCTGGCGACTTCTTCCTTTGGGGCCACGTGAAAGATAAGATCTACGCCAACAGCCCAGCGTCGATTCAAGACCTCAAAGATAGAATTCGTGAGGCTATCGAGGACAATGGGGCGATTTGGTTATGGAAAATTCCATGAAAATGATATGGTCCTGTAAGCGTCGTCATGGTGGCCATTTGGCTGGTGTTGTTTTTCATTATTAACGCCATACCTTCCTCTTTATTATGAAACTTGTAATGCGCCTATGGCGCCCGTTAATTTGCTTGAGAAAGTATTTGTTACTTAATTTTAAAAATTTTGTAAAAAATATTTTGAGAAAACTATTCTGTAAAAATAAATTTCGAAAAAAAATAAAATTGGAAAAAAAAATTTTAGTTGAAAAAAAAAAATTTTGTGGAAAAAAAAATTTTTGTTGAAAAAAAAAAATTTTGTGGAAAAAAAAATTTTTGTTGAAAAAAAAAATTGGAAAAAAAAATTTTTGTTAAAAAAAATTTTGTAAAAAAAAAATTTTTGTAAAAAAAAAATTTTTGTTGAAAAAAAAATTTAGTAAAAAAAAATTTTGTAAAAAAAAAATTTGAGGAAAACACAATTTCTGTACAATTATTTTGTTTATTATTATTATTTATAGAATTATATAATGCCTAATTAAATTCCTACGTAATGCGTGACAGAGTCAGTGAATCAGTGTATCAGTGAATCAGTGTCGAGGGTAAATGTATATTAAGATAAACAACCGATCATTTATCTTAAACAAATTAAACTTTTCTCTGAATACCAAAATAACACCTACTGTTGGAGAACACAGTATAGAGCAGGCACATCCTGTCAGGTATCCCTTGTATTAATTCGGAGAGATCTGTTGCTATTAACTAACGTTGGGGTATATGTAGTAAACTTATACGCAGAGGGTTTGCTTTAAAAATCATGTATCTCCTTTTTTGAACCAGTTTCCAGTCATCAGATGTGCTTTCATTATTCCAGACCAGGGCCGATCAGGGTATCTCCTTCTCCGTCGGCACAAGCACACGGCGTCAGTAGTCTTATGGTTCGTAACCCGAACTTTTGCTGACTTGATCTCATCTTGGACAATGGTGGATATTAATCTTTAGCCTTTGTTGTTGGCATAGTTTATATTCGCCTTTTTTGAAAAGTGAAGATAAGGCTTTTGCCAAATCAGGCATTCATAGGTACTCTGAACATTAAAGTGGGTAGCGAGAACAAACGTTGGTGCATTCATTAATCCAAAATTTGAGTTTGCTTGTTATCTGTTATGGATTAAACGACATGTTTTTTTGTTGAAGATTCTTCTTGTAATTTGGATAACACAATAATTTCTTTTGAATTCCTTCAGATAATTAACCCTAAAAAGAATGAAGACTTTGGTTGTTATGCAAATTTCAAGTAAAAATGGAAAATGTTGGTCTGTCGTCTAGGAATGTGGTCTTTTGGACGACAGAAAGCAAATTTTTTAAGGAAATGTGTAAAATTTTCCATGTTTACTTGAAACTTACATAGCATCCAAAGCCAACATTATCTTAAGGGTTAATTGTCGGAATAAACTCAAGAGAAAATATTGCTTTATCCAAAATTACAACGAAAAATGTTTTACAATGGGACTAGTTTTTAAACAGATATCGGATGACATTTACATTCATTGACAATTTTAAAGCGATCACCGGCAAATCTTAGTCGCAGCTGTTGGATAGTTTCATTGATTGATTGAAGCAAACACGTCTGCATTGTGTGTGGCAATGAATTTCTACCTCGTGGCGGGATTTAGCCCATAGTGTCTAGAAAGCTGAAGACAAGGTGCGAGGCGCGGCCCATGACAAATAAATATCTATTTTCATTTCAATAAACGTAACCAAGCTAATGTACAAAACATGTCTAATACATAAATCAAAATAAAACGAGGGCAGGGTCTAATAGAAAAAAAGAGAAAAACATTGAGGTAGTCCCGCAAAGAAATGGCAATGGAAACATTTACAGATCTTGGGATGGTTTTTCATTCTCTTCTTCTGAGCTGCAATCTACCGATTTATGATAGTGAGGAAAAATGTGCACATACATCTTGTCTTACAATTTGTCTGGCGGTTTTGTTGCTTAAAGTTTAAAAAATAATGCAATGAAAACAAAATTTTTAGTATAATATTTTAATGGAAACCATTTACATATTTAATTTATGGAAAATATTCACTGGAATAAAAACAACAATGGATGTGCATAAAAACAATATTTTGCTAACAAATTGTTACAGTTCTAGGTAGGGACAAGAAACCTCGCATGTTTTTAAAATTAGGTAGATACGAGTGTACACATTTTACAGGTAAGGACTGCAGACCAAACTATCTCAAACTGTTGATCGGAACCTTCTGTTCTCTCCGATCGGGTCCTAATTTTTGAAGACATTGCTCAATGGACTAAGAATTTTTCTTTGGAGAAGTTTACTTTAAAAGCCGAAAGTATTCACGACGCAAAATGTGAGTTTAACCGGATTTCAATCAATCACCGCTGGGCCGGTCCTCTGCTCTGCAACAGGAAATAAGTAATCAACATTGAACATCTTTTTTCAAACTAACGACTTTTATTTGCTTACCAATCCAAGTAGAATATTGAAATCTTTAAACATTTTCGGTTTTCTGAGAAAAAAAAAAAGCCTGTTCCCAATTTAAACAGAGCGCCCACGATCTGGCGTTGTTTAGAGTCCCATACACAACATCCTGTTCAGGTTTTTAAAGCCTTAGACCTCCGCCCTCGTTAATTTGCAATGATGTGCAGAAAAATAAATAGAAAAATAAAACAGCAACAACAACAGAATGTCATAACAAAAACAAAACAAAAAACTATGTACTAGAGTAGTAATCCCTCTCTCGCTCGCTCGCTCGCTCGCTCACTCCACCTCTACTCGTACTCCGCTAGGCAAATATGAAACCAAGCAGCAAGAACAACAGCAACGGTAATGAAATACTACTTATGCATGTATAGGCAGTGCACGCCATTAGTATAGGATCACTAAAAAACGGACTTTTGTCATCTCTATTGTCAGCATTAGTAGGATATACACACAAGTGAAACATTGCAAGGTAGACGAAAATGAATAGGTCAGAAAAGTCTGAAATTAGGCTGGGTCGACAATATGAGACCCTACAACACTCTGATCGAACCGACGGATTCTCCTTCTCCACAAGATATCAGTTTTTATTACTCTGTGGTCGAACTGAAACTAGAAACTAAATCAATACTAACAAGTGGACAATTCGTAAATAAAACCTCGGACTCCAATACTTTATACCGGAGCCTCAACCCGATGTTGCTGCTCGCCAGCAGAACTGGCGGCTCAGCGTAGCCATGGACGATCTTATAAGCAATTACAATATAATCTCTAAATAGTTTCAATTCAGTTCAGAACTGGGTTGTCTCCTCCAACAGGATCCCTATACTGCCCCTCTTAGTCTTAGGAACTTAGTCTGATGTTCGTCTTTTGAATATAATTTCCGTTCATCATTTATGTTCCTGAATATGTGAAGCACCTCAGACTCTCTTAATTCCATTTTTCTTTTGTTTTGTCAGAGTAGCCGCTTTTGTCTGTCTGTCACATTTAACTCTCAGGGTTGCATTCATCGCACCACGAGCGATGTTAATATTTCTTTCGCTGCTGTCGACAACGAATGTGAATTATGTTCCGACTGTTCACTAATATCATCGGGTGGACATGAAAAACATCGTTGGCAACGTCGCTTTTTCTTCTGTCAACACTGAGGGGAGTCTTTCCATCAATTCTTCTATTGGTCTTCGGTGTTTAAAAAAGGCGGCGTATGATTAATATTGAATTGTGTGTTCGTGTCACTAATACGCACGTATGGCCGCCCACAACAAGAAATGTTTTTTAGATAAGTGAAAAACTATTGAGTTTTGTAGAAGAGACAGCATAACTTATCTCACGGTCCACGTTCGTATTTTGCCCATAGCATGCTTGCAATCACGGGCAATCGTGTAACAATTATTGTCTGATCTATATGGTGTACTTATTTATAGAAAAATAGACCAGATTTTCTTGACCGGATGCCCATGTGCATTTATTTTTCTTGCATAATAAATATCAGCTGTGGATACATGAGCGTTAAACGATTGTAACAACTGATTCCTTGTTTGCTGTATCGGGTAATTCGTTACTTTCGATTACGAAGTTTTTGCAATACTCTAAAAACCGATCAATCAATCATTTGTCACAATGGATTGATACCCCTAACAGTGAGACGACAATAGTAAAATCTATATTTTTTTAAAAATTACTTAGATTATTTCCAGCTTTAAAACTGTATCATTAATTTTGGTACACATTTTTCAAAGTTACAAGAAGTTTTATAAAGTCTGCAATCTGTGGCTACAAAGTCGATATTTTTTATTTTTTTTCAAATTAATTAGAATTTTTCCAGCTTTAAAACTGCGCTTTTGCACTTTCATAAAATTTTTAAAAGTAACGTAACATTTCTTTTTTTGTTTATGTAAAACTAGTAAGTTGTAATGCGCCTATGGCGCCCGTTAATTTGCTTGAGAAAGTATTTGTTACTTAATTTTAAAAATTTTGTAAAAAATATTTTGAGAAAACTATTTTGTAAAAAAAAATTTCGAAAAAAAATTAAATTTGTGGAAAAAAAATTTTAGCTGAAAAAAAAATTTTTTGTTGAAAAAAAAAATTTTGTTGAAAAAAAAATTTTTGTTGAAAAAAAAAATGTTGGTGGGAAAAAAAATTTTTCTTGAAAAAAAAATTATTTTAAAAAAAAAAATTTCTTCAAAAAAAAAAATTGGAAAAAAAAATTTCTTGAAAAAAAAAAATTTGGAAAAAAAAAATTTCTTGAAAAAAAAAAATTTGGAAAAAAAAAATTTTGTAAAAAAAAAATTTGTAAGAAAAAAAAATTTTGGAAAAAAAAATTTGGGGAAAACACAATTTCTGTACAAAAAAAATATTATTTTTTTTATTATTATTATTTATAGAATTATTATAGAATGCCTATTTAAATTCCTACGTACTGCGTGACAGAGTCAGTGAATCAGGGAATCAGTGTATCAGTGAATCAGTGTCGAGGGTAAATATATATTAAGATTTCCCAAAAAATTTTATATGTGATAGCTAAACGAGCAAAATTATTAAAACATAAGATTTATCTACATCAAATGAAAGCTGGAACATTTTTCTTTTCAATAGATGACTCAACGGCTTTGAAAATGCTTTTTATTGACCGACTAGTGCTTGAAATACGTTAAACCCAGAAAGCCTCTAAACCTTTTCCAAAAAAAATCTGAAAAAAAACTAAAAAATTCTTTACACCATAAGATATCAAAATCAAAATGAGCCAAAAAAAATTATTTTTTTTGGACACCATCGCACACGTATAAGTTGGATTCACTAATAAGCGTAGACCCAATATTTGAATTTATTTTGGATCAATTATGCTGGAAATCATGCTGGTTTTCTCATTCGGATCTCCTCTCAACGTTCAGGTGAATCCTATTAGGTGACAAGGTCCGGTTGGTCACTAAATTAAATAAAAAGTCTTCTTTATTCCTCGACTCCTGTCAAAGTGAACCTATCATTGCGCTCCGCACTGTACGAGTAGGCGAGTATTTAGACGGTGGCGTCCTTTGGTGGTGCTGTTGTTTTGGTTGTTGCCCAGTTGTTGTTATTTAGCTGAAGTTGAATGTTTTTGTTATTATTGCTAAGTTTTTATTTATTTTCATGTTTTTTTTTGTCTTTTTGTTTTGCTGCGTTGTTTTTCTTGTACGGCTGAATGTTTGCTTATATCCACACATACATACACTTACACACGTACATAAATTCGTCGTGTGAGTATGTGCTTGTGAATGGGAGTGCGTTCTCTCATCCCTATTGTATTGGTTTTTTTTTTTTGTCTTTCTTTCCAATTTTTGTTTATTTTCACTCATGTTATTATTGTTTTTCTTTGGGGTTCTGTGGATATTATTGTTATTGTTGATATTGTTGTTCTTATTGGTTTTGGCATTTATTTGATGGTGTTGTTGTTTTTATTCCTACGCATCTACACACGCACAGAACGGAGAGAAAGGACATACATGTATGTATGTATGTATGTACGTACATACACATGCGGAGATAATTGATCGATATGTTTTCTCACGATTTCTTCTTCATCATCACAGCATCACATTGTCAACGTTTTTTGTGGTGTGACATTTTCTCTGTACGAGGATGATATAAAAAGTCACTGTTAACCACTGCCTACTTGATATCAGACGATAAGAAAAAACAATGTTGAACAATCTCAAAAGATGCACATCTAAAATACTCAATAGCAAATTGTAGACAAATGAAAGTGTAAAATACATTTTTTGAGATAAATGATTGGATGTTTATTTCGTAATAAATAGGAGGGTATGCCGGTAATAATGAAAAACAACATCAGCCAAATGGCTACCACGACCACGCTTACTGGTCCATATCCTTTTCATGAAATTGTCCATAATCAAATCGCAGTGGCTGCCCATTGTCCTCGTTAGCCTCACGAATTCTATCTTTGAGGTCTTCAATCGACCAAACAGTCACACGTTCAGAATGGAGAGGTTTCTGAACAATAACTCTTGGGTTTTCCCAGCCCCAGTTGCGACAATTTAGCTTGTTGACGGAGCCACCGAGGTGGAAATGAGCCTCATCGACCCAGAACAATATTTGACTTCCATTCCTACTATATTATCTCTATAGATGCGTTTCTACCTGATTTCTATGAGGTATATATTTTTATTTCTATGAGTTTTGAAATTTCAACCAAGTTGTGTCTAACTTTCCTCCACAAAATGATTTATGAAGTTTGATCATCCGCCGATGGCCAATGTATTATTGCAATTTAGCTTAGATTTCCGATTTGATTGGAATATAATTTGCCACGACTGCCCAATGGCCCATATTAGTCTTTTTTTTTTGTTTCAAATCATTTTGAAACGCATTTCAGGTGGCACAAGTTAAAATGTTTTCCCATTTTATGTTTGGAAATCAAGTTCAAAATCATACAATTTATTGCCATCCAGAGATTTCAAATTATTACCAAATTTGTTACACGTTTGAGCCCACTGTGCATCATTGATTTAGTGTCAATGACTCTCGTGGAAGTTTCAGCCAATAAGAATTCAGCCATAATTTTGAACTACCTCGCCCTGAACCGATGAATCTCATACATATTGTATCCCCTATAATAGGGTGCATAAATCGAATAGTACGTTTTCGTTTAGACATCAATTCGTGAAATGTATGGAAATAAGTTGCTCTCACTTTTTCGTCGTAGTTGAAGTTACCCCTCCAAAGCGAAGTTCACATCTTGCTTAGCTTACCGCCCACTTCTCCGTCCCTCCGTTGAGGTTGGCAATGGCGATGTGATAATGATTTGTTTTCGCTTGATGTCGCTCTTGTTGACACAACAAATTTCGTAAAATTTTGAATTATTTCGCTTGGTTATGTTGAAATCTTCTGGAAGTGTGTGTGTTTTTTTTTTTGCTGTGGACGGGGTGGTGTAGGGGATTCACTCAAAGGTGTTCTCAATTATGATGTCCCAAATGATTGAATGTTGGGATTATCGACAACGATGAAAATAACGTACCCGCCACTTCGAGAAAGTTCCTTTTCCTCCGCAGTAGACTTTTTTCTTTAACATTTTTATTTTTTGTTTTTTTTTATTTTTTGCGCTATCACGCCTGGTCCCCTTGCGCTTGCATACCCCCGCCGCGGCCGTCCACCATTCGTCGTCTCACTCATTTCAACTTTGATTTCGCACTTAACAAATTTCATTGAAACATTCAATATTCGTTCGTTTGGCTGTGTGTGTGTGTGTGTTTGTGTTTTTTCCATTCCGCATTTTTAAGTTGTTTACAAATAAAAACAAACAAAAACCAGACAACAACAATAAAATGATTAATAATATTGTATCGTTGTTGTTGTTGCTGTTGCTGTTCTTGTCGTTGTTACTGTTACTGTTGCTGCTGTGGCTGCGGCGGCGATTGCCTCGCTTGTTGGTGCTGTTGTTGTTCTACTATGGCCAGAAAACAAAAAAATACTACGTAAATACGATGAGTTTATTGTCTCGTATACGACGACGTTGTTGTAGCTGTTGTGGTTGTTTTGAATTATAAACTTTCTTCTGTCTCGGCCTTCGCTGCCCACTGCACAGTGGGACAGCATTTATATGTGTATATATATTTTTTTTTTTAGTGAAATATTTATAATGACATGAAAGAGAGGAGTGTGAAATCTACTGCGCCACAAGTTCACACCTGATTTTAGAGGGATATAAGATGGGTGCGTGACATTTTTTTTTTATTAATAATTATAACTTCTGATATACAGAAACTAGCTAAATTCCGTGATGGAAGCCGTAGGGCAGTGTGCGACCAGAAATACTCTTTAACCATAAAACACTAAACCGGGCCTGTGAGGCGACTCGAATTTTTAGACGTTCATAATAATTGTATTAATGAAAAAATAAATTATTTTAAAAATTAAAATTTTGTACTTTTTAAAAAAGTCGCCTCACAGAAGAGGTTTAGTATTTAGGTGTGAAATAAGAGGTTCAGTGTTCAGCAGTGAAATATATCAAATATGAAAACCCCGACAGTTTTGTCATAGCTTATAAACGAGATAATTTACAAAAACCTTCTCCGTCCTCGGGGAGTGGTATAAAAGCCTGAGAACGGAAAATGCCCGATTTAAAATGATATAAATTCGATTTTGATAAAAAATAAAAAACTGTCACTTTGGCTAGACACACCTTTTTTATCTTTTTTTTATCTTTTGAGGCGACACCATAAAGAAATTGATTTTATATGAACATGCGTCGTCGATTCAATGAATAACGACTTTCCAGGGTTAATAAAATTTCTATAATATATGTTGTGGGTATACGAAGTGGGTTAATTGGAATTAATCAGATTTTAACTCATTTATAATGTGTTTTTCCTGACTACTTCAAACTCAGCACAATGAATTTACACAAAACGGAATTCAAATAATGTAATGTACACGATTTAATTTTAAGTTAATTTTATCATAGAAATGTTTCGATTAAGTGCGAAATAAAATAGTCGGCAAATGGACCCAGAAGTTCCAGCGTTTCAAATGTTCCTCTTTCAATGTTCAATGACCTTTTGACGAAGGTTTGCCTTCGTCTGCAGTAGAATTAAGCTGTTTGTTGCGACATGACAAAAACATGACACCACTGTGCGCGGTGACTGCTGTCTGGCTGGTTGTCTGTTTTCGTTCCACGGTGATTCTGTTCGCGCTGGCTGTTCCCACTATGTAGCCACCACATACGACATACTCGCACAGACATGTCCGTAATACACGCTATAAAACGGCTCGTGAACAACGTGTAGTCGCGTCTTTTCTTTTGGCGTATTATTTCATTCCGTTTGTTTGTTACTTCTTCTGTACTTTGGTCGACTTCGCTCTGGCGCTCTCTCTTTTACTCGCTCTCCCCAAAAATGTATTATTGACTCACGAATTCGCCGATATCTTGTTGTGGCTGGCTGACAGTCCCCCCAAACAGTTGTTGTTGTCGGCTGGTCGGTCGGTCGGTCTCTTGTATGTTGTTTGCTTGCCTGGCATTTATTTCGCCTTATTGTATGTAAAGAAGAAAAAACCAAACCAAAACAAAACCAAACCATACGAAACAAAATCGCAAAGCAGAAAAAAAATTCAATTCTCCTCATTTTATCGTAAATTGTCGCAGTTAACGGTTGTTAGTTCTGCGTGTTCAATTCAATTCAGTTCAGTTCATCCAATATTTATTTAGTTGTCTGTCGGATTTCATCAGATCGCCCCGTCTGTGTGTTTCGGTGCGTACGACAACGATTGTGGATTTGATTTGCTGTGATTTTATTCGGATCGGGTTCGTTTTGATTGGATGACTACCATAATAACGGTTACATTTCCATGATTTCGCTTTTGTTTTCGCGCCTTTCTTACGGCAAAAGAAACACGACGACTCGTATGACACGCCTCTCAGGGTTGATATCAGGCGTAGTTGTTGTAATGTGACGCTAAACAAAAACAGTGTTGTATTTTCATGGAGAGAGCGGTAGAATTTAAATGAAAAATTCAAAGCCAACGAATGAACTGATATAGAAAGAAAAAAAAACGAAACAAGTATTAACCCTAGAACGGTATAGATTCGCCGAAACGACAAACATATTTTTTGTTTGTAATCACGAAAAACTATTGTCGAAAAAACTTTAAAAAAATAAAAACAATGTGTACTTTTTTAACAAACTGTATAATGATTACAAGTTACAGCGGTAACATTTTAGACTTTCGACAAAGTTTACGGATAAAAGAGTTAATTTAAGTGCACTGATTTAGAAATTGTGCATAAATTGTTAACAAATATAAATAAATGCACATTAACCATTTGTTAGAAGTACGAGGTCTCTTCAAAAAGTTATGACACATACGTACACAGGTAGTGCTGAAACAAATCTAGTGGAGAATTTAAAAGGCAGAATCATATGGCACGAAAAGTAACCATCGATCGATTTTCGGCCACTTGATTTATGCCTCCCTTTACTAATGCCAATTTAGGGCTTTTCTACACAAATTGTCAGAAATACTTAAACAAATATGTCATTTTTTTTTTTGCTAAGACAAGGTAGGGGTCATCGATTTACACGATGGCATTTTCCCGTTTTCTGATATTTGACTAGTTTATCTTCTTCGTCATGATGTAAATCGGGTCTTATAATCTAAATACAACTAGAGTCGTGAGATATGGTCTTTGAAAAAATCGCTAGCGATAACAATTTGTTGGAGAGAGAGAGAGTGAGAGTGAGAGAGTGACTGGCAGCTCAAATTTTATATATTTATCCATTCCTGTTTACATTTCATTGTTTATTATCTAAACGACAAGCGTTCGAGGCGCTTTTTCTACGAACGAAAATCACATTTGCCATGAGAGACACAGTGACATCTAGAGTTTGTAGACGTACTACTAATTATATAGACCTAGGTCGTATGCAGCTATAGCTTTTCCTACAAGTGAGACACATATTTGCGATGACAGACTTAGTGCTAGCTAGAGTTTGTAGAGTCCAGATCAGGGATGGGCACATCTCGGAATTTCTATTCCGGCGGGTATAGGAAGTAAAATGCTGCCGCCACTGCGACGCTGACACAGGTACACGATACGCTTATTCGTGTGGCTTCGATGAGGCTGTACACTCAAATCAAAATGTTTAATAAACAATATTTTTTTGTTTATAGACAACAAATCTGTCAATCAGCATAATTTGATTTGATTTGATTTTTTTTTTGAAATTATGATAACCTAAGCGGGAATGATCGAACACTGACAAATTAGTTGAGTGTGACACTAGTAAACTTTGCTGCTTCCTACACGAGCCGAGCACAGCATAAATGAGATAGTGTGTGTGTCTGTGCTCTGAATGACAGTGTTATAGGTAAACTAGTCGGAAAAAAGTTTTAGTCTCTCCATTTCGTGTCACCGAATATTTTTTATTAGGTAAGCAGGTGTACAGTGATTTACAAATACAATAACTTTTGATCTATTACAAATTTTTGAGTTCTGTAAAAAACGACTATAGGCAAGGACTGATCATCATCATCTTTCCAACAGAGCACACTCTTTGCTAAACCTGTGCTATGCATTTTTCAATATCTTCTTCAGAGAGAAAAAAAGTGGTTATTCACATTTTCGAAGTAAAAAAATTGTACAAGTTTATAAATTTTAGTTGGATCAATGTTTATCGTCCTCCTTATCATGGCCTTAGTGACCAGATACACTATGTGCTAAGTCATCTGCTGAATCTTTGGTGGACGTGTTCGTCAATCTCATCCTGGTGTTGCCAATCGAATTGTATTTTCAAAAAATGTTTTATCACCTAACGGAAAGTCGTGATTGCAACTTTCCCAAAAATCCCTTTTGACACATTCTGATAACTTGATAACCTTGATAACTTCTACCGAGAGTAGTGAGTCAATGTTGGACGATTAATTAGAAAAACTGAATTTTCCGTGCTCATGTTTATTTTTTAAATTATCATACAATTTTAGGACTTTTAGAATCTTTTGAAAACTGATTGTTTTAGATATAAAATGATTAAAACAGGTCATATTTTGCCAGTCCTTTCAGTACTATAGGTCGTCGTTTGCTTTAAAATATTCTGTTAGAGAAAATGTATTTTAAGTGAGGAACTGAGGGAATACTCCTAAAAGTATGCCACAGTCAACTATACGAAAGCGTGCAACAATTAGATGATATTTTCTGAAGTACAAAATGTTGTGAGCATTTTGTTTCTGCCCAACTATTCTACAGGGTTCTCCAACAGGAGGTGTTATTTTGAATCATCCGCTATTTCGGTAGCTGCTACTCTTGAAGCTTTTACTCTATGACATTTAACAGGTAGAAACTACATATAAATTCTAAATTGTCAAAATTGAAGTTGTCTTCTTCGAAGTCATTCTTCGCGATTTGTGTTGCATATGTGGATATCTAGAATATATTTGAAATCCAAAATTGAATGAAGTCTGTAAGTCATTTGATAGCGCTTCCAATATATACGATTTCTAACAAACGAACGTTTTATGGAAACCGGCTGTATATCTTAATATATAATTAAAAAAAATGAAAAACTTTGATTCTTCTTGTGGATTATTTTTATTTGGTCTTTTAATTTTTTTTACATCAAGTCGAGAATATGATGTCATGTAAATGGCCGCCGACAGAGTTGCCACTGAGGGGCCAATCGCAAAATTTATAGCATTTTCTGACATAGTGTTGATCAAGATTCGGCATTAGAACAGTGTTACCCTTATTTTTTTAACATAACATAAGCTAGTGAATTGAAGGAAATCGCAATGCCAGACAAATCATTTGCCACTTTCCCCGTAGAAATCAACTTCGTCCATTGACAATTATTTTCGAGCCACAGGATTTCTTGTTTCAAGTCCATCCATTTTGCAAGTTTTTCCAATTCAAGAAGATCGTACGATCATAACTTTTTGAAGAACCCGAACGATTATTAAAATTCAAACGTTTTTAGATTAAACGCTGAAAACTGTTACTGACTTTTCGCAACAACCAAAAACATGACAACTTCTTGACAAGTAAACAAACAAAGGAAAACCAAAATAAAAACACTCAAAAGTGCAAAACATATTTAACAAAACCTAAAGTGAAAAATCAAAAAAAAAAACACACACACACATTGTTCAATTAAAGTACATATAAATATGTAATATGTTTAAAATTGTATGAACACACACATACATTAATACAAACCTACATTAGTGCAAACAATACGCGCGGCATTTAAAATTTACTTTGTGTTTGTGACATCGTTATTGGCATTGTCGTAGTCGTCGTCGTCGTCGTCGCCATACGGACTGGAGGAATAAATAAAACTACACGGAAATATGAATTTATCCAAGGAGAATGTATGTAAATATTTCATTTCGATTTGTTCAGTTCGTTCAGTTCAGTTCAGTAGATTTTCCTGTGTACTGTTGTTTCACCTTCATTTCAAATATTATTTGTTATTTTTGTTTAGTTTCTTTTGTTGCTGTTTCCTACATTTGTTTGTTGATTATTTAAATAAATTACATGTCACACAAAAAAGCTAAACTTTCTTTTGTAATAACACAAAAACAAAAGTGAACAAATAAAAGTAACAAGATTATACGTGCATACATGTATATACAAGGTACACATGTCGTTTGTCATTGACAGAACGTGAAACATGGGCGACACTGACTGTGTGCATACAATGGGGTGGGGGGTTGTTCAAATCACTTCAATCGTCTATGTATGATTGACAGATGAAAAGGTTTTTTTTGAAAATCTAATTTTTGGAAATTTGTAAAAAAAAAATATATTTTATTGTGTTGAAACACAAAACTTTATATTTGAAGAATATTTTTGGAAAAAGCAGGCCATTTAATAAATATAATTAATTTTTTTTTTCTAGTTTTTAAAATTTAGTTTAACAAATCGAACAATTTTTTTTTTCGTGTTATGACAAATTACGCCATTAAAAATTGATGCGGGAATTTTGTTTATTGAAAAATAAGTCCCCCGATGATAGTTTCCATGTTTACAGATTTTTTTTACTCTAATTTAAAGCAAATGCTTTATATAAAACTTTTGTTAAGCAGAAAAATCAAATGTCTTTGAACTTGGGAACACTTTTTCTGGCAGAAGCTAATTTCAACCGTTTGTGGAGTTGGTTTTTTAATTTTTTTATGGTAAATGTGCACTATTTAAATGTGCGCAATAAAAATTACAAAGTTGCCCGAATAGATGACTGCTATACATAGTAAATTGAGATTATTTGCTAGCTTTGATCAAGTGTGAATCTGGTCATACTGATTTGCCAGTGTATCGAGAGCCTATATTCAAAATATGTCATCTTAAATTTTTGGCGCTATGAGTTTTTGATGGGAAATAACTTCCCTATGTAATACCCATCTGTGATATAAATTTCAGCTCAAAAACATAATTTGTTCTCGTTTTATCTCAATTTTTATTAATATGCTATCTCAAAATACATTTTTTTTTGTTGGAAATAAATGCTATCTCTCATATTAAAAATACAATATTTTTGAAATAAATTTATTTATTATAAATCTACATCATATCTCATTGTAATTGACATGCTGAACACGAATCTGGTGAAATTTTTTTTATCCAATAGCTAATTTTTGAGATATTGCAGTTTTTAATCCTTTGGCGACGAATGATAGATATATTTCCTAATTTTAGTTTTTGTTGTAGTAGCTAAATTTTCCAACCGATTTTTCTCTCTCTCTGATCACATTGCTATTATTGAATCCACAAATAACAACAACAACCTCCATCACTCACAACTACACTCTATAACTTCATGGGTATTTGGAAGTATAACCCATCGACTGTTGCCACTTGTGTGTATCGACAAAGGATAGATGTCATTAGACGTCAATGTCGGTTAATGTCAAATGTGAAATGTAATAAAAATTGGTGACTTAAACAATAATTCATAATTATTATCAATTTACGTGAAATTTATAACTACAAATTGGGTAAGTTATCCTCTTAATGTATTTACACATAAATATATAAAATACCCAATATGGTTTAGTATGATGGATGAACATACTTGGAACGGCAATGCTCTACAACTTATTGCTAGGGATTATGAGTCCTCATCGGATGAAGAAAACATAGTTTCCAAAAGATCTAAAAGATCTAAAAGAGAACACGACTCTCGTTCAAAGATGCGTAAAACTAATTCTATCAAACGCATGAAAGGCAAACAATATTTGGGATTTTCCACATCAGACACAAAAATCCATCAAGACATATTTTTTTTATTATGTATTATTTTTTTTTTTAGCATTTTTTGTTATGTTTTTTCCTTTGTTATACCTAATATTCAATAAAACATCTTATTAAATGGTTAATTAATAAATATTGTTCAAAAAATCGTATTTTTATTTTCCGACAAAATATGCTATCTCTTAAAAAATATTTGTTTTTTGATATAATAAAATATGCTATCTCAAAAAAATACGCAATCAAGTGCAAAATATCAAATTTTTTTCACAGGTATAAATTAGCCGCAGTATTTAAACAAACTTATGGAAGGCACATTGTTAATTTTTTCAATAATAAGCGAAATAACTAGTTTTTAAGCTCTCCTGAGAAATTGAATTTTTTGAGATAGCATTTATTGAATATAGGGTCTCGGTATACTGATAATAAATCTCAAAAAGTGTGCGCAGTATGACAGTTCGTTTGACAGTTTCGTCAGTTCTAATTATGCAAAAACAAAAAACATTTATGTCAAAACTCTACAGTGATTATTCATTAGATTTTGTTGTGCACTGTGGCTATTACGAGCCTTTAACTAAACGTATGATCAATTATTGTATATTCATTGCGTATACGCTCCCATGCAACAACACAACACAAATATGAAAATATTTTCTCAAAATTGATCACAGTTTTGTTGTTTACTGATTTTCTTTACTCCGAGTTTTTGAGGCAGAAACCCCAAAAATTTGGAACACGTTTTTCTTTCAGAAGCTAATTTCATCGGTTAAGTTTGAGGTTTGTTTAGATGTTTTTTGTTTGAGAAGTTGGGCAACTTATCCTTTAAAAGTGCACGATCTAAATTGTTTTGGTTGATCATTGTGAAAAAACTCATTCAAAATTTAGGAAGAGATATCCGGAAACCGCTCAAGAACTTGGAGAAATTGTTTTCGTGAAACTGCCCACTAGGTGATAACAAATAGAAGAATGATCGATAGACTGACTGCTGAAATCCAGGAACTTCAATTCGGCATTTACAAGAACATCGAAAATTTTGCAAATTATCACAAAAGGAATTTTGACGAAAGAAATCCTCCTTTAACTTTACACAATTTAGATATCTCTACAGTACAAACCATGCAGCCGACCATGCCCATTTTTCGAATTGGTACTCATGTACAGCATTGCTGCATGTGGGGGCGTCGGTAGACGCATTGTTTTCACCCGGTGCTAAGACCACCGTGAGGTTTAGGCCATCGTGGCAGGCACTCACGTAAAGCTCGGCCACTCTGTCGGTAATTCCTTCAATAGATGACACAGTACAGTGCGGTTTTTTTGTCAGGATTCATCATTGGATTTGTCTTCTATGAAAAGGAGACCCGAAATGCAGTGTCTCTGAACCACATTCATTATAGGAATATGTGACCTCCATTTCTAAAATTTACTAAAATTACAAAGGCCGAATATTAACGACCATGAAAGATGGACTAGAACCTCATCTATTTAATTTTTATCGGTTTTCTTCAAAATTCGTCGGTCTTCTCCTTGAGAATCTGCAGATACGAGTAGACTTAAACAGAAGAATGTTCTCCTTATGGGACTCAAACTAATCACAGAAATGGGCATGATCAGTGCGAACATCTAACCAGTTTGGCAACAAATCTAGCATTTATTTTTGACGGAAAAGTTAGGATGGTTCTAGCTGAAGTATATTCGAGCGTAGGTATTTAAGATATTTTTCAAAGAACTGAGCAACAGATCGAAAAGACTAAAGATGGAGGGCGCTAATCTCTTAACCCATTCATGACCAAGACATTTTTTTAAAAAAAATTATATTTTTAAAAAATACTACAAATCTCTTGACATTTTCAACTTTGCGAAATCATTTTCTCTGTGCCATATGGCATCGCTGGCTATTAATGGGTTAAGGGATTTTCAGCTATCTACATTATCACTCATAACTAATAACACTGTGTAATGGAAAATATGCGTGCAAATGATGCTCTGGATACCGATCAGTGTTTATCCCATAACTTCAATAATTATGGTGGTCCCACAAATCTGATTAATGTTTTGGATACAAAATAATTTTTAAAAATAGTTTATACCCACCTTTTAGGTAATTACCTAGGTATCTTAATACATATTTACCCTCGACACTGCTTCACTGATTCACTGACTCTGTCACGCAGTACGTAGGAATTTAAATAGGCATTCTATAATTTTCTATAAATAATAATAATAAAAAAAATAATATTTTTTTTTTACAGAAATTGTGTTTTCCCCAAATTTTTTTTTTACCAAAATTTTTTTTTCATACATTTTTTTTTACAAAATTTTTTTTTTTTTAAATTTTTTTTTTTACAAAATTTTTTTTTTTTAAATTTTTTTTTTTACAAATTTTTTTTTTCAACAAAATTTTTTTTTTTTCAACAAAATTTTTTTTTCCACAATTTTTTTTCCATATTTCAACGGGCGCCATAGGCGCAGTACAACTTACTAGTTTATCCATATATACCCTTTTTACCCATTTTACCGGGTATTTACCAATTGAGTATTTAACCTTTTCCCATCTACGGATTCCGTAGTCGACTTTATCTCATAAATCAAAGGCGCCATCAGTGTATGTTGATGTGAAGAGTTTCTCAAAAACGGTACGTACTGGAAATTTGAAGTGGAAAGACAAAATTTGTGCAGTGTATTTTAAGGAGTTACAAACAATTGCACGAAAGAATGTGTTGTCAACTTTTTCTAATAAAATGACACCTCCTAAATCTTTGTAAGGTGGACCGTTTTGAGAAATAATCTTGGCAAGGTGTAAATTTTACTAAAGAACAACCACCGGTTGAATGGTGATCTTAAATGCAAACCATGAGTTTTTAACCCATTCATGACCAAGATATTTTATAAAAAAGTTCTATATTTTATGAAAAAGGGGTCCTGAGTTCGAATCCCCTAACATTTTTAGCTTTACGAAATACTTTTCTCTGTGTCATATGGTTTTACTGGCTATGAGTGGGTTAATAAGTTTTTGGCATATCATTAAAGGCCTGCCTTTCTACTAATCCCTGTGCCCAGTCTGTAGAGAGGAGTGTCTTTTGAAGGAAATCTTATTTACCACTTAACACCTTCATTATCACCGTCAGCATTTTTCATTCGCCGCCCGCCCCCCACCCCCCCTTCGCTTTGTTACTACTTGCTGGGCATGCAGTGCAGTACGGTGTACTTATGCCTCTCCGGTCACAAGAAATCCAAGACCATGCCAAGCCACAACAAACAAAAACGACAATACATTATTGCAAAACAAAATAAGTTGCTGATGATTGACTGTTGTTGCGGTTGCTCTTTTGTCTGTCCGCCTGTGTTCAGCCATCTATCCAAATGGTCGGTCTGGTCCGTCCACTGTCCTCGGTCTGTCCATTTGTTTTGTGACTTTGTCAACGTTCCGTGTGTATTGTTATTGTTTTTTTTTTCTTCTTCTTTTCAGAGCAAACAAACAACATGCCGTACGTTTCGTATTTGTTTTGATCGTTGCACAGTGGGTCGAAATGTTTTTTTTTTATTTCGGTAAATCAATGTCATATTTATGAGTTCGAAGAGCATTTGAAGATCCACTTGAGGTTAGAGAAAAGTTACGCAAACATGATTGGTAAAAGTTGGCCGACAGATTTCGAAAATACTGTTGGTTTTTACAAGATGTAGTTTCATATTTTCAATATATGTGTTGACTGATTTCAGTTCTTGAATATAATTTTGTTTTCCGACTTGCGAGCCGTTGCACTGCTCGATAGTTTTTTTTTTGACATACATGTGTGATTTTTATCTGAACATTTTTTAAAACTAGTTTTGCTTTCACATAGGAAAACTGTCCATTTGATGATTCTCTGGTCGGTGATTTCTAAAACTAGTTTTGCTTCCACACAGGAAAACTGTCCATTTGATGATTCTCTGAATCGTTGAAGGCTACGACATCTTCAGGGAAATATTTAATTTATTTTGTGGGCCAAATATCACATGTAACAAGTCAATTCTAAAAATTCGAAATAACCAGAAATATTTCAAATTCTGCCTAACTAATGCATCTGCAAACGTCTTGAGATACTTGCCTTCCCCTATATGGTCTTTGGTTATTACAACAAGGGTTTCAGATGAAAGAAGATATTCTGTGTAGTCAAACACAGTTTGTTGTTTGTTGAAATTCTCGCCACGATTCTTATCATGGTTATCTGACCTGAAAGCTTTCTGATTTTTAGTAGAAAACATATAAAGCTTCAAATGTATTAGTAACTTTTTTTTTTGCATTCTTGCATTTTTTTGTCAGCGCAAAAATTTGTTTCTTTAAAATTAAACAACGACAGTACAGGTGGATTTGGTCATAAAAAAACATCCCCCCCTAACCCATGTGTTGGTCAGGCTAAAGTAAACCACTTACAATAGACCAAATCCTGAAAACCGCCATCAGGCACATGCACCACTGTGCATCGTTGTATTACGAACAAAATGTTTTGTTGTGAGCTTTACGTTTGGCCAGTGTGGTTGTTGTTGTCTTTTTTTTTGCAATTTCTTTTTGTCTCGATATTTGTTTATTTTCTACAAAAACGAGAAGTAGAAGAAGGGGAAAAACAAAGTGGTTGTTTTTTTTTGTCTGTTTGTCTGTATTTGCGTTTTTATTTTTATAAACAACTGCTCAGCAGCTCACCGCAGAACGGCAGCAACAACGGCAACGACAACGTCAATGACAACAGCACCAGCAATAACAACACATGGGCAGCAGTAGGTGCGCCAACGGCAACGTCTGCGTAGACGTTGAATTTGTTTACGCATTTTTCAGTAGATTTTATTTATTATACACTCGTCTACTATAGGTTTGGGGGGATACATTTTAATTGTCATATCGTTGGCAACGCCGAAGAATATACAATTATTTTGAGCAGTAGGAAAACGTTGGCCGGGCGGTGGACGCATGACCAGCTCCTGAATCCAATTCCCTTTCCAATTCAAACTGTTTGAATCTTCCATGACGGAACAGACGGGGAACTTCCCTCGATTCAGTGAGCTGTGTACGATATAATTATGTATACTCACTGACCGAGACCTACTGTTTAAACGCGGCTCCGAACGGCTAATGCTTTTCTAGAGAAGTTTTACATGGCTTAGAGATTGCTCTCTTACTCGTAAAGTCGCCAACATTTACGAGGTGGAAACAGCCGCTAAATAATGTTTGATGGTCTTACTCGGGTAGTCACACCACGGCCGAGAATCTACGAGGTCTAAAGTTGATCTTAATTCGAAGTGGTTCCTATGGAAACGATGAACTGCAAACAGGAACGTTTGCAAAACTTTTTGTTATACAGAAATCCTCTTATAGATTGATATATCCCAATATAGTTGCATCGACCATTTTGTGTAGGCACTAGTCAGTTCTGATGTCCTTACCCGGTTTCGGAGCAACGACTCCTACCCAAGATGGACGTTGTGAATGATATAAATTATGCGTTGAATTGGCGTATAATGGTCGCCGTCTTGTTCTGCGTAAAAGTCAGCTGACCGATAATCTTGTAAAACTCTTAAGATATCCGAACCTTGGCGAAAAGTTCTTTTTTTTAAAACATTCCATATTGCAGTGATTGAAGCACAAATAATCCAAGGGATTATCCTGAGGGAACGTTGTAGGTAATTTCTTTTAAAAGGACATTTGTTTTAATCGAAATTGAATTGACCATTACTAAATGATTTATTTAATAGCAACATTAACATGTTCACTAATTTTGTATGTTCGTCGTATCGTTTCAGATGGGCCTTAATCTACCCATGCTGCTTGCCAACCATCAGCCGTTGGAGTCCTGGAATCCGGTTGGACAGTTTTCACCGCCACCCATAACCGATCGAAATCATCAGCTGCGCGTACCCTTGCCGATGCCATTCTCTACCGCCTCACAAAGTGATTTGAACAACAGTGCGACCAGCAGTGTGGGCGGTGGAGGCGGCGGCAGTGTTGGTGGTGGCGACCGCAGCATTTTCGGTGGCAGCAGCAATAGTGATTTTGCTGGAAGCCCCCAAAAGCCGATGGATACCACAGACATCGACAATGATGACAAGGAGCACGATGCCAAATGTGAACGTGCAACGTCCACACCGTCCAATTTACATGAAACGTCGATAGCGTCAAATGATGGCCGTTTAAGTTCCGGGCCCAACGGTATACCGGGCGGAGCCAGCGACGGTGGTGGTGGTGGTGGAGGAGGAGGAGGAGCTGGTAGTGTAGGTGGAGGTGGTGGCAATGGTAGTGCAGGCGGTGGAAGTGGTGGTAGTGGTGGCGGTGGTCGACATAGTAATGGCGCCTCTGGTACTGATGCCGGTTCTAGTCCTATACCAAATACAAATACTTTTGAAGCTCATAAACAAAGACACTTATTGGCCGGAGGAGCTATGACCAGCGGGTCACAGGATCACGATGATCTTGCTATAAAACAAGAACTCTTGGAGAACTACTTTCATGCCCCGCACCCGCCAGCACCGCCCGACTCACATCGTTCCTACAGTTCAACCGACGAGAATCGCCATGGACCCGATTGCTCCGATGATTTTGCTCAAGACTTGCGAGTCAGTGCCGCCGCTGCAGCTGCCAAAGGCATTGATTTCAGTCGCTTTGTCCTGCCACCTAGTCTCAGACGTTCCACCGAATCGATAGACGAAAAATTCTCCCCGCTCAATATGCGTAAATTGAATACGGCCAGCGCGTCCAGTAGTGCGGCCGGTCATATGCTCATGAATTCCCTACTCTCCAACGAAAGCATGTCCGAGGACAACAACACCTCGCTAAGTGGCCGCCACAAGTCGGGCAGTACGGTGGGTAATCCGAACGGCTTGAGCGGTTCACAGGATGCTAGTTCATCAGCAGCGGCTGCGGCGGCAGCTGCTGCCCTCTATGCTGAAAGTCTGAATAAAGATGACTGCGATTTTATAGGTTCTAATGTTAGCGTTAAGCTGCGATCCATGGATCGTACGCAACGTATTATAGCTGAAAAACTAATCAGCGAGGTACTCTACTTCGGTCAGTTCAATGAGCTGGAACGAAGCGCTCGAATACAGCCCAAGTGACACATCCTAACGAAATTCTTGCGATCGCGTTTCATGAATTAGTTCAAAGTTTCTCAAAAAGAAATCCAAACAACAACAACAACAACAAAAGGTAAAACAATGGAAAGTTAATACTTTTTTCTTATCCTATAAAGACAAAGGGAGAGAAAAAAAAACACCAACAAATTTGTTCAATTGAGGAGATTGGTTGAAAATGCAACTCTGTTTTTGTTTCGGAAGCAGAGCTAGATCTCTGGGAGATTCAACAATATTTGGAAGAGAAACAAAATGTTTGCGATATTCGAAGAATAATTTGTGCGAAAATTCCGAAAAAAATAAATGTAACAGTGAAAAGGGAATTGAGGGGTAATGGTGTTCTCTGCTTTGTTTCCATTGGGATAGCTGCAGTCAAAACAAAAAATGGTACAAAAGCATAATTTAGATGAAATTTAAATATTTTACGGAAATACCACCAGCGATTGTTCAGCGCCAGACACGTGTTTCTGGAATGCTATGCCTTCTCTTTTTTGCCAAGGTATACATTTGAAAATCGGCATCTCGATTTTTTATATGTCTGGGTTTTCTTATCCCTATGGAACAAAGAAAACTCATGATCCTAATGTAATGCAATTTTATTTCTGTTCACTATCACGTTTGTATTTCAGCCATGTGGCGTTTCAAGGAAAATGCAACTCTGTATCGGAGTAATAAGAAAATGATATTTTGTCGCCAGGTGGTCAGCCAGACAACAAACAGGTGAAATAATTCGCTTTTTCCTGAAATAAAAACACAACTGGTGAGATTTAAATCCAAACTCCTAAATCAGACTGTATTCGGTTCTTTGAATATCCCAAACATCGAAGACCATAAATACCCCAGAAATATTCGGTGAATTTAAACAGTGGACACTTCCGTTGAAGAATTTCCCGTGATATTAAAAACTTCAATAAGAAACTATTTTTGTATCGAACAGAAAAGTATTTTTTACCTATTCGATTCTAGTGAAGATTTCGGGAAGAATCCTCACGGCTCTTTAAATTTGTACATTCTAGCGAGAGAACCCAATGTCAACACTTGAAGCTGGATACATGAAAATTGTGTCAGCTTATTCCTTAAATATCCCAAACTTGTAGCCTTCTTTTTTCCTACAGCACAAAACCGTTTTGTATTTAGAACTCGAAATTTTCTATTGATCAAAATCAAAGCAGAAACCATAAACCAAAGAAATACCACGTTCATTCGTTCGTTTTTTTAAGCAATCCAAATGTAAAGCAAACAATTCCAATACCGAGAAAATTTCGAATTTAATACAATTGGCGTTTTATGCAAAACCAGCAGAACAAACAACCAATAGCAATTCCAAATGAAAACATTTTTTTTTTTTTTTTGGTGGATACGAAGAAGAAATGAAAAGTACCTCGCTGTTAGTTTTTAGTTTTAATCACTTTATTTTCTTTTAAAAACAACAACAACAACAAAAAGAACTCAGTCATTTAAAAAAAAATCGAAAGAGAAAACAAAATCCAAAAACAAGATAAAAGTTCAACAGTTAAAAATAACTACAAAAATAGTCATTATTTTTAAAAAGAAACAAACCCTGGTAAACAAATCAAGTCATAACTAGAACAGTCGTCTTGTGTTTTTTTTTTATATACAAATACAAAAATATATACAATATATACAAAAATATTACTTTTAAAACCAACAACAAAACAAAAATATTCGAGAAAAAAAATCTAAAACACTTTGCTTAAGTTTTTTTTTAAGTAATTTATAATATTTTTTTTTTAGAAAAATTATTTAGTACCCTAAGGAAAAGAAAAGAAAAGGAAAAAAAAACAAATAAGAAATGTAAAGAACACAAGGATGGATGGAAGAATTGTAAGGAAAGATAAAAGATTTTAGAATTTAATTGTTTCAAAAACATTTAGAATTTAAGTTTAAAAAACAAATAACAAAAATATACATAAACAAAAGAAAAAAAAATTAAAAACCACATGTGAAATGTCATTGTGCATGTTTAGAATCTACATAGCTCGGGAAAGGGGGGAAGAGGTGAAGAAGGGCCCCAGAGCCAGTGCAACGGAATTTAAATCAGTCATTTGCGGTCAAGAGAATAATCCAGTGGGTGAGCAATTTAACTTGAGATTTAAAATCGTTTTTTGGGTCTTTGCTAATCAAAAAAAAATACATCATTGAATATTGGCCCTTGCCTGGGTACGGAGCAGACTTTAGTTTTCATGTGTAAACGTTCATTTTTAAAATCGGTTTGATATAAAAAAACACATTTTCTAAACTCTGTTATCAAGTAATAGTTTTTAGAGCTTTTCTGACAAAGACAGGTAACAGTTTTGTCGTATGGTCATGTCTGAGACATTTTTTTTTTTTAAATACGTCTCTCAAACAGGGCGTTCTTTTTTAAGATACGAACTCACCATTAGAGTCAACTTCCATGAATTTATCTGGCAGGAGCGCATTTCTTGTCTTGCATAATTTATTGGTTTTTCTGGTACGACTTGACCGAGCAGCAATGCTGCTTTTCCCTGTTAGGACCTCTGATGTTTTGGGTGAATAATTTAGTTAAGCTGTCGATGTGAAACCATGCTGTCAGGTTCAAATGCATTTCTTGCAAAGTACACTGGCGTACAGTTTGAGCCCAATTCGAAAATACATCGCTGCTCTGTAAAAGTCGTAAATCCCACAGTATATCTATAACTATCACATTGAATTGCAATGAGTGTTAAATTTCTTATTTATTTTGTAAATGCATATTTCGGTGTCAAAGTGGTTGTCCAAATACAAAGAGTGTGCGACTTTTGAACGTGTGGTACTGTCAATGGTTTTGTAGACACCGAAAGTTACACCACATAATATCATTCATTCAAAAGCTTAAGAGATTAGTCGTTCCGAGCAGATTTTGAAATTACCTGCTGCTTAGAACTGTATCGTTCACAGAGTTTTAAAGAAGTTCAACCATCTGTCCCTGTTATGCAATATTAATGAAAGGTTTAATGCATGAATAGATGAAATTAGTGGAAAATTCAACAATCAATATTTGCAAGATTTTTGCGACACTCAAAGAACAATTTGTCCAAAAGAAAATTTAAATTTCTTAGAAATGCAACCCTGTTTAGTTTTTTTTGCGATGATTTTGTAAATTTTTCCCAAATAAAATTAAATAATGTTTCGTATACAATTCCACAATTCTTAATTCAAAATTCCACCAAGTCTGAGACATGTATTGCCATCATTAGTCTCCATTGGATTTAGGTAAACTTCCATCTAAATCGGTAAAAGTTAGAAGTGTGAAGGCCCCAGAATTTCACTGTGGTGTAGGCTTATCCGGTGAAATCAGAAATTTACTCTGTTGGTTTTTATTAAACTACAGCTACAATAATACTGATTCGTTATTTTGTATACTTTGTGTTTATACGTATGTACGTATTTCCCTTATCATTCAATGAAAAAAAAACAGATCGAGAACTTCTCTCAAGTCTGTGAGCTGTGCTGGACATATTTTTTGTATACTCACTGACCGGGATCTACTGACATGGCTTACAGATTACTCTCTTATTATGTGGTGTAACTTTCGGTGTCTACAAAACCATTGACAGTACCAACCGTTCAAAAGTTTCGCCTCATAACGCATTTGCCGTAGAATTTGAGGAATTCCTGTAGTTTAGAAATTGAAAAGGTTATTTGTTCGTGAAACCTGTACCGTCGAATACGCTGAGTTGAATTCCAACAAATACACAGGTTTTCTTTCACTTATCCGAGGTTGTCAATAAAACAGCATTCGGATAAATTTAATCGCATTCAGTTGGACGATCTGAATGAATTTGAATAAGTCAAAACATCAATAATAATAAAAATAATGTATAAATCAAGAAAAACAAAATATTAGCGTTGGCGTATCGAACCTTCGGCCAAATAAATCGTCGGGACTTGGAGTACCGAGAGATGGGAAAGAAAAAAATGTTAGAAGTTATTGATTTTTGCCACATTCTTTCCTACATCAACATTCTACCATACACATACATTTTTATTGTTCAGAAATAAATAAGGAAATCTTGAAATTAGGAAAATTGATTTGATATGAAAGTATATTTTTCAAAAAAAAGGCTAGCTTCTTCCCCTTCCGTCCCGAAAATATTCAACAAAAAAAAGGAACATTTCACCAACAAAAGATCATGTTAAAACTAAATCGAAATAATTCAAATTAAATGTAATATAATTACATTTAATTTCCATTCGTTTATTGGATTTGTATAATTTCAGAAAAAAAAGTCTCTTTTTAAGTCAGAACTTTCCCCGCCAACCCCCCTTCACTTCAACGAAGAAATCAAATTGTTAAATACAAATGAAAAGCTGAATGGAAAGATGAAAGAAAGTAAAATGTATAATTAATTAAAGAAAAGAAAAAATATCAATGTACCTTTTTTAAACAGGATTTTTTTTACATATACAAAACATATAAATAAATTTAATAAAACAAAATAAATATAAAACTACAAATACAAATAATTATAAACAAAATACCAGAAGAAACCCTAAAAAATACATTAACTCATAAGTTTTACATATGTATAGTGTTTAATTTTTGCTAGACATTAAATATTGTTTTTATCATTATTATTTAGTTTTAATACACTATTTTTTTTTTTGTATTTAACCATTATTTTTTTCTTTTTATTTCTAATTTTACCGGAAGCTGAGTAATTTTTTATTGTCGTTTATAGTTATTAAGATAAAAAAAACAATATTTTTTATTTGTATGGAGTAAAATAAATTCATTATTATTCTTATGTAAACATTACTCTTATAATCATTGAGAAAACACTTGCAACAAAAACCTCTAGTTAGCGAAATAAAAATTTTAGTAAAAAATGGATGAACAATGAAAACATAAACATACTGGGAAAAACAATTTTACATATTTTAAATAAATGTTTTTTGAATTTTTAAATTCTTTATTTAAAATAAAAAGAACAACATATTTGGAAGATATTCGTTGAAATAAATGTGTACCTACCATGAGAAAAAAGAAAAACATAAATAAATAAAAATGAAATGAAATACAGAAAAAAAAATAAAAAAATAAAACAAAAAAGTAATAATAATATGTGTGTGGAACATAAAAGATATTTAAAACAAAAATTGAGTTTTATTTGTGGAGCGAGAGGTCTTCATGCACTAGGGACGGTCAGTCGTCTCTTTTCTGAATTTCTTCACTTAGCATGGAATACATTTGGCGGCTTGTTATAATATAACGAGTTATTTATGTCACTGTCCAAATTTTGTGAGATTATCACACAGTTAAGAAAATCAAAAAATTGTCATAAGCCGCTTCCACCTCGGAAATGCCTACGACTTTACGAATAAGAGAGTAATCTCTATGCCATATAAAACGTCCATTAGCCTTTCGGAGCCGGCACCGGTTAGTGAATAGACAAATTGTAACGGGCAGAGCTTACTAAACTGGCATAAGATCCATGTCTTGTCATATGTGGAATGTTTAACAAACGTTGACAATAAGTCCTAACGCTTGTAACTGCTTGAAACATATTGTACTGGAGGTCGAAAACATCTCTACCGAAAATACAAAACCTCTCTAATTCCTTCTTGAATCGTTTGATCGTAAACAAATTCTCAAAGTCAACATTCTGAAACGGATCGCACAATTAGATAATGATAATAAAGATCCCAACAAGTAGAAATACGAAGTAGACTTTAATGAAATTATATACATACATACATATATATTGGTTGCCCGGGTTCAACACAGGGTGATCCTTGTAAATTTAGTCCATTGTGGATTACGCTGTGTCGATACATGTGTTTTCAAGACCTGGTGCAGTTTTCAACTGCAAATTCAACACACATTTAAAATGGAAATTAATCCGCCCTATTGCTGTTGCCGACATCGTTTTGGGTCGACTCTGGTGTTTTGGCATTGCCATTGTCAATATTGACGGTTATCGATTACTTTATGCATATGTTCGGTATTGCCAACCAGCTATGATATTGAAATTGTCTCGTCCACATGGTTTTGGGCAACGACATGGACAGTTTCTAAGTTTTCCAAGTAAAAAATTTAAAAAAAAAGTAGAAAAAATTAAATTGGTTTTCATTTGAGAAACGAGTAGAAGGGTGGGAAAAAAAATCCGTCGTTTTGCGGAGGGTTTCGAACGAACACTGCTCGATGTCATTTTAAACAACAATGGGACGACAACAAGATTGTTAAATTCTTCTTGGCGGAAGATAAAGGAAATGCTCATTTAGATGCTGTATTATAAAAACAGACCATTTAATTCAAGTTAAGGCGACACACAAAGTTGAGAAAAAAATGTTCGCCATCAAAACAGAATGTAAAGCCAACGATTTCGATAGATTCAAGCAATTTGGTCTCAGACCGCCGGACGATGCATTGGGCAAGCTGCTAACGTTTCGGAAACAGCTAAGCCCGGAGGTAGACAAATTAACTTTCCTAAGGCATGCCGCCCTACAGTCTCAGTCAGTATCTGGGAAAAGGAAGTTTTTAGTCTAATGTTAAAGTAATTTTTAACACTCAGCTGGTACGATTCGTGGAAAAAAAAACTCAATTTGATTGTAATTGTTGATCTGATTTCGTTATTAAGTCGGATGTAGTTCTTGAACCTTCTACAGAAATAATAACATTATACATGTCCAGGAAACAACAGTTTGTGATTTTTGTTTATTTTCTTCATCACTCGAAGCGGAATCAGGAATAAAAAATATTTTCCCACCAAAAAAAAAACACCAAACAAAATAAATAAACAGATTCAACCGCTAGAGATGACAATTTGTTTATTCAACTTATCGATAAACAGTCAACGTCGCCGTTACATTGATTCAAAATACCAAGTTGGACGTTAAATCAAAAACGACGACGACGACGGCGACGACAGCCGCAATAAATCTGCATACTCATATCACACCCTAAATGCAAAATTATCACAACTCAAAGTTTCCCAAAACATACTTTCATCGATAAACAATTTCTTTCACTTCACTAACTTGTTCAACTGAAAAAGTACAGTTATTTATATTTTTATGTTAATTGCATTCATCCAAATTTGTCAACACGATTATCTTTGAGTGTCCATTCAATTTGAAATGAGCATCGTCTAACCTTTCGGCTGTTCGTGCCCACCGTTTTAAACTGTCAGGACATTACGATAGGCATGTTTTTGTTGGAGATTCAACAGCGGAATATTCGCTGGCAAAATATTGGCTTCTATCCAACGTTGGAATCGTGATTTCCAGGCAACCTTTCAAAAAAAAACCCCTTTAAAATATTTAAAGTAGCAAATTTTTCTTGCCCAAGAACAACATTTCATATTTATTTATTTTTTATCGCTCGAACCTACAAGCATTTCAATTTCTATAACTTGTTTGCACATCACTTTTCGTTTCAAACAAAAAATCTCAGGAGAACAACTCAATCATCAAAATCAATCCGAAAATACCCTTTGACGACGAATCATCATGACGAAATATTTCATTGACTGCCACAACTCCAGCCAATCTCTCCAGTAGATGCCATCGGCAACATCCGTCTTGTACTTCCCGAGATGATAAAAACCAGTGGGCACCCTAGACAGCAAAATAAATAAATACAAGATAAACTGAAATCCGAAAAAAGCACATGTTCAGTTAACATACGTGCGGGCACAGTTCTTGTACCACCAGCCGCCCTTATGGACGTCAGCACAATTCGAGGAATGTGTATCACTATCGCGATCATACGTGCTGAAGGACGCACCCAATGAGTAGTCCATGCTGTTGCCGGCATTACCCGAATATTTGCCCAACGACTTTAATTTGTATGTCTCGTTTGAATTGCCAATAACAAAATGATCGTAACGGGCGAAACGTGTGGAACCGTTAAAATTGTGCATGTACACATACAACTCCTGGGGACCGTCGTGATTGGTAAGGGCGTACAGGTTCTCCAAGCCTATCCAATATTCGCGATCCACTTCACCAAACCCGTTGACGTAGTCTGTCCAGGGACGTGTGAAATTTTCCGAACCATCGATACGCTGCAATATGTGGAGCCAATCGCCGCCCCTGGTGCGATAATCGCAAAATGCTTGGAATGTGTGATCGCGATAGCGTGCCACCGTGATATTGTAGTAACCGCTGGTCTCTGTGCACGCCGTGGCCTTGGCACAATTTGAGGGAAGTCCATCCGTTTGGCAGTGTGCCGGCAAGGAGTCCACACGGGCATCGAAGACCGGCTTGGTGCGATTGCGTGACTTTTGTTTTTCCTCAAAGGCATCGGCAAATTGACCTTGCCTGCCACTGCTATGTCTGGCAGAAACAAAATACATGTCATTATTTTAATTAGGGACTTGGCCTCCTCACTTACATCTCTTTATCCATCATATCCACTTTCAATTTCAAAAGGTCCGTCGACTTCTTGACATTTTCCAATTGTACGAAAAACGTTAAATACACTTCTTCGTCTTTATTAATTTCCGATTTCTAATAGAAATTATTATTAATTAGAAGATCTTCTAAAGGAATTCAAATCTTACCACAAACAAGATTATGCATAACAACAGAAATTCTGTTATTAAACGCATTTTTCAAAATTGTACCTTCCTTGCAGGGATTTCAAACAGAACTGAACGTAATGAAATTCTTCTCTACTTGTTTGAAGGTTTAAAATTATTTTATCTGAAATTCGGTTGTTGTTTTTGGTTTGGGGCTCCTGTTTAGTTGCTTATCAGTTTTGTGAATAACAATTTTGCCAAAATTTAGCGTAATGAATCGTTCTAAAAATCATAGTTTTAAATTTGCAAACGACATTTTGTGTGTGTTTTTTTTTTTAACATACACTTCGTATCATTTGAATAAGAACAGCTTCTGTGGTCTGCGCCATGACACGGGTTGGATTGATGTCCATCGTCGGCCGAATGCCTAGCAATTCCGCTTTGAGAAAACCATACCCAGCCGTTACGAATGGCCACGTCACTAGACACACCTAAACAACAGTGTCGGGGACTCAGGACGATCAACTGCTTTCAGAATTAAGTCTGCCGCCATATCTTCTAACCACTACTACTTTCTGATTGCCTCGCATACAAATGCGGCAGGAGTTACTCAAAGTTGTGATAAGAGATTCGATTGAAATCAAAATGCTGTTTAAACTTTATTTCGATAGCTTATTGTGTGAGAAATTGAGCTACCTCTAATGATGCTTGAGCTAACTGCAATATTTCTGACGTTAACAAGGAATTTGATGTAGAACAAAAGTTTTGCTAGCTCAATTCGAAATGTTCGAGATTTGATTTGATTTTATTGCTAAATGTTTTTAGAATTGTAGCTACGATTGGTTTTTTTTACTATGGGCTACAATAGAATATTCATTTACATAATTTTGAGTCGGAGACTGGAGTCGACTCCGAGTTTTATTTATTTACATTTCCCATAAATTAAATATATTGAAAACAAGTTAATCTGTTAATATTTTTATAAAATTTGTCGAGCCGAAGGCATTGTTGTTGCCAGTGCTCTCTCATTAGATTGTATTGTAATTTATTATAATATAATTTTTACAAAAAAAAAAATAATAAAATAAAAAAAAAAATTTAAATATAAAATATTTTTTAGATTACATGTACCTTTTTATCTTTAAGTTACACCCCTAAGTGTGATACAGAGCAAAGGAATAGTGGGCGGAAATACAATTTTAGAAATTTTGTTATTCAACTCCGCAGTCGGAGTCGAGCTATTTACAAATGCTGGAGTCAAATCCACAGCTGTGGTTAGAACATTTCCAAGTTAGTAAGTATGTGCGTTGTTCTACAAACTAATAATCATTTTTTACGAAAAAAAAACATTATTCTCTCCCAACTGTTGCCAGGCTAATTACTGACATCTAGAGTTTGCAGCCGAACTAATAGATTTTGTCGTCGATTAATTATTTCAAATAATTCATCAGAATACATTTATTTCTCTTTCTTTTATTCTATTGAATTATTATTCACGAACTTTTTCCTTTCAGTGTATTTAAGTTCTATCCTTCCTTTCAAGAGTTTTTTTTTTGTATTAGTAACACACATGCACATGCATGTCGATATTTTGAGTGATCTCTTTCATTTAAAGGATTACCCATGAAATTTCTCTTCAATAGTGGAAAGAGAATGGTTGCTCTTTTGGAGAAAACAAAAACTGCCAAACAACATTAACGAAGAGTGCAAAAATGTGTGTGACAAAAATCTTCCGTTATTTTCGTGCTTCTTCTTACTAGATATTTGTTTCCATATTGCAAAGGTTTATGACATTTTGTGGTTGTTGTTGTTGTAGTATAATTGTTATACCGTTATGGGTTTTATAGAAGAAATGTAAGAAATGTTAGAAAAAAGACTTACTTTTAATAGTTTTTCCCCGATTTCGTTTCTTTTGGCGGACGGACGAACGTTGTTGTTGATTTTCGGTTTACACTACATTTTACCGTTTACCGATTTCTTCCCGTTATTTTATGATTTAATATTAAGTCATTTTTAAAACTTGTTTTTTTTAATTTTTCCTTTTTCTCTCTTCCTTCCCACTTTACCGATTTTTTTTATTTTTTGCATGTATTTCATTGTTTTTTTTCTTATCTCTGACTCTGATTTTAATTGGAAACACTCAAAATTTAATAAAACTGAAGATTTCATAGACTTATTTTTCTTTATTTCACACACACACACACACTTTTATGGAACGGGAAAGAAATTAATAAAAAATACCGTTAAGTGACTTTTGTTGTGACACTTACCGCCTCCGAAATTAGACTATTTGGTTAGACATCAATACAAGGGAACAAAATGCAAGTCATCTCATTTTTAAGTTTGGAGTGAGAAGTCTCTTCGCTGTTTCGTTTTCTCTGCGGAGGACCATGAAGAGAGCTTTCTGTTGGCTGAGGCGGAGAAGTGATCAATTCGGAAATCTGCAGATTGATTGATTTGCCAAACGGGAGAAGTTGTTGTTGATTTCTCTATGCAAATAGACTTTTTTTTTTATCAAAATTTGTGCAATTTCTTATATAATTAGGGGAATTTTCAAAAATATGTATGATTTGCGGCTAAGAAGGAGTACATAGAAGAGAATAGTACAAAAATAGAAACATGTAACATGTAACATTTGAAAATCACCAAAACGAAAAAAGAAAAACCATATAAAAATAAAAATAGAAAAAATTTGGAACTTGGGCCAAACGGCGATTTTTAATTTTTGCAAATATTTAATTCATAATACCTCCGGTATTTAATGGGTTAGTGGTCCAAGTGTTAGGTACCACATTAAAACTATAGATCTTAGATTTAATTATTACCCTGAGTTTGGACCAATTTTCCATAAAAATAACAACACTACAATTTAATTTGTTGTCGCCTCGGCATAACTCGGAAATTACAGGGTTTTTTAAAACAAGCAAAGTAAGTTTGTTTCCAATCGGGTGCTGTGACCCATAGAACAGTAGAGCTGTAAGATATTTATCGACTGCATGTGTTTATAAAACCTGCTTCGAAACCTAGCATAGTGATCGTCCCCGGTGCAATCCTGCAAGAATGATAACACCATGCCCATGATTTCCCGTTAGATGACGTAGTTTGTCCCTTGTAAGGGTTGCCAACTCTATTTGTATGTACAACGAGTGACATGTTTCAGATTGAAACACAGCGTAAGGACTAGTGTTGGCAACCCTGCAATTGAAACCACTTTGACTATCAGCCAATAGGAATACAATACGCGTCACGTCATTTGATCAACCTGCGCAGAACATTTTTTTCTCTGTGCGGGATGGCGTAATCTTTGTTTCTATCATTCTTGCAATCCTCCACCTTGCGAGAATCATGTAAAACTCCATCTGCGATTACAATAAGTAAGTAATTCCACATTAGACGAGATTAGCTGTCCTCGATATTCTGCTCAGCCGGCTGTTTTTTTTTTTTTTTTATTAAATTACACTTTCCCACGCACAATCTACTTTACACTATTCAATCTAGAAATATTCTTTGCCGACGTAGCATCATGACGAAAAACTTCATCGAATGCCAATATTCCATCCAATCTCTCCAAAAAATCCCATTAGCATATTGCTCCTTATAATTTCCAGGATGATAAAATCCAGTCGGAACTCTACAAAGTAAAAAGACAAACACACACTTTAGGAGCGTAACGGGTAAAACTGTTGATTGAACTTACGTGCGTGCACACTCTTTAAACCACCAACCACCTCTATGGACTTGGGCACAATTCAATGTGGCATGTGTGTCTCTCTCCATATCGTAGGTACTGAATGGTGCACCCAGTGAATATTCCATACTATTGCCAGCATTACCCGAATATTTGCCCAATGATTTCAGTTTATAGTTCTCCTGAGAACTGCCGACAATAAAATGATCGTAACGGGCAAATCGGCTTTCGCCGTTAAAATTTTCCATATGCACATACAACTCCTGAGGACCATCGTAATTGGTTAAAGCATAGAGATTCTCCAAACCGATCCAGTATTCACGGTCGACTTCGCCAAACCCATGCTCGTAGTCCATCCAGGGACGTGTGAAATTTTGTGAACCGTCGACCCGCTGCAATATGTGAAGCCAATCCCCGCCGGCAGTACGAAAATCACAGCACGCCATGAACGTATGATCTCGATACCGCAAAACGTTGATGTTGTAATAACCGGTAACTTCGGTGCATTCGGTGGCTTTGGCGCAATTCGAGGGCAATTCATCGGTTTGGCAATGTGCCGGCAAAGAATCTATGCGAGCATCAAAAATTGGTTTGACATAATCACGTCGCTTTTGTTTGTCGTTAAAAGTATCAGTGGGTCTGGCAGCAGAATGAGAATATCTGAAAAGCAACATATACTTATTACAATTGAATATTACAATATGATATGACGAGTGGGGCTTGACGGACTATATGAGACAGAACTCTCTGAAACGATTTCCAGATTACACTAAAAGAAAGTGTGTGGCAGTTTCATCAATACATATACCAATGGATCATTGTCTGGGGCCTGTATGGTTAAACTATTGTAAAGTATATTACCGATCCATCCTAATATATTGAACCGAATTTGATCGTTGTGATCGAACTTTTAAAAGGAAAGGAAACACGAACCGACCATTCACCAACTTCTATAGGAATCGTTCTCAGCCTAATATAAGTGTCATAGAAACCGGTTACTGTGGACAGAATTATGAAGTGATTCTGAGTGCACTCACATATCTTCTGTTCGCTTTAGGTTTTACAATTCCCTATACCGAAAAGTGATTACAATCGATCGACTCTAATCCTGGTACAAATGTGGGATATTCATGAACACAATATACAGCCAATCCTGTTTTACACAGTTTTGAATAAACACGGTCGATAGAGGATGAGTTTTTTATCCCGTTTTTACACGTGTTGTGAAATAAAATGGAAGAACACGATGTTTTTTTACAGGATTAGCTATTAATCATACAATTTAATATACTATTTTGCATTAAGAACACTTCAAATATCTATTTACAAAGATTGTCTTACTTTTCCATCATATCCACGCGCAACTTTAACATATCCACAGATTTTTGAAGATCCTTAAGTAGAACAAATATTTGTAAATACGTTCCCTCCGTTTCCGTAAGTTCCGTACTCTGGGAAACCAAAGAAGAAGAAAAACATTATGAATAACAACAACGAAACTATATTTTCTAAACATTGACACTTGCCACGTACAAACAGGTCAGCAAAAATATTACGATCTGTATTAGATGCATTGCCGAAACATTCAATGACAAACCTACTCAGTCGAATAATAAAGTGAAACTGATATTTCGAAAAATATTATAATTTGTGTCAACTGTGTGTGACTCTTCGTGTTCGGCTTATCTCAAGCTACGTTTTGATAATAGATGTTGTTGGGACATTTGGATTCAGCTGGAAAAAAATGTTTGTATTTGCGATTGCGAAACCACCAAATCGATGAGGTTGAGGATTTTCGAATGTATTAACAAAAAAAACCCGTGCAATGCATTGTCTAATAATTTGCACAAATTTAAAATCCTTAACAAAATTAAGGGCTGGTTTCCGTAAAACGAATTCGATCGTTAAAATTTAAGGCGCCATAAAACGGATCAGCAAGGAAGCCTAGTTCTAGAATTCATTTTGTAAAGCTTCCAATTTTGACAATTTGCAACGTTTTATGGAAACAGGCAGTAAACAATATGCAATGGTTTCATCTTAGGTCTTCATTAGCATAAAGCAATAATAAAAACTTATGATCACATTAAAAACCAAACAACTTTATACAAAAATGCTGTTTTAGTTTTGTTCTGATAATTCAACGCGCCTATTGGAAATGGTTTCCATCTACCTAGACACAAATATAAAATGATATGTTAAAAATCATTTGAATTGAGTTTTCCACAACATTGGATTTTTTATTGGTTGTTGGCTGGTTCGTTTGTTTTACAATTCTTTTCAGAAGTTCATATATTTCTTGTTAATAATAATAATAATTAATTAATTAATAAATTAATCATACCTTAAAACCATAAGTATTGAATATATTATATAAATGACTAATTTGTTGTTGTTGTGTTCTATTTATTTTAATTATTATAAATACAAATAGTAGTTCAGGTTTTTACATATGTTTTTTTTTTTGTGGTTTTCAATCATTTTTTCTTATTTTTTTTTTTGTAATTGGAAAAAAGAAAACAAAAAATCTGTAATAAAATGTTAAAGAAACGAACAAAAAAAAATACTACATTTTGCTTAACTCGTGGATGAACTACTTTTCAGGACTCGGATCTATACTGTGCGTTTTTCTTTTAGAGTATTGAGCTGGTGTATAACACTCGTGGTGAAAAAAATAAGTTAGCCCTTGTCCATCGTTTCATAAATTGTAGAAAATGAACAGAAAAAAAAACCTTAGTGTTTACAATTGTCGTCATTTAACACTTATTACAAAAATGAATATCATTGATCTAAAACAAATCAATACTTAACATCGACAAGCGATGGTCAATTTTAGAACAAAACGAATTCCTAGCGAATTTTCAATTCGATTGAAAATGTTCACTGTTGGTTCAACGATTTAACAAAGGAAGCGTTAACTTAAATACAACTGAACACCTACAATTTTTAAAAAGAATCAAAAAAACTCATTTCTAAATTGATTTTCACATATAAAATTATAAAAAAAAGACTTTAAACATATGAAAAATTGCTTAAAACTAAAAATAAACAAAACATTATAATAACGGTAGGAGGAGGAGGGCGGGGCCTTTTCAAATACTCATAAACAAACAATTCCTATTAAATTTAAAATCTAATAAAAAATATAAATTTACTTCTGAGGGACGATTTGTTTTTCAGGAATTGGGACGAGATTGAGGGGCACAAAATTGCAAAATTTATTTATTTGTTTTTTTTTTTCAGTGTAACAAAAACATTAGATTTCTTTTATCTAAACTCATATGAAATTCTTTATATGCATGTTAATTTATATAACTGCGACTGCTCTTTTTAATTTTTTCGGGTAAAGTGGATATTGGAGAAGTAAAAAAACATCGCTTACTAGTTTTATTTTATTATGTTGTTTTATAATAGTTTATTGGCCCGAAACCATATGTGGAATCAGATTTTCATGTTTTGGTATTACAACTAGTACATATATTCCACTTCTTATTGACATCCTTTAGAAGGAACGGGTTTCAAAGATTTCTTATTTTAATAAACACATCCATCATTCTAATTATCTTCTTTTTCATTCTTCTTTATTTCGGTTTCTGTAGTTGTATCATTCTGTGTGGCATTTGTTGGAATAGTTAGAACGTAGATACGAGTTTGGTAAATTATAATTACTTATTTGTTTATAGTGTGTTGTAGTTTGTTTTAAATCTATAAATTAATTTATCATAATTATAATGTTCATGCAAAAAAGAAATAAAATTATTTTATTTTGTTTTAAGTATTTGCTTAGATAAATTTCGGTTGTTGTTTTCTGTTGTTGCGTTTCACGGTGATGTTTGAACGACGGCGACGACGATAGCGGCGGCGGGTGTTTGATTTGGTTGACTGGGTGGTATTATGTGTGATCTGTTGTTGGCTGTGTTTGAGTTCTGGTTTACCTTTCAAATTGTCCTTCTGTTTTTTTTTGTTTTTGTTTACAAAAAACGCAACATTTTTGTTTTGAGTTTTTTCATCCGCTTTTAAAATTCGAAACCGAACGATGATTGGCCGGGACCACCACTGAATTGGAAGAAGTGACGGAACATTTGATTTGGATCGAAATCGGCTGGAAAAATATATGAAAACATAAAATTAATGTCATTTAAAGTAAAGCTTATAGCTAAAGAGCTTATTCAGATAGACTATGAACCCTAATCTATTTTCCTGTGGGAGTATTTTTGAAAAACCGTTATTTATATGCCAAGAAGGATTATCCATCGCCTATCGGTATAAACACAAGGTCCGGTGTGGATTATCTTACCTGTCACTTGTGTGACGATCAGACACCTAAACTGTCTTTGTTCATCTCTGTAGTCTTTACATAGATAGATTCGTTTCGGAAGGACACAGGCTATCCGCACCCGATAATCTGTCCCCTTCGAGATATTGCTACAAGAGTGTCGGTTCTCGGTATCCGTTCAATGGCAGTTTATCCGATGAAACATTTGAGTCAATGGTTATATAGATATTAAGGTGTACATTAGGGTGTCCCAAAAAGAAAAAATTTTTTTTGCTCACGCGTTTTTTGATAGATTGTAGGGTAAGGAAATTTTGAATTTTGTTTAAAAATTTTTTGGAAGTGGTTTAGAGGTCGCACAAATTGGGTTTTTGTCAAAAAACGTGGTTCCCTGCCATATTTTAAAAATAATTTAAGATTTTGTCATTAAATAATTTTTTTTTAGATCTTAAGTTAACAGTTCATAAGAAAAACGTCCAATCTTTCATTTTATGTTCAAAAACCGCCAGGTTTGTCAGCGATTTTTTCCATATGGCAGATTAAACTAAAATTTTTTTGTTTTTTTTCAAAAACATTGACTTTAACGATTTATAACTTTTAAAATTTCTATTAAAGTTACAAAAACTAATGATGCAGTTTAAAAGATAAATAAATTCTAAACAATCTTCATATAAAAAATGTTTAATTAGTCGTTACTAACCCAGAGTTATCTACATTTGTCGAATTCAATCCATTGCATGAAAATATAATACTAACCTTTAGGCTCCCAACAAATCATAACCAAGAAAAACAGAAAACACAATACTTTAGTTGTTTAAAAGTTATTTATTGCGGCTCTTTCGATGCTGCTCTATGCCCTGCAATAAATTTTGAAAATCTGTTTCAGGAGTTGTCAAATTTGCGTGACTGCTTACCAAGGCCACACCACGTTCGGCGACGTCGTTTACCACATACAATTGTTGAATTTTGTTTTTTCCATGGAGAATGTGTTCGTTGGTTTCCCATTTTTCTGGATCTAGTTGTAAAAATACTGTCGAAATATCGCAGGCTTTAAAAAAGTTAAGGCTAGCTTCAGAAATAAATGTGTAAATTTCTGCATTTTTAAGCAATTCTTCTTTCAAATTGGCCTTTACTGATTCCTTGTCTATAGTTGGACGAAGTAGATTTTTTACCATTAAACGTAATGTATTGCTGTCTATACGTTCGTCAAAAAATGCTAAGGCAGCCAATTTCTCCGATAAGTACCACTGATGCCGCAAAAACCTTTTTAATGCAGCGCTTGCAACACTGTCACTCCAGGAGCGATCAATCGAGCTCGCTGGATGATGCAGCTTATTTACTCTTTAAAAATATGCATTTTTCAAGACCAGTTGCAGTCATTTATAGACGATTCAAAAATTAATGCGTTGCTACAATTCAATTCTTTTATTTTAAGGGTTTATATAAAAAATTGGTATCTCTGTCAGTGCCCTAGGTATGCTCCCCTCAACGATCTTAATCTCTTAAAGCAATTGGATGACTACAAACGCTTTAATGACAGTGTTGCAAGCGCTGCATTAAAAAGGTTTTTGCGGCATCAGTGGTACTTATCGGAGAAATTGGCTGCCTTAGCATTTTTTGACGAACGTATAGACAGCAATACATTACGTTTAATGGTAAAAAATCTACTTCGTCCAACTATAGACAAGGAATCAGTAAAGGCCAATTTGAAAGAAGAATTGCTTAAAAATGCAGAAATTTACACATTTATTTCTGAAGCTAGCCTTAACTTTTTTAAAGCCTGCGATATTTCGACAGTATTTTTACAACTAGATCCAGAAAAATGGGAAACCAACGAACACATTCTCCATGGAAAAAACAAAATTCAACAATTGTATGTGGTAAACGACGTCGCCGAACGTGGTGTGGCCTTGGTAAGCAGTCACGCAAATTTGACAACTCCTGAAACAGATTTTCAAAATTTATTGCAGGGCATAGAGCAGCATCGAAAGAGCCGCAATAAATAACTTTTAAACAACTAAAGTATTGTGTTTTCTGTTTTTCTTGGTTATGATTTGTTGGGAGCCTAAAGGTTAGTATTATATTTTCATGCAATGGATTGAATTCGACAAATGTAGATAACTCTGGGTTAGTAACGACTAATTAAACATTTTTTATATGAAAATTGTTTAGAATTTATTTATCTTTTAAACTGCATCATTAGTTTTTGTAACTTTAATAGAAATTTTAAAAGTTATAAATCGTTAAAGTCAATGTTTTTGAAAAAAAACAAAAAAATTTTAGTTTAATCTGCCATATGGAAAAAATCGCTGACAAACCTGGCGGTTTTTGAACATAAAATGAAAGATTGGACGTTTTTCTTATGAACTGTTAACTTAAGATCTAAAAAAAAATTATTTAATGACAAAATCTTAAATTATTTTTAAAATATGGCAGGGAACCACGTTTTTTGACAAAAACCCAATTTGTGCGACCTCTAAACCACTTCCAAAAAATTTTTAAACAAAATTCAAAATTTCCTTACCCTACAATCTATCAAAAAACGCGTGAGCACCAATGAAAATCGAAATTTTTGTTTTTTTTGGGACACCCTAGTGTACATCACATACACTAGACAAGAGACATCAGATTTTCGGTCAATAACCGCAAATGAGATTGTCTGTGAACAACAAAACCGCATCTTATCTTATTGTCGCGGTGGGGCAAATGTATTTGAAATCTGCTGAACTGCATGTCATCGTTCCGAAAAGGGCAAAGGGTGACATTAGTCAACAAGTGTGCCCTCAACGTACGTAACATATTTATATCTGTACACCAACCTACGGAGAAATTGTGTATACAAATGATATCGGAAACGTGAGAAGATTCCCGTCTGTTCCTTCTCGGAATGTTAAGGGAAATAAGTACAACATAAGATGGACGAGATATCGCTTTGGAAGTAATAAGTGGGACATTAGAGCTCTCGTCTGCGTTTTTACATGACACTGCAATATTACATGTCTGCCCAGTAGAAAACTGACGATAGTCTCATGATCAGATTGACGCACTAGACTGCCTGTACTTTCATAGATAAGGTACAGACCAGTGTTGTGTGCAACATTAATAAATAATTTTCTGGCAAAAAATGAATACCTACTGGGCTTTGTAAATGCTTGACTGATATACAGAAAACTGTCGTATTACAGAAAACGGTAATTCCGAATGGACCAGGAGACCGTTTAAAATTGTAAATCGCTTTTAAACGCCGTAATATTCAGTATCTATATTAATATTTCCATATAACTTCTGGATCAGATCATCATGTTCAGGAGAAATTTTACAATACATATGTCATGTCTTTAATGTTTCACTTACCTTGTTCATGTTCTTCCATATCTTGGCCGCTATCGTAACGCATCTTTTTCCGTTGATCCGATAAAATCGCATAAGCTTCACCAATTTCCTTAAATTTCAATTCTTGCTCCTTACGCTCCTCAGGCGAACTGTTCGCATGACGATCGGGATGATGTATCAAGGCCTTTTTGCGGTAGGCCTTCTTTACCTCATCCTCGCTGGCATTGCGTGAGATACCTAAGATTTTATAATAGTCCTTACGTTTCGACTTCTTCAATGCGAATTTAGCATCACGTAAAAGTTTCTTAATCTCGGGTGTTTTTTGGATCTGTAAAGCCGACTCATAATCATTGGCACACTCGTCGAACTTCTCAAGATCATTGTAGCAACGGGCTCGCAAAAGCAAAGCTTTTAGATATTTGTCATTAATCTCCAAAACGCGTGTGCAATCGGACACGGCATCACGTAAGTTGTTGATTTTGGAATGGACTAAGGCGCGATTGTATAAGAGTTTCGAATTGATGTCCTTATTGAACTCGTCAACTTTTAAGGCTTCGGTGTACACAGATTGAGCTTCACGATAACGACCAGACTTGAACAAAACGTTGCCATTCTCTTTCATATCCTTGAGCGTCTTACTCTTTGTACGCATTTCCTTGGCCCGCTTGTGGTCGGGGTCAAGCTGTAGAGCCAATTCGAAATGTTTGATGCCTTTCTCTAAATTATCCGTGTAGTAGAAGCAGAGACCACGAACGTAAATGGCATCAGCAGAAGTACTGTCCAATTTCATGACACTAATGGCAATGTCAACAGCTTCGTCGCAGCGTCCCAAGAACGCCAGACATTCAGCCTTCAAAAGGCGGTATCTAAAGACAACGATTAAGCAACATTGAGCCAATAGAAAGATAACTGAGACTACTTACCGGTAACAAGCTGGCGACAATTTAATGGCCGTGTCCAAATAAAAGACAACATTGCGATATGCCTTCGAATCAAAGTTGCTCTGTATGGTCTGCTCCAATTGCCGCAATTGTTGGGCGGCTTGTTTCTCCGTATTCACGGCATTACTCTGAGGATCGAGTTCTTCAATTTTCTTAATCGCCTGCTCAGTGCCAATGATGTCACCCTTAGCCACGCAACATTTGGCAATACGCACGTAGGCTTTCTCGAATGACGGATCCAATCGTACGGCCGTGCGAGCATCATTCAACGCGTTGTTGTAGTTGGACAACATCATATAGCATGCCGAACGATTGGCATAATATGTCGCCGAATCGGGACATAATGAAATGGCATCCGAGTAAAATTTCAAAGCCGATTGATAGTTTTGTGCTTTGTATTGGTCGTTGCCAAGTTTTTTCTTTTCTTCAGCAATACTAAAATGAAAGCATAAATGAAATTGTTAATTAATTAATAAGAAATTGAATTAATGCAAATAATTAAGGAGAAGAAGAGAGGATTAAGTTGGTAAGTGCGACTATCGTGGTAAGAATATCAACATTTCGACTGTAAACATTATGACTCTGAGTATTCTCAGAGTAATAATGGGAAGCGACCCACTAGAAGAGGTCTCAGACAGCAGGACAGCTTATCGTACAATGTCTTCAACATTCTTATGGGGAAAACATTGGAACAATCAGATGGTCATAAAAACAGAAACACAGTGTACACCAAAGACAACATTGAGATCGCCGGGAAGATAAAGTGAGGTGTGACTGGAGCCTTTTCACGAATCGAAAAGGAATCGCCTCAGATTGATCTGATTGTAAACGAGGTGAAGATAGAACGTACGCTTGTAACGCAGCGTACGCAGATGAAAGACGACACGGTACAGACCGACAGTTGCAGCGACGTCGGCTCTGGAGGAAAACAAATTCATCAGTCCAGAAACCAATTTCAATAAAAAAAAAACCGATAATTATTCAGTTTTGATTGACTTATCATCAACTACGTATTAAAGTCTGAAAATGTCTCTCCATTATAATGAAATAGTTTTCGCCAACAAACACACACGCGCCCACATTCCAAATATTTTAACTTGATGGAATTTACAATGGAATTGTTATGCTCGCTCTCATAAAACGATGATAAATTATTTATGATGATTTCAACAAATGCAATCATCAAACGTAAGTTGACCTCAGACAAAGTGGTTCCCATCCAAACACTTGCAAACATGCAATGGAACCCTTTAGCTACTACACACGTGTACAGAAATGTAGAAGGAGGAGAGTGGGAGTCATACAGACAGATACACATGTATGTATGTACATATAAACGACATGCAATACAGACGTAAGGATAACGATAGGAATCCTTTGAATGAATACCAGAACAGTTCTGTGTGACTGTCTGTGTGTTGGTGTCCTAATCTATGCATACGATATTTAGTTGTAGAAAAATGGGAAATGGGGAGGGATGTTGTTCTAATTGTAGTTGTTATAGTTGGTCGCTACAACAACAAATATCGTGTCAGTTTTGATAACCATTTTCATCCGTCATCATCAAAAGTTAAGTCAGGTGGTGGTGGTAGTGGTGGTAGCGGTGCTGATTCGGTTCAGTTGTTTTGCTCCAACTTTTCTGCTCCGTTTCCATTATTCTCTGTTTTTGTTAGTACGAGGGTCATTCTATAAATGAAGTGCATTCAAATCTTAAAAATTACTTTCCATTATGCCTTTGAACTGTCTGACTCTAACTCTGTTACCAAATCACGCATTAGGATGGGCACGCATTAGGATGTTGAACTATTACTGTCAGAATATAAATTTTAAAATGAAAATATTAATCAACTGCAGTAATAAAATGTGTCCTGTCGTTTGAACTATTCAAATTACAAATTTGTGTGGCCTTTTAAACAAATTTGCTGTCGGGTTTTTGGCAGATTTTAGTTTGAGAGGTTCGCAGGAGAGCAGTTTGCAATTTTCAGAAATGCCATGAAAGAGATTGAAACAGGTAGAGTTCCTTCATATCGCTGTTCATGGTGTCTGTCAACAGAAATAGGATAACATTCCAAATGTTATAGATATGTTCGTTTCCTGACTGGATATATAATTGATGTTGGCAAAGTCGGGTGTAATAAATGTTTCTTAAAGAAGCTCGCTTTCTCAAACGATAGGTACTACAATATACTCGATATTGGATTGCAGCAGAAGTGTCTCCTCGGTGGTTTCAAGTTGTATTAAACTTTTGATTGACAATTTGGATTATCCAAGTTGTGGAATAAAAAAAAGGCACTGTATGAGTAAAATGTTCTCTCTGTGCAATTCGAAGCTAAATCTACTCAGTTCGACCTTTGTGGATGGAAATATGTTCTTAGTTTTCTATCTTTTGCAATTTCATCAGACAAACATCTTAAAGCAGTCCTAGATCGGTTAGGATCGTATGGGTATCAGTTTGTATGGAATTTGTTATGTACCACACTAAGTGGACAAAATACATTGGACACATTAACATAATTTTAAATTTTGTGTCCTCCAACTACTAAATGTATACAATCGTGACATTAAATGTTCCAATCTTGTAATATTAACTGGAATTTACAAAATTGATCAAGTGGAAATAATGGCAAACCGGAAGCTATGTTTGGAAAGCACAATCTAACACAGTCCTCTGGCACGGTTGCCAGAATTGACATACCACACTCCGAGAGTTGTTCTTCCTTCCATAGCATTTAAGGTTTATTGTGCATTGAACTTTACTGACACAAAGTAATAATAATAGCAGAGATGAGGGCAGAGATAAAATGGTTCAGCAATTCGTAGACTAGCGAAACCCGAACAAATGAAATATGAAACCACAGCAAATATTTAGCGAAATACATTTGGAAAAAAAATTTCTCGATAGCATTTTGAAAGTCATAACTTACAAGGAAATGGAAAATACTATGAAGAAAGAAAAAAACAACGATGTAGAGCAAGTCCAGCCTATAATTACAGACAGATTTTGTTGACCAAAAAGGAAATAAAAGGAAACTACCCATACTACCCAGTGAGTGAGTAATTATAATTTTTTTTTTTTGTAATTTTCTTTCAAACAAAATATGTGGAAAATGAAAACATAAAGTTGAATGCTTGAGAATGTTCATAAACAACAACCAAAAAAATATACATATATACAAAAGTCCGGAATAGGAGTGTAGCGTACTAAAAAGAACCACTGCCAGTCAGCCCCCCTAACATCTCCTTCAGACAGCAAATCGTTTTGTAAATTATATTCACAAACAACAAACAAAAATAGAAGAAATATGCGAATGAATAAAGAGTTAGAAAGCCAGTAATATGATGCCAGCTAGAATACATGCAGCAAAGACGTTAGCAGAAAACAACAATATTTTTGAATGAAAAAAAACCATACAACTCGGTCGGCGTGTTTAAAGGCGGAAAAGAAAATGGTAAACCAAAAAAAATGTGGTGGCCAACCATAAGGGCTGGGTAATTAGCAGATTCATATTACTCGTACAATTTTTGATAGCTCCAGAATGCCGTTATTTTGAGTTCTTCTCAGCTGAAAGTGGAATTGAATTGCAAATGCATACGTGGCAAATACAGAACAATTTTTTTTGTTAAGTATTCGCCAGCGAATTGAACTTGAAGAGTCGTTTCTAAATGAATCTATCTCAAGTATGGTACTCATTTTTCAGAGTCAGCCGTCTATGGAAACCATGAACTGAATGTTCACCAATTTTCCTAAATAAATTTTAATTTTTTTATTTCAAAAATCTCCAATTTTTTGTAATAACAGCACATAATATGGTCTTGTTATCTACTTGTGCAAATTAGGCAAGGGGGTGAACCATGATACGTTACCGTTGAAGGACATGTTACCATAGAGACCATCCGATAACAATTCGAAACACGATATACTCGTATAGGAATCATAATTTTCCATCTTCGGAACAAGTTTGGTAAACTCTGGACTGTCAAGATTTACGTTTTCGGTCGGACGATTTGAGCCATCACATTAATCCCCGAAAGTTCGCACCATCTAGTCGGGTTAAAACAATCGGAGGATTGATTTGTAGACCACAACAAGTCAGGCCGCATTAAGTTTGGGGGGTCTCCAGACTGTTCGTGACACCACATTTACCTCACTGGTGATGATCTTGGATCAGGACTGATCAGCAAGGGCATAAACTTTGTTCTCAAGTCCGTCCAGCACCAGAAAACTAAACTAAACAATTTAGCTATGAGTGGAGCAGAACACCTCAGATATCATAGTTGGTCACCTTCTCAGGTCAAGCATTGATGTTGCACTCTAAAAATCTCTTCTAAAAATGATCGCTGTTCTAAACAAACATGGACATAGCGATTTGGGACAACGACTTCTGGCATAACAACTGAATAATTGGAAAATTCGGCATCAGTTCTTAGCACATCAAATTCGGAGATTTTAGCTAGAGGAACTGATTGACAACATCGGTGCGATATTGAAATACAGCCGAGTTCGGTTATAACGAACTCCCAGGGACTCGACAAATTGGTTCGTTATATCCTGGGTAAAATAGTGTAGAAGCCAAACTCTTGGGACCTAAAAAAGTCTTCGTTATAGACAAAAGTTCGTTATAACCGGTGGACGTTATAACCGAACTCGACTGTAGTTATATAAATTTATCATGTGATAACTCCATGTCAGTACGCTCCTATCGATTGTGTGGATTTGTGGCTTGAAGTGGAGATTGAAGTGTTCAATGATTCATACTTTGTTGTCCACGAGTTGTATGAGTCATAAAATTGGTTGATAGGCACAATCTAGTAAAAAAAGGAATGCTATCAATGTCGAAATGATGGATTTCCATTATCGAAACGGAATTTGACCATTAACTTAGTATACCAAGAATCGGATTTAATGCAGGATAAATACCATTTTGTTGGAAACCAAGTAAATGAGCAAAAAACAGAAACCAATTTCTTCAAATAGCAGCCTACTGCATGCCCTACATTATTATGGATGGCTGATTCACACCTGGTATCTGTCCAATGACATCGAATACTAGGCTGTGAATATATTAAGTGATCTAAACAGCCATTGGTAACGTTTTCACCTACCAGCCATGGGAGGCGGATCTGTCTAAGAACCCCGAGTCTTCTTAATGACAAACAGCTCTCATTATTATAATGACACATTTTTGTGTCTTCCAAAAAAATGTCCTTCAGTGTAGTCGCAATTATTGTGACAGATTTATTTATTTTTATGTAGAACTTATAAAACATTTTGCATTCGCTGAGCCACTTTTTTGCAGACATCCCCTTGTATGTCATTCACCCATTACTCATTTTCAAATCATCACAAAGATCTTTGATGGAATAGAAGAAGAAAATATGAAAGCTTTTCATGACAAACTATGCCACAATCTAACATCGACAAAAGAACACAGTGTTTTCTTCTTTTGTGCGAGAAGACACAAACACGGATATTGGTCATTTCTGTAATGAAGTAGGATATGGCCAAGTATTATTTAGGCGTATGGACGTCCGTCATAGGCGCTGCCGACGCCCCAGAAAAGAAAGTGACTGCAGTGGTTGGTTGTACGGTGTAAGTTGTACAAGAAACCAACAATAAATGATACAGCTAAAACAACAAACTGAATGAAAATGAAAAGAATTTGTAAATAATGTCATGTTATGTTATCTACGTGTGGTCGGAGACACCACAAAGTGTAATGCAAAACCACCAAAAAGGAGAGGGGAATGGCACATACATATGGGGTGTGGGGATCAAGACGGCCCCAAAGAATGAAAGTGGCGGCTACACGAAGAAGAAGAAGAAGAAGCAAGTAGGAAATGAAAGGAAGGAAAGTTAAAATTCTTAAGATTACACAAACAGAAAGCGAGCAGCCACTAAACAAAGACACGAAAATGGCAATGGCGATGGCGAGCCATATTAAAAAACGACATCGCAGAGACAGCGACAACAAGTTGCCCGAATTATGCCACAAACAAGCTGGCAGCAACAACAACAACAACCACTCGTAAGCCAACTAAAACTCTGCTATTGCAACAATCTGTGGCAACAATAGCTAAATGAAAGAAAACGAAAGAGGCGAAAAAAAAATAGGAAAATACTTTCCATAAAGTTGTCGATGAGCAGCAGAGCAACATGCCCATACACTGACTGGGTATTACACACACACACCCAGGCACAGACAAACATAGCGTAGGTATTACCACCATAGAAAATTCTTTGTATTGTGTTAAGATGATGATGAAAAAATGTTAACGAACTCCAGAAATGGCAACAAGACCAAAAAAAAACTGAAGAAAAAAAACGATGCAAAAAAGAAAACTAAGACGGTCCAAACACAACCGACTGAAAGCAACAACAACAATAAGCAAACAACGAAACGGAACGGATGTTGGGTAGAGCGAACAAATTCAGGCAACATTTCTCCAGCATTTCGGGAAAATGATGGTACGTGTCAGAGAATATTGGCAAAGAAACACAGCCGTTCGACGCCAATCACTACAGAAATAACGTAACGGAAGTTGGGTAGGGCGAAAGAAAGACATGCTGGGAATTTTCCTCTGGCAAATATTGAAAAAAAAACGATAGATTAGGAAAAATTACAAATTCTGATATAACGTTTAGCTGTGCAGAATAGTTTACTTTGCCAGAACCTTTGAAATCCATACAAAATAACCAAAATGTGTAGAACAAAGCCCACATGTAGTTATTGGATGTAGTTTTTATTCATAATCCATTATTTGGCAGTACATTTAAATGACGCTCAAAGTCAATAACTTGATGATCAAAGATGAAATGTAAACAAGCGTTGTAATCGAAAAGAAAGACCTTCGCCCATGTCCTGACAATCGTGCGATTGTGAAATCACATGGGATTTGCGAATCGCCAATAAAGTTTCTTCCTATCATACACTTCAAGCGTTTTACCCCTTTACCAAACTTTAGAAAAAACAAGAAGAACTTTTGCATCAAAGAAACTAATGAAAACATTAAACATTTTTTAAAAACATGTTTATAATCAAAATTGTTTAGAAAAATATAGTTTTTGGTGATCATATAGTAAGAAAACATATTAAATTGTATAAGTGCATCGTTTTTTGACTATTTAAAAATTCGTTGCAAAAAATATGAGTTCACCAGGTAAAATGCATGCGATCGACAATCGCCAATTAATTAGCGTTTGCGATCTCTGTGACACCAATTTGGCGATTTCAAATCACAATCGCAAATTTGAACAAAATGTGATTGTCAGGACATGGGCGCTTATGTTGACGAACTGGGGAACAACTTCTTCTGTGGAGTTTTGTAAAATGACATACACATTCCAAAAAGCTTCAGAATTTTCTGGCGATAAGATATTGTGATACGATCAGGAACCAAATAACGGACCCCATACACTTATTCGTTTGATAGTTTTGATACTTCTTCCAAAATTTGGGGAAAATCGTCTTTATGCTGAACAAAGTCCGAGGCGACGGTCTGTGGCATTTGAAAACTCTAACAATTACTTGACGTCTTTTGTTATATTTCATTAGGCGGCACAACTAGCGTATATCACATGATCCACTAAATCAAATCAATTAGAAAACATAAAAACAAGAACAAGAATACGATTTTCTCTACCGCGTACAAACGTATTTCTCTTAACATTAAAAAACAGTCTTCTGGGCACAATGTAATTTTTGTATATTTACTGACTAGAACCTACTTTTTACAGCCGGCTCCGAACGCCTAATGCTAATTTTGAAGTGAAGTTTCACAGGGCTTACTGGTGAAAAGCCGTGTTGGCTGATCCATTTCTTTCTTTAGCTATTGATATTCATATTTTTAAAAAGAAATCCAGAAAATCCAGATTTTCATTCTTTAGCTTTGGCTAAAGCAGCCAACATTTCACAATCGCACGATTGTCAGGACATGCGCGACTAATTCAAATCCAACAGCAGGCAGTGATGACAACTTTTTGGAAATAAAAAATCGAAATTAAACAAAATAAAAAACGTATTACAATTTGTATAGGAATTGACCAACGAAATTCTATAGAAAGCCCATGAATATCTAAACAAAGTCTAAATTTATTTGAAAATGTGCAAAGTGGTGGCAGTTAGTTCACTCCAAGTGTCGTTCAAACTTCAAAGTTGGTTGCACTGAAATGAAAACAAAAAATCTGTTAGCTGCCACTTTATGCAGCTAACGATTTCTCTTGGCTGCGAAAGATCCATACAGCCAACTAAAGCTGATCACTGCGGTTTGTTTTTCGTCAGTTTTTGGCTATTGACTGTCGTAAATTTTTTGATTCTTTGCTTTTTAAGCTGAAGGAACCTCTTATTTTCGAACTTTAGTCGGCTATTGAAACACTGGGTGGAAACGGCCACCGGTAAACTTTGTTCATGGTGCTGCCAGATACGAATATGACGCTAAAAATGTATATTTTACAAGGTTTCAGAGTTAAGATAATTTTAAAAATGGACTAACAAATACTTGGATTTTTTTTTAAAATTTAAAACAAATCCCTTGCATTCGAACCCGAAGTACTGACATGAACTTTTTCGACTACCCAATATCTGTCATGGCCAAGATTACAAAACGAAAGCTAAAGGAAATATGGCGAAAATCTTGATTGTTTCCTGAACTTTAGTTTTGTGTGTATGTGTGTGTGTTGTTACTAATAGTTGTGATGAAATTGGAACATATTTTCAATTCATAATAATTCTGCAAACATATGTATACAATACATATGCATATACATTCGCCCTACACATACATATATCATATTCGACGACATCGTCATAGTCGTCGTCGTCGTTGTCGTCCTTAATTCATATCGAGTACTTTGGGTATGTGATTACAAAACAATAAAATGTTGAAATTTATTACTGGACCGTTGTTTGTTTTATGTGTTGTTGCTGTGCTCCGATTATTGTGCATTTTAATATAGTTGTGCAACAACAACAACAACATGTGTGAAACTGAGACGAAGGATATGGGTTTTTGAAACAACAACAATAAGAGAGGCTCAACAACATGAGGATATTATTTCATTTCATTTATATCCTTTCGAAAATCGGTTAAAAGCCTGAATGAATGAACCAGCAACAACAACAGCAACAACGACATGCCATTGCAAGCAACTACGAAGGAAAACAATGTAATTTATCATTTTGCTGTTTTGGATCTGTTGTGACCTTAATACACACACACACATACATAGGCTGGGCAAACATTCAGAGTTATATCTTAAAATTTATTAAATAATATTTTTCAAAAAAAGAAATAAATAATGGAAAATAATAGTTTTTAATTTAAAAAGAAGACATTAATAGCCAAAGAAACGATATGTCACAACATTAAAAGCCAACTGGGGGCTTAACAAAGAACCAAAACAGACGGAGTCTGTAGAAGTCATGTTGGTTGGTTGGTTGGAAATAAAAACGACCTAGATGAGAAGTGCATCGTCTTAGAAATGCTTTCTACTTGTACCTCCAACAGCCAATGTGACAATGTACAAAGTTTTAATAAAACATATATGTTTAAATGTAATTTGTAATACAGTGGAACACAAAATCTCTTCTACAATTCTATAACTCAAAGTCTCGGTAAGTCGTTCCGCATGAATTAAATAAAGGGTTTTCCAACAAGAGGTGTTATTTTGAATCAGCCGGTATTTCGGTAGCTGTCACTTTTGAAGTTTTTCTTCTTTGACATTTGACAAGTAGAAACTACGCCATTACTAAAAATGGAACGATACACGATTCAACAACGTATTGAAATTATTAAAATTCACTACAACAATGATGAAAATCTTGGAGTCACAGTTTGCAAAACTAAAGCATTCTTGGGTCGTCGTGAAGCGCCTTGTCGAATCGCAAACAGAAATTGGTGGACAAATTTGAGCTGTTGGGACAAGTTAGTGATGTGAAGAATAAAACCCGTGTGCACGTCGCTCAAGAACGACTGAGAATATTGCTGCTGTAGCCCAAAGTGTTGAAGAAAGCCCAGGATTGTCCATTCCTCGTCGTTCTTTGGAATTGGGCCTTCCACAAAAGTCATTACACCGTATTTTGCTTAAAGTCTTGGGTCTTAAGGCTTAAAAAGATCAGTTAACACAAGATCATCAACAACGTCGTGTCTTTGCTGATTGGGTGCTTGAAATGCTTGGCAGTGATCCGGAATTCCATTGAAAAATCAGCTTGACTGATGAGGCCCACTTTCACCTCGGTTGGTACGTCAACAAGCAAAATTGTTGCATCTGGGGCTCGGAAAACCCAAGAGTTATTGTTGAGAAACCTCTCCATCCACAACGTGTGACTGTTTGGTGGATCTTTTTCGAAAATGAGTTTGGATCAACAGTTACGTTGAATGGATTGCGCTATCGAAAGATTATTAATGATTTTTTATGGTCGGAGTTGGATGATATTGATCTGGACAATGTTTAATTTCAACAAGCCACACAAGCAACGATAACCATTGCTCTTTTACGGGAAAAGTTTCCGGACCGTGTTATCTCTCGAAGAGGTGATCACAATTGGCCACCGAGATCTTGTGATTTAACACCTGGCGACTTCTTCCTTTGGGGTCACGTGAAAGATAAGGTCTACGCCAACAGCCCAGCGTCGATTCAAGACCTCAAAGATAGAATTCGTGACAATGGGGCAGCCACTTTGCGATTTGGTTATGGACAATTGGCTGATGTTGTTTTTCATGACAGCATACCTTCCTCTTTATTATGAAATAAACATCCGATCATTTATCTCAAAAATTAAATTTTTCTTTGAATACCAAAATAAAGCCTCTGGAAAACCCTTTACAAGAATACTAAAGCCGAGCGTCCTTTGAGGACACTCAACACTGAAGGCTCATCTAATATTTCGCATTAAAGACATGTGAAGAAGACATCCACACGATGGAACACTTTATCTGCAACCACCCAGCTAATTCAAGGATGAAACTGCAACAATTTGATCAATTTCTGACTGAGAGAAAATCTAAGGTACCAGCGGGAGGTACATTGCCTGGACAAGACGGAACACATACATTTACTGAAAGACTTAACTTGGAATTAGTAAGTGGAATCAAATTCCTGAATTTGAATATATTCTCAGGAACCTTTCCAATATTTGACAATGCATGAAATATTCAGGAAAATTTTCTTCAAAGGTATCAGTCCTTTGTTTAAAATTAAGACATTCGGCTTCAAACCTTTTATGTTACCCAATGTTATGTAAATTGCATTATTTGCTAAAAAAAAACCGTCAGATTTTGGTTCTTTGGTAAATTAAAGTAAAGTAATTTTAAATAAACTATTTAGCATATTTTTTTTGTTTTTACAAATAAACCTGTCTATGTGAATATCTATCGGAACTATTTATCCAATCGGCCGGCCTTCAGATAACGCGTATCATGTTTAGAGATAATTGAAGACGATTTGTCTTAAAAAGAATATGCTGCACATACACATATGCTCGAATGTGTCTTCGAAAGCTACGAAATGTATTGAGGAACGCGAATAATCGTAATCGAGAAACTCCTGTGGCGGAAAAAAAACGTAGAAAATCCTGATAACTTAAAAGTTCTAATTCGTTTTATAAAACAAGACAACAAATGCACGTTAATCTTAGGACCAGTCGGTGGAAAGAAGCTATACACACACATAGAAACCTCTGACTTGTATTTGAAAAATGATGATGATTATGATGTACTCACCGTGGTAGAAATGTAATTTCATCTGGATTCATAAATAACTTCCACAACAGCAACAACCGGAGATGTAATTAAAATAAATACAACACTTTATGATGCGGCGTAGAAAAACCACAAACGAACAACTACAACAACAACAACACGCCTTTTCTTCGGCAGCAATTTTGTGTGGTAACAACAATTAATGGCGAAGGAGACGACGACCACCAGTAACACCACTACGGAGCAAACCGCTACCAATTACACAGTGTGACCAAGTGGAGATGCAGAGAAAGAAATAATAATAAACAACACTTGATGTGACAATTTAATGGACGAAGGAAGAAGTTTTAGTTGGTGGTATCCCGGGTCGGTCTCCAAACGATGTTTCGCATAAAGCCGTTGTTAGAAGCTTCCCATCCAACTAATGGACCATATACATGGAAGGGTATAAATGATTGCTTGGCGTAAAAAAAAGGCAAAGTGCAGCGGCAACTCCTACACAATCCTTCAATTCAATTACAAACAATTTGGCACGCAGCAGCACATTAACTCCGTATTCTCCAATGGCAGCAAACAACCGACAACCAACAGGCACTCCTCCTGTAGCTCGTACTCTGCCTTCGCTACTGCCTCTTTCGCCTCTACGAGTACCACACAATACCACACGCAATCTACCACGCACCAGTCGGCACCAGAAAACCTAAAGTACTTCGTAGTTCTTGGTGTTTCTGTATTTTTCTTTTTTGGTCTTTACGAAAATTCACAAAAATTTATCGCTGAAGAAGACACACAATCCGTGGCAGACAACTTGCAACTTGTACGAAAACTACTAAACTGAACTGAGCTCAACTCAACTCAACTGAATCGTAGTAAAAAGTTTTCCATGGAAATTCTGCAGCAACAGCACTGGCAGCAACAACAACCACAGCAGTCATCGTTGGCAGTCAAAGCACGTACAACATGCTGGTGGCAGATGCATCAGTAAAATGCACCAGCAGCAGCATAGAATTACTCTCTCTCTCTGCAGTCATAGTTCTCCAACAAAGATGCGAGCATAAAAAGAGAGACACACAGGATGTCAAAAAATAAAACGAGAGACCCAACACTCGTTCGCATCATATTGCAAAAGTTCCGTTTGAAATGCATTAAGAAAAACTCCAACTGTGGAGTAAAAAAGGAAATGTGTGTGGGGTGGCTGAAATGCTTGGGGTCGGTGGGGAAGTACATTTAAATGAGCGAGAGCGACGACACACAATCGGAGACCTGTGGGCAAAGGCAGAGAGGAAATTGCACCAATCCTACCAGACATTATGACGACACCAGAAACCAGTAAATTCTACATCGTAGATACTACACAACATGACGACGATTCCAAAACGGAAAATTTATGATATGACGACGATTATCGTCGGAAACAAAGCCAAGGCGGATATTGAATATATACATATATGTATGTCTGTCTGTGTGTGTGTGCATGTGTTTGTGAAAAACAAAGTGGCGCCGGGCGGGCGGGAAGAGACAGATACTAGGTCAGAAGAGTGGTCACAGTCATAGACAGTAGTTGGTTTGCCACAAACTTGGACAATATCCGGAAAATTGCCCTTAAAAGGAATATGGCAAAAGGAGAACGTCCGCAAGATCACTTTACTGGGGACCAGCAGATTCCTTGAGTTCTGGATAGGCAGTTTAGGTGTAACGTCGAACTAAAGGTTGTCGATTGTAAAACGAAGGCATGCACGAAGAAAACGTTGAAGGAAGGAAATTGTATTTCTTTGGAGAAGTGTTTCCCAGGGAAGTGTTTCATAGAAAAATATCATTGCTAAAAAGGAACATAAGCTGAGCGTTTCGGTGCTAATTGAAACTAAGTTTTGGATTAAGTTTAAACAGAAACAGAAAAAGTTCTAAAAAAAGATTTGAATTTCATTCGTGGAGTTGGATTTGTAATTTCCCGGAATCCCAGCAAATACAAATTAGACAGGATAACAGTTCCACGATTGAAGAGTCCATTTAGATTAATTGGTTGTGGCCCCTAATCACGGCATCCGTTATCGACAGTTGTCGGTCGTAAACTTCGCATTTTGGATCAACGCATTCGTTTTCGACAAATTATTTTCGAGAAATCTGTCGACAGCTTAGCTGCTATCCGACGTAAAATGATAACAAACAAAGACAAATTGCGATTGGAAGACGTAAACTCATATTTCACATTATAGACATGTGAAGAAGACACCAACCGCCCAGCTAATTCAAAAATTTAATTGCAACAATTTGATCAATTTTTGACTTAGAGAAAATCTAAGGTATCAGCGGCAGGTACATTGCCTGGACAAGACAGAACACATAGATTTACTAAAAGACTGAACACCAAGACTAGGAAATAGCAAATGGAATCCAATTCCTGTTCCTACCAAGAAATGTTGTCGATAACGGATGCCGTGATTTGGCCCCTGCTCGATTGATGCTAGTAACGTCGTTCTCAGCTAGAAAGACAATATCAACAACATCTTCAATTGCAGACCAACAGAAACTTATTATATCGAGCCCTTACCGCGAAAACGACTTAACCCATTCATAGCCAGCGATGCCATACGGCACAGGAAAAAGGATTTCGTAAAGCTAAATGTGTCAACGGATTCGAACTCAGGACCCCTTCTTTTTATAAAATATCATACTTATTTTTAAAAAATGTCTTGGTCATGAATGGTTTAAGCGTATTTTTTTACGAAACTCGCTTTTTACTGAAATTAGATAGAAAATTGTGCCAAAATATTAAAAACACACGTCTTTATGTGTGACTACATAGAAAACCATCTCCTATTAAATTTTTCATTTTGGCTCTTACGTCGTTTTTCCGGTTACGGCTCCTCAGTACGTTTGTTACACCGTCGACGTTGTCAAATAATTCATTGCGTCGACTTTAAGAGCCCAACATGGGCAAGACAGTGACTTTTGGAGGGTGTCGGTGGACCTACAGATGTGAGTTACCAACGTTTTTAAATATTTGAGAGTGTGTGAAGTCGAAACCTCTTACAAATAAAGTTTTAATGATATCGGCGTGGTTGGAATTCTCCCAGCCCCAGTTGTATTTCAAATTCTAACAAATGCGAAATAATAATTAGTTTAGAAGATATAGACGATACAAGTTTTGAAATGGAATTCCACTTTGTTACAAAAAATGATTAAATGAAGACCAGCTACAGAAAAAAATCCAAATTGGCAAAGATTTCTAAGCTTGCCCTGTAGAAAAGAACCCATTTGTTAAATCTCCCGCCTGGGGTTGTATGTAGAAATCATTTCCACAAAAAAAAAATGTATTAATTCTGACGTCACTGTTCACATTTTAGACAGCCAGACGCCAACACTTATTATGAGCTAATGTGGTTGTTTACAGACGCACACACACACACACACAGTGACAGCTGCAACCACAACAACAACAGCCATCATAACGAGTGCAACGAAAATGACAGCTCAAATGCTAGTGCAACAAAACAATGCGACAACGAACAAAAAATAAAACAAATAAAAAGTATGCAACATGCTGCTGCCTGCCATGAAAAAAAGGGGAATTTAAAAGCTTTAAGAAGCGTAACATACCAACGGACATAAAACCCAGCTACACTCACACAATAGAGCCAACCTTAAGCTGTTGGATTCAAATTAAAATGGGGGGGGATTCATCCATCCAACAGAAAGAGAACAAAAAACAAAAACGGCAAACAGCAGCATATTTCCCAGAACCCCCAAATACAACACTCAAAAAAGGGGAGTGTACGGATAGGAGGGCAGAGCAAGGAATGCATAGCAGTGGGGCACACACATAAACGCCAACATTCCGCACAAACTGCAAATGACACACACACAACACTAGTAGTGCCATCATCATCGTCATCATCTGTAGTACACTCGTTGAACGAACACTTTCATGCCAACACTCCCCTCCCCCTCTCACAAAAAACATTCACACACACACTGGTATGTGTGTGTATTCATGTTATGTGCCCACTCCTTCGCTTGCATACTCACACACACACACACACATATATGCTGTTTTGCAAAGGCGCGCTATCAATGAACATGACCTACCGCACTATTAAAAATCGTTACTTTGGTGTTGTTGTTTTGGCTTTTTTTCTCTCTATCCTGTTTTTGATTCCCTTTTGCATTGTTAGACATGTGTGTGACACATGTGAATGGAGTTATGTCAGGATAATATCGCAAAATCCTTTTGTGTGCGACTGAATGAATGAGAAAAATGAAAATGTATACATGGCTGTGTGTGTTCTTTGGTGGGAGTGTGTGTGTGTGTGTGATATGAGATTGCATTTGAATTTGAATGAGAAGAGGAACAGGATACAGTATTTGTTTGCATGAGTGAGTCAACGACGTGTGTGGCGTTGTGGTGGGCAGCAGTGTGATAAGTCGGCGCCGTGGCACATGTGTCACCGAAGTAAATCCCCCTCCGGTGGCTGTTGGCAACTTCAGTGTGTCATTAGTCTATAAACAAATTCCCGACCGAGGAACGACGACTGTAGATTAGACTAACAACAATAATTTATTGCACTGAATGTAGATTAAACCGATAAGAGACACATACTTTTTAAAGCGTTGCCGAACATTTTTACAATGAACGGGGGGAGGGAATTGCTCTAAAACGTCCACAATTGCAAGTATGCAAGATATGCAACTTTAAATATGGATAACAGTGAGTAGGAGCATTATTGGCAATTTATTTAATTTATTTTAAAGGTTTATCAGTGTACCGAACATATAAATCGGATATCTTTAATTGTCATCCATTACATGCTCATGTCACAACAGATAAATCTTGTTCAGAAATAAAAAAAACACACACACACCAACAAAAAATTAACTTAATAGCAAGTCATAAATTAACACCTAATCCCTCCACATTGTCCTTAAATAAATCCTCCTTGCCTTGTCACACCACCCTTAGCAGATCCGAAAGACAAAAGCGGAAATTGTTAAACTCTTTTTAATGGCGCTTTTTATGCAACATCACATGCATTTTGTACCCCAAAAAAAGCAGCTAATATCCCATCTATACACACACACACACAGAACAGGGGAGGGCGACACATTAATTTTTAGTCCTTCTGGCCATGATGTGCACACAGTGAACGGCGACAGGATACAGGAAGGAAGGGTTTCTTCATTTTAATGATTGCACACAAATTTTGTTTGCCGTTCCGTATCATATTTTTTTTTTGCAAAATTGCTGCTGCTTTTATTCTAATATGTCACTTGCAAATGAAAGTTGTGTTTGGGCATTTTGCCATTTACCGCACTCACTGGTCACATACATGGACATACATACATATGTATGTATGTAAATATATTTACATGGAAACAGAACAACAACAACAACAACATTTACATGAATATGCAAACAACAAAAACAGCACAATATTAAAGTTATTGACCGGGTCAACTATTCAATTACTTTTTAGCCCTTAGGGTCATTTGCAGACAGATAACAGGACGGGCGGAACGACGAACAGAGTAAGGACAAACTGTTCACTCGTATGCCCATTCATCCACACCTCTACGAAGAACATATGCATTTTCTTTTTTTTTGTTTGCTCTTAAGCGATAAACAAACAATATCACCACAATTGAGATGAGTGTTGTTGGTTGGAGGATTGGTGGTGGTCGCACGGTAGTTGTTGTGATGATGGCCCTTTGTTGGCATGGTTGGCTAATGTGGGTTAAATGTAGACAAAACGAACGTTTCGGCTTTAATCGCTTCAATGGCCTAAAAACATTGCAGTCTCTTTTTTTGCAGTTTTAGAGAAAGCCAGTTTGCTTAATTGGTCCGGGCAATTGAAAGTGTTTGCTTTAAAGGTCCCTGGGTGAATCAGGAAGCATGGCGTCAAGTCGTTTCAGTTTGAATGATAAGAAAAACACGAACATCAATCATATCGATGTAATGGAGAGTTTATACAATCGACCATGCCAAACTTGAATATTTTTTATTTGAATATTTTGTAATCATATTTAATCGAAATATGGATTTGAAAGCACAACAATAAAATAAAATACATGTAGAAGTATTAATTTCAATAGTGACACGAAGTCACTATCTGGTACGAATACGGTTAGCAGACAGTGACTGCGGGTCACTATTGAAATTAATACTTCAATATGTATTTTATTTTACGTTAGTCATTATCGTCCTTTATGCCTAAGTTTCTTCCATTAAATAGTTTATTTTAACTTTGTTTATATTTTGTTGATTTATATTCTTCGTACAGTTTTGTTTGTGTCGAGTTAGTCGAGTTCGAGATCATTGATTACTTCTTTTTTTTGCAAAAAAATGGAAATATTTAAAAAAAAAATGTTTACTTCAACAAAATGTCCCTTAGATTTTTTTTTAAATTTTTGTTTTTATAAACCATTTAGCGTTACTTTGCTTGTTACAAATAGGGTTAAGCATAATTTTCCACACACTCCGGTCTTGTGTCGGATCTTTGCATTCCATATTGCCAAGAATGTTCATGTATTCTTGCACTTGGTCTTTCCATCTGAACTTTCGTCTTTTCTCTCTAGGCTTTCTGTTCTGTTTGTTGTCTGATGTACTCTACTACGTTCATGTTAGGATGTTTTGGACATCAAAATCATCCGTTAACCCATTTGAGCCCCCAATTTTAAGGAAGAGTCTTTCTCTCAGAGACATACAGCACCGCATCATTTGTCGAGTTTGTAAAAGAGAGTAGCTTTACGGAGAATCAAGTATAGACTAGTTTTCGTACGTCGAGAGGCCTTTGCTTTTTATCTGTTAGCATTGCCAGCCGATCAATGTTTAAACTTAGAACTTTTTCTGGTAATGACGGACCGGAAAGTCATTCGTTGTCGACCTTGGGCAAGTGTCCTTATGTTACCTTCCTAAAAAAAGAAAAAGAACATGCACAGGCACATTTTGCGGTCTATGGGAACGGCACTTTGGGCGTGTTTTACGGTGGCTGTGATTTACCATATAAATCGCTGGACCGTGTTAGGGTCGACTAGAAGTTGCAGCCTCTGTCGGTTGCTATGTCCCAAAGGCGGTCCTCAAACGCTAAACAAGTGACATGGGAATGTCAAACTTTAATAACTAACTTGAAATTGAGTTCCCCTTTGAAGACCAACAACTTTTCCTACTCTTTTTAAACAAAAATTAATGTAATCTGAGATCACAAACACAATTTCTCGTCAAATAGATTCACTTTTTTTTTTAGATACATCATCTTTTTTTCTTTCTTTTGTTAGCATTACATTTCATTCATTCATTTCTCAGTCAATGCCACCCTCATTAGAATCATCAACGCCATTATCGCGCAGCACTGCATCATTATCTGCTGATGATTCATTCAAATGGGCTATACAGATAAAAAAAAAATGGTTAATTAGTGCAACACTTTCATCACCCACATCACACTGAGGAATTTGCCACGTTAGTGCCCGCGTGAACCCCACTTAATTTTCACACTGAAGTGTTTGACATAAAGACCAGCTGAAATCATACATAACCGCCAAAGACGAATGTATCAACGCCATCATGCCGAAATCGGGAATAAGATCACATTTACATGTTGAAAACCAGACAGACAAAGAAGTGACCAGCGTTCGTTCGTTGGACAGTCACAAAACAACAAACTTTTTTCTATTCATCAACAACACTCTAAAGTTCAGATAAACACCGACAATTTGCTGAATTTTTTCAATACCTTTGGAGAAATTTACAGTTGATAGACACCCTCCGTTAACCCTCCGTTTAGTGAGCCTCCCCGCTGGCCTTAAAGTTTGGACGAAGGGTTAATCAGTGTCTACCAGCCGAAATGATTCAAATATTTGCAAAAAAAAAAACGAAATTTCGCTCATATATTTCATTTGCATGAAATGTGTGTGCCCAAAATATTTTGAAAACTTATGACTTTAGTTTGCCCACCACCTGTATATGCTGCTGCTGCAAATAGGTAAATGCCCAATGTAACGCTGGAAGAATTCAAATTTAAAAATGCCTCAAAATCTCAGCCGAGCGTAAAAAAAAATGTTCTTCAACCATTATTTCATCTTGTGCCTTTTGGAGTGGCATCAATGGCGGCAGCAGAAGTGCCGACAACAGCAGCGAGAAACATTTTCCCATAAATTTTCCAAAGTTGGCAGCAGAGCAAACAAATTACAGGCCACTATTTTTTTTATAGCCGAAAACTTTGTCTCATATTTTCGTTTTGTATGGGTGCGTGTGTGTTTTCTCAAACATGTTGCGCATTCAACTGGCTCTGTGTGTGTATCATCGTCGTTGTTGTCGCCGTTGTCGTTGTAGTTGTCATCGCAGCCACACAGTGCAGCAGTACATATTGCACAAAATTGACCCAAATTATGCAGCTTTTTTTGCCGATTTTTTTTTTGTGGGTTTGTTTGATTTTTGTCTCTCGCTCTCTCTGCGAGTTCGATGTCAAGAATATGAATTGTTAGCGTTTGCTCCGGTAGCATAAGTGTGAAGGCAAGTGTTGGCGGGCGAGAGCAACACAACACAGGGAGTGTGTGGCTTTGGGTGTGCGTTGACGTTGCGTGCGTGCGTACCTTGTGCGGTTTGTTGGCGTAGCCGCCTTGTTGCAGCTGTCTTGGCAAAAGTGCAACATACAAATTTGCATGCACTCCGCCGCTTTCCTTTAAGATTTTCTATAGTGTGTACATGCACAATTTTTTTTTTGTCATCCACCAGAAAGAAAAAAACCGTTTTCAAATAAGAAGGAAAAGTGGAAAAAGTTTTGAATTATAAATTTTTATGCACTCATATCGTTGCTGGTAGTTGTCATGTGACAGACAAACACATGCATATGGCGCAAAAGTTTCTGATGGAATTATGTATTTTTGTTTAACAAGTTGGGGAAGCACTGTTGTTTTTGTTGTTGTTTCGTTTGCATTAAAATGTCAGAGACTTTAATGTTAACAATTTGGAAAACACAATTTAAATAAAAAAAACATGCATAAACGCTAAAAAACTGTTTCCATAGTTTGAACACTTTAGGGATGAACCTAAATCCCACTCAAACTCAAAAAATCCAATTGCAGCATAAACGTAGTTTTATGGTGGTACGTGAAACTTACAAAATATAGGGTTATCCATTACGTGGTTTCAAAAGTATAGGGCTGGCATTCGACATCTGTTAAACCAATTTTTTTTTCTTCTCAGTTAGAAGTCGGACATTGTCGAAAATGGATCGCTTAACTATCACATAACGCGTAAAAATTATTAAAACCTACTACAAAAATGGCGATTATAAAAATATGAAAATTATTTGAAATTTTGAATTCAATGAATGTCAGCAGGCAGGTCTAATGCTGTTAATGGTTCTTCTAATCTTCCAACGGAAAAGAAAATGTGTCGCAAAAGACTTGTTCGCCAAGTAATCCCGATTTCGTCAATTTCAAAAATAATTCATCGGGGTGTTTCTTTTCAGTTACTCTGAAGTAGGCAATTTAAACGCAAAGTCAAAGTTCACTGACCGTTATTTTTCAAATGTTGATAACCTAACGATCGCCAATTTGTAAACTCAACCTGCAGTTATTAACTGGTAAACAAATAAAACGAACGTATTAAACGATTTCTTAATGAATGGAAATGCCCTGGTTGGTGCCCACACACATTTTCATTCAACTCTTCTTTGTTATTCTTTTTAAGATTTCTTTTTTGATTTTGATTACCTTCAACGTCATCTCGTAAACTTTCTAAATCTTGAGGGAACAGAAAACAAGACCTGTCCGTTTTGCAAAACAGACACACACACAAATAAAGGCGGATGATGATCATAAAGTAATGCAAAAATGTGTCTTTCCTTATTTAACGAATAAAATACATAATATATGACAGTAAATATGTACTAAAAGGTGCTGAGACATGTAATGTAGGCAGAAGAGCGAAAAGGGGCACCAATGAGTGGATGAAGACAAGGCAGACGTACCCCCGGTCAGGTGTAAAGGCAGAAATGTAAATGATATAATTTGAATTTAAATTAGAATTTAAAATTAGATTTACTACATAGAACAAAATCTATAACGACAACATCAAATGCATGCACATACGTGTTTGTTGTCGTTGTGCTAGTAGTAGAAAAGACGTCCCATGTCGTCCATTTGAATATACTATTTTTTTGTATTTAACGTAAACGAAAAAAGACAAATGTCAAAAGTTTAAATAAATGTACATATGTATATGAAAGTAAACGCCAAGACAAAACAGTTTTCATTTTAATGTTTAACTCAATACAATTGTCTAATCTAAACAAATTTAGAATGACATTAAGTTCCTCTCTACCCCAAAAGATACCCAATGTGGTTCCAAAGATAACACTGCTGTGAAATCAACGAAGAAAAGAAGAGGGTACAAAGTGAGCCAAAATCAAAATTTTATAATTGAACATTTGCTGAAATCGTCTTTACAAAAAAGAACATGCAATGATTTATCGATCCAAGTAGATATTTCACTCAATTGTACTAATTTTGTTTTTTAAAAAAATTCCCCCATATTTATACAAAGTTGAAAAATGTGTGCAAATTCTTTTTTGTATTTTCATATATTTTTCTTAACAAAGGTTTTTTAAATTTGTATGAATACGGGGGCATCACTTTACGGAATTCTATTTTTTTGAACATTTGAATATGAAAAATAATGCAACAAGTTTTATTTACAGCACTTATCACTTATCAAGAAAATTTGATGAAATTTGTTTTTAACTTTAGAATTTTTGGTACAAAAATAAAAACAAAAACGAATGCATGACATCAATTTGATGCCACCCTGGGTGTTATCAATAAATACGTTATCGACAGAAGTTGAGTCATCCATGAATCGTATCATACGAACAGGCCTTAAATACATTTTGAAGAGTTGTTTGAATGACACACCACCATTCATTCACTTATTTTCCTCAACATCGCATAAAGTAACAGACAGGGAACTTCTGTCAACACAGAGACCCTCCTTCTGTCATACAGCCGGCTTCAAACGGCTAATGATTTTAGAGAATTCTAGAGAATTTTTACAAGGCTCAGAGTTTAATCTATTGATCATAATCTCTTGACCGGGCTGCCGGACAATATAGTAATGCAGCTTTAAAGCTTTACAATCTTACTTGGTGGCAACCAAGCGTCCTGGCACACATTAGCAAAGTTAAAGGACACTAACGATGGATGCTTTCGGGTCAACATCGTGTAACCTTCTAACCCAACCTATCTCTTGAAATGTTGATGTTCTAAATCACAACTTAATAATTTGTTTTCTCCACATCAATTTAAAAAAGAATGCCATCATCAAATTATAAATAATCAAATAGATGTCTCTTAGGATAAATTTTTCAAGGTTTTGCGAATGGAATTTCAAATCTGATATACTGCTGCTATCCCACCCCCTTCGTATCGCCTTTGACAACCGAGCCCACGTGCGGAGTATAGAGTGTACACGAATTATTTAAAATATAGAAGAAGAAAAAAACACAGAGAATAATCGTCAAGGGGCCACTGAATATACTTACTAAAACATGTTTGCTGCGGTTAATGAGGAGATTAATTACAACAATCTTCTTTTGTGGGTATTGAAATGCAGCTAGCCTAGCTCTTGGTTGGTTGGTTGGTGAACAGCCTTATGAAATCAAAATACCATGAAAAACTGATGTTTTTCTCGGGCAAACAAATACAACACTGAAAACAGATGCCAACCGCAATACCTCCGACTGAACTGCAACGAACAACTAATTGCAGTTTGTAGTTATTTTATGTATTTTTTTTTTCGTTTTCTTTCGTTGACTAGAAAACAACAAACAAATGAATGTATGTTTTTCCAATTTAATTTTATGTATTTTCAATTCCGATCATTCGGTTCGTTGTTTTTTTTTTTCTTGCCTGACGTTTTCTCTTTATCTTCTTAATTTGAATTTTATATATATTGACACACTTTGGCGTTTGCGTTTTGCACACCCGATAATCATAGAAAAACTGACACGACAGTAAAAATCATCTACAAAATAATCTTTTTCAACACGCGAATCGAATTGAGTCGATGGATGCCCCCGCCGTCGTCGTCGACGACAAGTGATTGATTGTTGCAAATGTAAAATTTGAAAAAAAGATTTCAACGATTATGTTTAATTATGGTCTTTTTGTTTGGCACATTCAAATTAAAATTAAAAAATTCACTATTGCAAAAAACTGCGATTTCGAAATTTCTATTTCAATCACAACTATTTAATTTATTTCTTCGTTTTCACGTTTAATTTTATTTTAAATAAATCACTTGTAGTATATTCAAAAATGTACTTATATAAACGCTTTTAAAACGAAAACCGGCCGACACGTTTTGAGAAATCGTTTTTTTTTTTCCCAGTCGTACGAAAACCTCCGAATTCGTTGTGTTTACCCGTGGGCTGTTTAAGAACGCACTGATGCCATTAAACGCATTTTTGCACTGTGTGGACAAACAGAAGACACTGACGACAATGAATACAATGAAAACAAACAAACGAATGCACAGCTCTCTCAGAGTACAATTAACAAAATGATCACTATTGTTGAAAAGTGCACTCATTCAACACTCTTACTCTCTATCTCTCACTGATTCACTCGCAAACAATTACCAAAAAGCTTATTGTGAAGTTTAGGGTTACCCTTGTTTAATACTAAATGAATAACACATTTCAATTTGAGAAAATACCCGAAATATGCTTAACATGACAAATCCTAGTCATCCTAAACTTTAGGACCTAAAGCCATAGCCGACATCTGTTGGCAAAATGTTGGTTGCATGTCCTCTAGTTTATTAAGCCCTATCGAATGTCACATATTGTCAACAGAGATTGTTTCTCAACTAGTTTTATATTTTTCTAGGAACGATTCAGTGACTCCTCATGAGTCGCAGACGACCTAAGTCTATTTACAGGCGCATTAGTTCTGCAGCAAGCTACAGATGCGTTTGTAGAATTTCAATGGTACTTTCGTAGGAAAAGTTTGCGTCCGACGAAGAACGTTTGTCCTCCACATTGTCGTTCACATAGTTGATATGAGTCTTAGTGACATCTAGAGTTTGCAGACGTACAACTGCCACTAGTCACAGCTTCGTTACAACCACAAAATAATGAAAATCGTTGTTGGCAGCTCTGCACTCATGTAATGTAAGCTTTCTTTTGGATCGCTCATGATATCTTCAGTCACATTTGCAAAAATGTATCATAACAAGAGCTTTTGTTTTTATCAAGACTATTTCTCTTTAGCTTTCGATAGCTCTTTTTCTGCAGCACTTTAAAAATAAATAAATAAAACAGAAATACAAACAAATAGCAAACGTCTGCACATTTCAATATCATGTGTGCAATAATGTATGTGAGTATTTAGCGACATCTACACACAGGCCATTAAAGTAATGCACTCAGTCGTGTGTTGGGTGATTTTGCGAACGTGTGGGTTTTCTCCACTTAATAAAAATGGTTGTAAATTATATTAGTTACGTTTTATGAGACAAAAAAAAAATACTACAGTCGAACTCGGAAACAAAAAAAAATCGAGAAATTGTTTTCACTTATGCGGGAACTTCGGATAATTGACCCTTCTTTCATTTAAACGAACTGAGTATGACTTCTGAAAGTGTTCTATGAAACGAAGATAGAATCATGTGGCACAACTATTGAAATATATGTATGTATGTAAAATTTAACTTCAATATTAATGAGCTTGGATGATTATTTTCATTTGGTTGAGTTGTCTTAAATGTGGTGGACACATAATTTTGTTTTGCCCGGCTCAACATTATTTTTTGTCGCCGCTACATTCATCATATTTCTCTTAAGCGATGTTCGTATCATATAAGTTTGCATTAAATATGTGTTTCACATAAGCGAATTTTCAATAAAAATTGAATTTCCGTTTAAGCGAAGTGCATGGAAAATCATTCAGAACAATCGTTACAAATAGTTATTTGCAATTAAGCGACTTTTTCTATTACAAGGCGTGCGCTCATCCGAATTCGAGCAGGACTGACGAGGCGGAGCCTAAAAAAACAAATATGTTTGTATTTATCTTTGTATTTTCATAAAATGCAAACTGATCACACTGAATTAGAATTTCAGAAAATCCCTTTAGATTAATACAATGTTTACACAATTAAAGAAATTCCATTTGGTTCAACATTGCTGGAATTTATGATCTATGAATGGTGTGAAATTAATCAGAGCTCTGAATAAGTTTGTACACAAATTTTTAAAAAATTCATAGCATCGGTAGATGCAGCATTTTTAAACATTGTGAATATTTAAATATTTTGGAAAATTCATGATCTTTTGTAATATTCTCAAACATAAAACCAACAGGTTGGTTCAATGTCTATCAGTAGATCATTTGAGCGAGAAGAGAAGACATCGACCACAAGAAGAACGTAAACAAACCATAGAAAGGCCTAACGCCCCCTCCGCCCAATCCTGTCACTTCCTATCTTTCATAACGAAAATTCACCTAGTTGTCGATGTTTGAAAATCCAAAAATTGCCCGTAAGGCTTTAAATTGCAAAATCTGGGCAAATATAATAAATAAAAATCCACCCAATTGGGTTTTGGACCTGCAAGGGTTAAACATTTTTTTAAATTTAATTTTATTTAATTTTCACCGGAATAATATGTTTTTTTTTTTTTTAATAAAAACTGAATATTTCGCCAGATCTCAAAAACCTATTTAAAGTGTAAACTAAATTTAGGCTGAAACCAATTGTTACAAATATATGGTTTAACTACGATCTCATTCCAATTCAACTAAATGTTGTAGTAGTGTCAGATTTTAAAACCCGTTAAACATGAAAAAAATCCCTTGAGGTCCACATAATGTGAAAGTAAACACACGATGTTTCCACACTTCGACTTCATTGAACTTTTCACAATATTAGATATGACTGAAGCCTAATAATATTATTTCATTTATTTCTTTTCAATTGAAAATTAAACTGAAAAACTTTTTCCAATTAAATGTTTTTTTCTTTGAATACCGACCGCACAAAATGAAAACCGTCCATACGTCAGTCAGTCACCTGAAAATATGACCATATTGAAGAAAAAAAAACATATATAATTATAATAATAAATAACGGGGCGGGTTTCCATCAGCCAACAGTCGAATTAAACTTTCCATAAATCAATTTCAAAAATAGCAACACAAAACTGTACACCACACGTTGTTGACCACCAAACATAAAACACTTTGCAGCCAACATCGAATCGAAACAATTGATATTCATGTACCGCGGGGACCTATTACAACAAGTGAGTGTCACTCAAAGGCCAAAAGACAAAAACAAACAAACCGTGGCATTTCCATAATTGTTGCAACTTTATCATCAAAAGAGCATTAAACCAACAGCAAAAAAAAAACTATCATGCATCCTTTATCGCCAACATGAATAATTTAACAGTTCAGGAGAGGGAGCCCCCCTCCTCGTGAATGCATTACAATGAAACGTACCGATGGACGGTCGGACCGACTGATCCACCGTTGGCATTGTTTAATAAAAACCGCCTCAAGTACTATTTATTTTCTTTCTTTGGATTTTGCTTGCAATATGCGACAATAGCACTATCGTTGCTACGGACAACTGATATCCACTGGGGACTTTTTCGCTTTGTGTTTGTGGTCTTGTAAAAATGTGTAAAAATTATTGTAAATTGAAACTATTATGATGGTGGGATGCTGGTGTTTCGCTAGTAGCCCGGTACCGCAACGATACAATGTACCAAGTCTTCCTCCTTGGCTGGCAACGAGGGCGATATGATAAAAGCAGGCGAGAAATATGCTATTTCGAATAACGAATGCTTACAGAATGTAATGTCAAAAAATTAAAATATTTTGCATATTTTTAATTTTTATTGTTTTTATAAATTAAATTAAATAAGTTCTATGGCATGTTCCTCAGATCATTAATGGAATATATGGACATTCATAGAATATATCCACTCACTCGAAATATATAAAAACCCATCTTTAAACTTTATGATCGGTTATGATCTACGAGCACATAAAATCGGCAATGACACTCTGACAAGTCGTAGAATCTAAGAATCGTCATATCAAATTTCTTGGAATTAGTTCAAAACCATTTCCTCAAAGTGGCCTGAAATAGGCTATGACCTCAACATCCCGAACATAATCGTCCTACATTAAGTTATTATTTGCTGCAACAATTACGAAGCCAATCCATAACTAATGACCTATTCTCACAATTCAATAATTCACCACAGTGCGAGATTTTCAAAGGCTTTTGGAATGGAAAACTTGCACACGTCATTTACAAGATTTCCGAAGTTGAAGGGCCACCGCCAAACTGTTAAAAATTAATAGGATCTGCACTTTATAAAATAATCAGAAAACATTTAAATATTATGTCCAAAGTTCTAAAGAATCGTCGCGCCATTCCCCATGACGTTCTCTATTTTTAATTAGAACCTTCGTTAAAGTCTCATATCTACAAATCCGTGAAATTTCTCCCAACACTACTGCTTTAAACACGATCAATGTGTCTTCATCTGACATTATTAAGAACGCAAACATTGCCAACTTACCACACAACATTCGTTCTATACAATTGTTGACTATTCCCAATACTACTAGCGGCAGCTTGCGTTGTGGCGTCAACAATCAATGTGAACGTCGCCTGACGTCGATGATGCCTTTGACGAGAGTCATTGTATCTACCATAGGAATGCCGCGTTGCCCTCGAATCATCCACGATAATATTTTCGTTGCCAAATTCTAAATTTGTTGGCGAATTATTATTAGTTGCTTCATGAGGTGGCTCCTTTTCATAGCGATAGTAATCTCCGTGAATTGATTTGGAATCTGGCAGCAAATAAATTCTTGTTATAGAATTGTTATATTTGAAATGGTTGTCGCCATCGGAAGGGGAACGTTTCATTTGTAATATTAACCTTAAAAGGCTTCTTATATTATTAATGAAGATGTCTGTTCGGATAAAGTTTTATGAAAATTCTACAATTTAATTATAAAATATAAATTGGAATCTTTCAAACAAACAAAACAGAAATATTTGACGGTCGTTTCCTCATATTTATTTCAGTCAAATTTGAATTTGGGTTATTTCTTTCAAATTCCACAAAAAAAAGATTAATAAAAACAATTGGATGTTTTATTTTGCATCCTGTGCAGATGACCCATTTGTATGAGACGTGTGGATGACAAGACTGTTTTTTTTAAAAGAAAGAAAGAAATTGAATCCTTGCAATTAAGTAGAACCTCAAATTGGATTAGGCTACTGGTACTGCCACAATACTAACATTATCAATCAATATTTTGTGTTGCACAGTTAAAGACTGTTAGATATTATTAAAATAAAGAAGGACAAACTACATTAATCCAAAGAATTAGAAAAATTCTTTAAATGATTGATGTGCATCCATAACGAAAAGCGGCACCGCTCATCGACAATGCCTTTTGTCTACCCTGATCGATAAGCATTTGTTGAAAAATTGTCAGCAAATCAGCTTTAGTCAATTGCAATTCTGATTGCCGACAACAATGACGTAGGTAACATGCAGCACTGCTTGTTAGTGTGGCTCAGTATTTGACATAACTTCTTCATTGCAATGGAAAAATACAAATAATAAACAAAGCTGGAATCAGAAGGAAAAGTCTAAATTCGTTGATGTCTATATAATCATGTCACACTTCGTGGAACTAATAAAGAAGTTCGTGTTTTTTTTTCATTTATTAACAATTATATTTATAACTAAATTACAAAAATAATGCAAGCTCTGACTACTGACGAAGAACTTGTTTTAAATCGGTGAGCTATGGGCAATGTGCAAAATCCCCGACCAATACCTACTGTTTCAAGCCAAATCCCAGTGTCATTCAAATTGGTATCTAATATATGTATACCAAAATATTGTGTACTATTCCATTCTTTACGTCTGGAATTAACAGCAAAAGCATGCAATTTGTTTATTTCCTGCATGAGATTTTCGTTTCTTTGTTCCCCCATTAGTAAACAATAAAATTCAGCAACACTTGTCTACATTTTTATTTTTCACACCATCGAAATTTCACAGAATCTGAGATATTTTGGTGGCGTATTTATAATTATTTCGGTTGTTGCTGCTGTTTCATTTAGTTGTGTGCATCTTAAAAGTGTGGCCGACGAATTTTCTAATTTTGCGATACGTTTACGTAAACAGCATAAATTAAATATAGCCAAAAATATCTGGCGATTATTTAATTATACACAGAAAATCAAATGAAAAATAAATAATAGAATTTCGCCAAAAGAAAACAAAAAAATGAATACGAATAAATGACGAAAGTGTTTGAACTCATTTTGTGGGTTGATATACAAATAGAGTATAACACACACAAACATGAAAGAGATGGGATAATGAATGCTAACCAGAAAAGGAGGATTAGAATGGACTTATTCGGAAGCGTTTCCGTTTCACGTTTTGAAGGCTCACGCTAGCATTATTTTACCGCATAATACTCGGAATGGAATAGTTTCGATTAGGTTTACCACAAATTCACAAGAAAGAAGAGAAAAACCTCAAGTAATACTAAAAAAAACTACCCAACTACCTCGAAGCTATTGAGTAATATATTCGACCTATCGACATTTATTATTGAAAAAGAAGAACGAGTTATCCACCCATCCATACCAATTGATTTGAAAATCACACATCTTGTGTTCCATAGCAAAAAGTCTCGAATTGAAACAAAAACTACAGGACAAAGTCGGAGTAAAACAAGGCGAATGGAAGAACTAAATCTAGTGACAAATTCCCGTATTCCATACCAAAAAATTTCGAACTTCAACAAAAACTACATGAGACAGATGGAGTCAAACAAGGGACTAATTTATAGCAAGTCTCTGTAAATGTATTATTTTCCGGAGAATGACTGTTAAATCTCGGATTCCGGTGACAACATTACTTCTTCTTTTTACAAGAAAGTTAAAAACTTGTATATTTATTTATTTGCACAGATCTTGTAATTTAAGGCCTTACGGCCAGCTGTAACAAATTACAATAAAAACTACTCCATGTTGAATACTACTGCTCAGTTAATTCAAATATACAATTAAAAAATGTATATGAACGACAAAATGTAAATGAGTCAACAAGAAAAGCCGGAGTTTGAGTTTTAAGAGTTGACGAATAGTTCTACTAACAGTCCTTCATAATAAACGCAAGCTGGATGTATAGTCTATGAGGTCTTTATTAAGAAATGAGGAATGTGTATCAGAACTTAAACAAAACCAGACTATTTTGTCAATGCTAGGCTTTCAGTCTAAGGATCCTTAAGAAGCCAAGACTATTGTTTCCAATGTTAGGCCTTAAAGGGGGTAATGAACCAAAACATAGTATCTCCTAGACTAGACTTTAAGAGTGATACGAAAAACTTATCCGATCTATTGCAGTGCAGGACTGGACTACGACAAGAATAATACGAAATAAAATCTGACTACATTATTTATATATCTTAAGAATTCCGCTGCTGAACAATAAATACCGGCACGTGTGGTTATCATAATATAAAATTCTCACAATGATTTTATAAAAAAAAACCATTTTTAAATGAGTCATATCATCCCTTCCCACCTCCACCACACTTCTTCGCTGTTATTATTTTTTCTTTCGTCATCAGAAAAGACATTAGTTTCCATTTTTTAATCACAACAGAGATATATTTCAAGTTTAATTTGGTCGGTTTATTTTTTAACAAAAAAGTTAAACAGTTTGGCCAAAAAAAAACACACTTTCATGTACAACCAAAAAAGTCGAAAAAAGAAATGACGGTAACAAAAAAAAAACTGGTTTTTACTAAAATCAGATAAAATCACTGTAAAAATGGCATACGAGGAAGGCAAAACAATCTATTGAAACAACCGTAAAAACAATAAACAAAAAAGATTCTGAATCACCAAAAAAAAAAAAAAAAACCAGCAGGTTGAGTGTGATAAATAAATGACTAATAAATCTTATGTTAAAATTGAAAAAAACGACCGGGATGTAAATTCATCAGCTATTTATGTCATCTTTAAATTAAAAAAAAAAAATCTAACGGATTTATTGAAAAAGAAACATCTACAAACGTTTATTTAATAATTACCCAAAAAAAGCTGAAATAATTTCTTCAACAAAAAGGGAAAAAAACTTTATGGTCTCTCCAAATTCAGAAATTTTCACAACACTATGTATATAACCTAGGGTTTATATAGTGTTTTGCCTTACTTTATCCAATGAAACCCCATTCGCCCAAAAAAAAAAATGTGAACAACCTCCACTCACAAAAATACATTAATTGTTGTGTTATTCCAAAAAGTTCATTGCTGTCTATGCAAAACTGTCTGCGCCTGCCTTGCTGTTTCATTTGTTTTTGTGTTTGAAAATGAAATACGTCTTTAAAATTGTGTTGGTTTCATCAAGGTCGTTCATCCACTCCACTTATCCATTCAATGCGAAGTTCAACATTATTTGTGTTCACCAGAGGAAAAAAACAACAACCAAGTAACGAAAACATTACTCACATTAACATGTAGGTCGCATTTGGAATATTATTACAAGTCTTTGACTTATTGACAATGTTTTTCAAAAATATTTCTTTATTAGTTCGAAACGAAATAGAAAACGAATAGAAAATCATTCATACTGCATGACGATTTTCGAAAATTCTCTTTAATCCATTTAGAATTGGTCTATTTTCCGCATTATTTCTCTCTTCTTGTTTCCATAGAACTATTAAATTTTCATTAACCCACAGCATTTGAATAAACCAAGGAGGAAGAATTTCCATTTGATGCAATGCAGTTTTTTTTAAGGTATTGAAAAGGTGATACAATTCGTGGTTAAACTTTTTTGCATACCTAACGTCTTTTTTTTCTCAACTAGTGCTTATTTAGTTTTCGTTATTTTCGTCATCGGACCATGTTGAACGAATTTTTGTTTACAAATTTGAAGAGGAGGATATTGGCAACATTGGGTTTCGACAGGACGGCGCTACGTGCCACACAGCCGAAGCTACACTCGATGTTTTGCGCTCTGTTTTTGAAGATCCCATTATCAGTCGCAGAGCTAATGTCGTTAGGCTACCGCGCATGGCCAGCCGAGGCAGCCATTTGAATGAAATTATTTTCCATTATTAACCGGAGGGATTGTACTTTTAAATAAAAAAAAGAAATTTGAGAAAATATCCAGTAGTTTTTTTTTAATAGAATTTTCAAAAAAAAAAATTATTTGGCGGACCCGGTATATAAGTGACCATACAAAGAACAATGCCGACCTAGGCCAATTAAAAAGTAGACTAACAAAAAAAAAACAATTTTATCTGCTGAACACACAAAGAGGGAAAAATATGGCGATTCATAAAGAATTACTAGAATGACAGAAGACATTCTGAATACTTTCCGTGGTTTAATTTGAATTTAGTCCCTGATAAACATACTTACATTCCCTTATGAGTATTCAAAAAAGAACACAAAGAAAGGGGTGAAATAGATTGGCGAAACTACGAAACCGATTACAATCGAATGTTTGGTGAGCTACTCTTTCGTGAGAAGGTCAACAACAAGTGAGATAGGGGATCATCTAATATTTACAAATTGCAAAGGATTTTAATGAAATTTGAATGTGCTGATAGCGACTTGTAGGCTTTTATAGTTATGAAGACATTTAAGATCGGGATATTCGACAGAATTGATCTAAAAACTTGTATAATTCTGATGACACATCCAAAGCCACCCGAATCATTTCAAAACATAAAACTCAAAGAGACTATGGTTATGCCCATATTTTTGAAGGTGGAACTTTAAAACGAATGCGTCATTTTCTCCTACACCCACTTCATATTAGAAAACATCAGCTACATTTATGTGTCACCTGTTTTTAAAGAGCAATGACCAGTTGCTTTTTGTAACCCCCAATTGAATCACTCCGGTGTTTATGTGAACGTACATCGTCGTCGTGCAGTTTAAATGCAGGAAGTTTTTCTTTCTTTATTGTTTTTTTTTTTTTAATTTTCACCCCATCTGTTGTGCATCATCCTCTGTATGGGTCTTTGTTCATTTTTCATTTTCATCTTCGTTAATTAGTTTTGTATAAAGCAGGTGTGTGTGTGTGCGAATGAAAAATTGGATGAACCGAGGATGAGTCCAAGAGAGGAGGAAATCAAATCGGGTTTGCTGTTGATTTGAATTTAGGTCAACTTTGCTGCCCTTTAGGTAAGTTTCAGTTTAAATTCAATTGAGATTTCATTTCATCCATAAGACAGCTGTTGTCGTCGCAACGATATGACTTCATTTTATCATAACTTAGTTTTGCTATTAACACACATAGACAGGCTACCAACCATCAACCGCTAGTAACACTTGTCTTCAATAGTATTGAAGCGTGTTTGCTTTTCTTGTTGCTTAGCTGCGAAACAAAAAAAGTGTTGGTTTTAATTTCTCATAATTTGTTAATTAAATTTCTTTAATTCTTGTCGGTTTTGAGCAGTTGGCGGTTGGTGTTTTGCTGATTGGCATTGTTGTCGCTCTACGACCGATTGTGATGTATGTAGGTTGGGGTTTGAGTTTATGACCGCATATGAACAACTCTTGATTGTTTCTAATACTCCTTATTTTGCTGGTTTCTTTCTCGTTTTGTAATTCAGTTGTCCGTATGCATTACGTAATTGATAAATTTAGATTTTTTGCTTGTTTCTAATAATTATCGTAGTAATTTGTTTGCATGTCAATGTCGGTTAAACGAATTATAAAAGATCTCAATGCTGATATTTAACCTTGATAAAGTTGAATTTGTGTGAGATGTACATATGAAATCAATCGAATACAAAGAGAACCTAAAAGGTTGGTTGTTTGCTCAACTTTCAAAAGAATGTGCAGTTGCAACCGAAGGTCGTTAACAAATTAAAACAGGCTTCGGAGTATATTAGAGTACATGTGTATCCGACTGAATACCTTCTCCTACCACACAGTACTACTTTCGTAAAACAAAAAAGATTTATTCTAAAACAAAACGTGTTTTCGGCCAAACGTGTATCACTTCACAGTGTGAAAGGTATTTTTGAGTTCACTTTAAAAAAATATCTGCCACTGTTTGAACGATTTTAATCTCTCCCTCTTTTTCATCATTGATTTAAAAACGCAACAAATGAATTGTTCATCACACACATTTGCTGCTTTCTGTCCTCGAATTATTAAGTTAAGTTTCAAAAAGAAGCGATATGGACGTTTTATTCTAATCAACTCGGAATGATTTTTTACATTGAGAATTGTCCGTAGTTAGGGAGACGCACGTAGTATTGGTGTGGAACCATATGCCGTATCCAAGGATACAAAGGTACATTTTGGTGACATACATTTAAAGAACTCTTAGTCTATTCGACGATTAGACAACGCACGTTCCATCCTATTATTCTTGGGCATTTATAATGGGGCATGTACTTTTTCCTTGTATGAAAAATTAAACTGTCGTTTTAAACATTTTTATAAGTGTAGTTAAACCATCCAAATAACATGATCGATAAGTTTCTTTACCAATATTAGGTTTTTTACGCATTAACCTATTCATAACATGTTTTGTTTTTTTGCAGAAAAAGTGTTTTTGTCATTCAGTTGAAATAATTGTTTAACAATTTCACAAGAAAATAATATTATGACGCTTCCGCCGACGGTATCATGTAATCTGGTGTGGCCTTTTTGTGGTTGTTAACAACATTATCAGAGTACCTGCTACCAATCCCCCCCCCCCCTCACTCCACCGAAGATAAGGGGGTAGACGGCTCATTGTGTGTTCTAAGTACCCGCTGTAAAGTAGCGCGAATGTATTTGACAACTTGCATCATGTCTTCGTGGGAAACAATCATGTGTGTGCGTGGGCGGTGAGGCATCGTTACAACGAGATAACAAAACATTCACCTCAGCCCACCCAATCAATAAATTGGAAAATAACAAGAAATGACCTTTCCGGGTAGAGAAAAACAAAAAAAATATGTTTTCCAACACACAAAACAGTTCAGCAAACAATTTCCAATTAATAAATATTTACAATAACACTTCGACCACGAATTGCAGTTTTGCTCGTATCGTCGAGTCTGTAGATAACAAAAAACAAAAGTGTTGAAATTAATGTACATTTTTGTGTTGTTCCACCCCATTGTTTAGTTTTCACACATGAGTGTGGCGAATGCCAGAAAATAAATCGACAATACAGAGATTGGATATTGAGTTTGGTTTGTTTTTAAATTTCTTTTTATTTATTTTAATTTTTTATTTATCAGTTTCTTTCTACAAGTTTTCCTTGAGTGTGTTTTGTTTGCGAAGACGTACACACGCACACATGAAAATTCGAAAAACTGAAATCACCATAAATTTATGGTAAAATTCTCCATACCCATGATATTGAAAATGTCAATAGTAATACAGCATTTGTTGCGAATGATTTTATTTTGTTTAATTTAAAATTTAAATGCAACTGCTGTGTGCCAATTATGGTATTTCCGCTTAATAGACACACACACCAACATGAAAATAATAACAATGGCAAAAACAAAACGAGTAAGGAATGGCTCGAGTCGATTGTGACCGGCTATATGATACCCTAAAACACTCTCACCATAGAATTTTGTCAATTCGACATAGGTTGCTATTGGACCACTTCCACATACTGTGTCTAGATAAAGGTGGTAATATATGACTTCTGAAGCAGCGTCCGTGCTTTCTACACGATTAGCTTAAACCCCGGTGCACTATTGAACAGAGAACCATTACTATGCGACAGTGTCAATTCGAAAAACTCTATGGTCTTCTGGAGCAAGACGAGCACAAATCCGAAGGACCCTTTGTATGGGACTGGGACTATATGCAAACATAGGAAGAAATCGATTCTGAGTCTATCGGTATTGGGTACATGGGGTATATCTCTCATCACATTAAGTCATACAAAGATCGGCACATTAACAACATGTGTTGTAGGGTAAAACACTATTAATCTTTAGATGCATTTGTCGTCTATTGGTGCTAACTGCAATTGAGGAAATAAACAGAATTATTGATGGTCACACAAAGTGGGTTTATAAAAACAAATGAAACAAAATAAATTGATTGAGAATGATTTCCCCTAAAGAAGCAGTTAACAACGAATTTGTTTCTAGGCCAGTGTGGTTTAGGCGTCAGCTAGCTGAGACGCTGTATTCTTTAAACTAAACTCAATTAAATTAACGTGGTTCCAGTCTGCGATCCAATTTGAATGTATTATGAAGGTAGCATATGGTAGAAGTAAACATATAGGGTACTCCATTTCGTGGTTTCAAAAGTATAGGGCTGGAATTCGACATCTCTCAAACTAAGTTGTTAAACCAATTTTTTTTCTTTTCAGTTGGAAGTCGGACATTGACGAAAATGGATCGCTTAACTATCACATAACGCGTAAAAATTATTAAAACCTGATTCTAACACAGCCACAGATCGTGCTTTAAGAGGAGATTATGGTTTATGGTTATGGAGCACATTTCTCACTCGGTGGATATGGTAATAAACAAAATTGTCGTATTTGGGGTTCTGAGAATCCTCAAGTAATTGAAGAGTCACAAAAAGTCACTGTTTGGTGCGCTCCAAGGTCCAAGGTGTGATTGGACCTTACTTCTTCGAAAACGACGAGGGAACGACTGTCACCGTCAATTCTGAGAGTTATGGTCGTATGATAGTGTTTCACACATAATGTCAACGTTTAAACTTTATAATAAAAAAGAAATATGATGAAAAAAAATATTTCATGTGTTTTATTTACGTTTACTTTTAAATAGCAAAATGGATAACCCTTTAAAACTGTTCCTTGCATTGGCATGTCTTGAGATTCTCTCTCGGGTCTTATAATCGTAGTTTGAGTGGCAGTCGTTTTCAAGTTGTAAGGGTTTGAATTTACATTCAAAATTTTGACAACTTTGTTTGTTAACCACTGAAGTCAAACCTTTAGAAATGGCTGTTAGCGATGACCGCATGTAGACGGTTTTGGTGATTAAAGGGTTAAGTCATCTCATTTTAAAGTTCATAACTAATTATTTGTTGTGTACAAAATGGAAATTGTGTTCTGGTAATAAAGCACTTTACGTTGAAGGGATGGCCCGCTAGTGAGATCGGACTCTCTCGATAGCCATAAACAGGATTGTAATTACCTGATTGGAGAGCTTGGGTGAGTCCTCAGGAGCATTTTAAGTAAGTTCGATGTATTTTGATTAAGGAAGCGGTCCGGAATATGATTGGAAGATAAATATGTTGACTTCGACGGATTTATAGCAGATGCTGATTTATAGCCGCCTTGCACTTTAGAGAATGTAATAGCAAATATAAAAAGTTAGTCCCTTTAAATGGGCAGAAAACCATGAAAGTTGACATGAGTATGGGCGCCATTTTACGACCCATAATTGAAGTGTTCGGAATCCTTATGCAACTTTATTTTGCGTAAGTAGCCACACTTATATGAAAATGAGGGACTTCGTAAATCATTGTATATTTTCCATATTCGGAATATTGACGTAGTTTCCTATAATTTCACCTTGAGGACTCGTGCGCCCTTAATCGTGATTTTTCTCGACTGAGAGGAATATGTGTGTTTTTTTTTAATTTACATCCCTCTTAACTGTCCCGATATCAATCGCTTACGAGATTGGGTGGTGAACTCCCCTTTATCTTTAATTTCTGCTTTGTTTTGGATCTCTAATGTCATATTTTTGGTTGGCCTCCAATCAATAATGGGACGTCCAAAGAACTTTTTACATAACCTCAATTTCTTCGACCCCCTGCCTGCAGACCCCACAAATACCCGTCTGTTCGGACATATTATGTTCTATTGAGACCGTTAATTTCCCCTTTATCGCGGCTGATTGTTATTCAACCAACAACTGTCGGAACACCATTTACAGTGATAGCTCCTTGAATACAAATAAAAAATGCATGCAAGTTTCTATAGAAACGCGAGAATATTGAATATCTTCCTCTTGCACATATAAAAATCCTTGACCAAACACACATACATATTTACCTTCTACAGAATCCAGACTCCCCAAAACAAAAACCACAACAAATAGAAGAAAAAATCCTTGACCATTTTTCTATTTCTTTTCACATTATCATTATCACATTTTCCTCCTTTTTTACTAACATTCAATCCCTTCACTACCACACTCTCCAAGCCAACCACTCCATTGCACCAAAAATTCCAATTGGAAATACAAAAGCAAGTAAGAAAACCAACAAAATATAGGCAAATGCAGCAACTATGGATGGAATTAATATTTTTCCAAACACTAAATAATGCAGAAAACAACAATAACAACAAGCCAAAGAAGATAAACAATAACAGAACTGACTTTGTTGTTGTGCCCTGCTTGCTTCGGTTGTTGTAACTTGTTTCGGGGATAAGTTTAACAACACAAATTAACGGTAAACACGTTATATGTTATGTATATGTATGTTTGCGTGTGTAGTGAGTGGAGTAAGGGGGGACATGATTACATAAAAAAAACAACTCGAGAAAACTGACTCTTTGACGATTCTTTGGTTCACCATAAAAATTATGATTTCTGTTGCGCACGTTTTGTTCAAAAAACGAGTGCTTGTTGGCCAATATTCCAATATTCGAAGGAAAGGGAAAAGTATTGGGGGGAAGGGGATATAATTGTGGTACTTACGTTGCATTGTCCTTGGGTACAATGCTTTCGCTGGTGTTTTCAATCACCATATCCGTTGATTCAATTTCCATGTCGTCGGAACTATTAGATGATGAATCGCTACTGAGAACAATGACGTCTTCCATGAAATTTGTTTGTTAGAAAAGTGATGTTTTTGCGTTCCTTCGCTGAATTTCTCAAATCAGCAACAAAAATACAGCAAAGGCAAACACGAACACGCAATTGCAATTGAAAATTGTAACTTTATATTGGATGATTTTTTCGGCCAAATTATAATTTTTTTATTTTCTTTGTTAGCTGCTGCTTTTTCGTGGTAACCAACTCAGCCAGAAGTATGTTTCTTGCACAAAGAACCGCAACACAATCGCTTATTGAAATGGTAAAATTCACGGACACACAAAAACTGTCAATAGTGTGATCACGTTTTTGGAAAAAATATAACGTAGTCAATCAACAGCACCACCAAAAACAAAATAACTCGGCTGATTTTATTTCTTAGTTGCACAGCTGTTCTTCTGTTTGTTCTTCTTCTTTGTTTTTTTCTGCTATTTCTGCACTTCTGACTTGGGAAATAAACAAAAAATTCGTTCTCAAGTATTTAAAATTAGAACTGCAATTTTTTAATTTTTTTTTATATAAAACAAAGACGATGATGAAGATTGCGGCTGTGGTGGCCTAGTCAAAATCAATTCACGCGTTTGAGAACGAAAAGCGATAAAGTGAATTGAAAAAAAATTATTGTTGTATTTGTTACATGGTTGTATTTTTTCAATTCCTCCATTTTCCCCATCAGCGCACTTACCAACACTGAATTCCAATATGAAGAGGAATCGAAGCATGGAATATCGAACACAGGGTGGCTCAAACTATCTGACATTTGGGGTGTTCAGTGAAAACAAAAGGGACGTGTTACTACATTCATTCACAAGAAGGTTGCGTTAAAATTCCGTTAAGCCACTACGTTAAATTTACTACCGGTTAGGAATGGTTAAAACCATCCAAATACTGTTTGTCATATATGGCGATTACAACGGCATGTTATTAGAGAAACAGGAGGTTTCAAACAAAGTTTTATGAGAATGTTACAAATTCATTAAAAATGGTTGGTAAAGAAATCTATGCCTCGCGATTCACGCTAGGCATTTTTACCAGCGGCAATTTTTATGATTGCCTTTTGAACCTGCCTCTTGCATTCACACAAGGAAATTATTTTTCGGCAATTTTTATTTTCATTATTGACTTTTCAAATATCAAAATACGAAAAACACAAAAGGAATTGCCAGTACGAGCATTCCATTTCCATTCCCCTTACCTGCCTTTCCAACAATCTGAGAATTGCGGCAATTAAAATTGCCTAGTGTAAATTTACCTTAATTTTGTAAACTATATGTTAAAAGTTTCCGGAAAGAGACTGGTAATTGTGTGCTTGGAAATTGTACCATATGCGCCCAGTGAACATCCTAAAATTACTTTATATAGGACATAACAAACTTAATAAACATTCTAGTTGTTCCCTGGATGTGAAGGGTATCTTTTCAGATAGAGAAGCGAACTTATCACATTTTTCTCTTATATATTTATATGTACTCCGAACCTTAGGTTGTGTTAAAAAAAAATTACGGTGTCTTTTGCCTTTTCATTAAATAATGTATTAATGGTGTTTTACTTTAAAACACATTCTTAGTTAATTTCTTTTACAATATGAAAATTTTTCGCTGTAGCCTTTGAATTGCTTTATATTGTCATATGAAACATATTTCAGACCAAACTGAGTTCTTTTAATTCATTCATTATTTTCAAAATATTTCGTTTTAAAATAAAATAAATCATCTAAAAATTGTTAACAGGCAGTGGATTCGTTGTACCTTTTACTATATATCATGTTAATAACTGTTTTTTAAATTAAACTATTTGCTAAACGTTTACTTTAATGTGAATATAACAAATGTATATAACTTTTTTAATTTTTATGCGCCATTCTATACTTTCGCCTCGCATTAATTGGTTAAAAAATTACTTATCGTAAATCCACACTAATGTCAATGCGGGCTATTATCTATGTTTTACAATAAAAAAACGATATATTGACAACATACTTTTAAAATATATTTTTGGTTTTGTAAATAAACCAAATTAATAGAAAATAAGGCTAACAGAGGGGAAAAGTTTTGCTCCCACATTATAAAAATAGCAGAAAGCAAGTATGAGTTTTACTTTTCTCAGTCGATATGAGAACAAACGCCTAAGGCGCCCTTTACACTGTCAAAAAGCATGATATAAATTACGTGTACGTGTGCATGCATTTTATGGTAAGGTACATAAGTACACTTAGGCCCAATTCATGAGACAAAGTTGATCTTCGCTTTTCGTTTAAATTTAAGTTAAACTTCAAATAAATTTGTTCAGTTTAATCGATTAGTTTAATCGTCCAATATTGGGCGTTTAAACCACAGTTTAATAGCCATATGATTGTGACATCATTCAACGAGTGATTGTCCTGTGTTAATGTTCATTTAGCCGAGTTTTTTTAATTCTCATATTTATTCTAAAAATCTTGAGCGACCAGAATCCACCACAAAAGTTTAATATCATTATAATTATTCATATGTTTTCGGATAAACGTGTGAGTGTTCCCACATTAACAGCCGAAGATGTGGATTATTTTGACTGACCACTCAAAAACGTAGTTGAATTTTTAAAAAAAAATCGGTTTAAATACAATCTCATTTATTGGCCCTTACACACACAGACTAAACTATCATAATTATGCCCATGCATTTCGATAGTGTAAAGGATGCTTAAGCGTTGCCAAATGTGTGGTACATAAAAAATGTCGGCTGTATTTTGCAAGAGAGGTTTCGTTTAACTCAAGAAATATTTCTGTTGGCGTATAAATAAAAAACAAATACATTCTGTTATATATTTTATCTAAATATTGAAAAATTGTTTTCTGCATTAGCATATTGGAAATAACTAACTGTATAAATGTGGCAACACTTGTATTTTTATATTCTGAGCTGCCGGCGCTAATAATTTTCAATCGACTTCAAACTCTTATTACACCCATTCTAGTCTGACATTAGATCCCCACCACTTGTCACTTGTCAATTTGAAAAAGAATCGTTGAAAATCACCCAACAGCAAGTATAAAATTGGAGCTCAACGTGAACGCATGTGTTTTACGGCGGTGGGCAACGCGTTGTTATTTTTCTTGTTCTCTCTTTTTTTTTGTTTATTCAACAAATACACCCAACAAAAACAATAATGAATGAATAAATACATTTATATTGTGTACAACAAAATTAAATTATAAGTGAAAAATATAAAGGCACATAATTTGTTCTCTGTAGAAACCCTTTTTTTTGGCTAAGCAACAAAGGCAACATTTAGAAAAAAAGGGGGTAAAACTTACGAGTCAAGGGAAATATAAAAAAAAATCATTGTGCAAAGTCAAAGAAAACAAAAAGTGAGAAAGAAATTATCACATAAATGAGTTAAAAGAATTTTTTTTCTCAAGCCATAAAAATCTTGAAGTGCAGTGAAAAGAAAATTTCAAGTGTACACGAAGAAGCGGAGAAATATTAGTGCGTAATTTGTTTCTAACGGTATTTGGAGTAAGTCGTTCGTCAGTTGCGACAAAACAGATTTATTTTCGTGGTAAGTGGTACTTCTTCCTTCCCTGTATTTGATACGGTCTTCTAGATAGTGGTCGTTTACGGTATTTTCATCCTTTTCCTGTTTCATCTTCCAACTAAAAATGCTCTAGATGAAAAACTGTTTACGCAGACATTTTTTTGTTTTTTTTTTTGACATTCTTCTTCTGCGAGATAGCGACATAAACGACGACTTTTTTTTCCTTATTTTCTTTGCATTACCTTTTCTGTTTGTTGTTGTTCTTCGTCATCTTTTTCGCCGTTGAAGTTTGACTTGTTTTCTTCTCTTCTATTCAAATATCATGCACTGGGCACTGGCTACGAATTACCGTGTAAAGTCAATGTGCAGAGATTCAGAGATTGTTGAATGTGTGATTGGTGGTGCGCGCTCTCTCTCTGGCAGTCGCTCTCTTCATTTTCATTCATATGTTTTGTGCAAGTGTGTGCTTGTGTGAGAGGTGTTTTTTTTTTTAATTATGGTAGATTGTCTAAATCGGATTCTGACTCGTTTCAGTTAATTATGAATTAAACAAATCACCTTTTGCCTTTTTGTTTGTTTTGTGGGCCGCATTATTTTAATTTTAATTGCGCTTTATGTTTTTTCTGTCAATAAATGGAATATCGCAATGAAATTGTTAGGTGCATTTCATCCGTGGATGATGACAATTGCTACAATTGGAATTATGCTGTTAGTGCACCAGTATTCTAATTGGAATGGGCAACAAAGTGCAACGCATCAAAGGAGATCCATGACCATTTTCACAATCTCCAGTTAGGAGCTGCCGGCAATGAGAGATGTCAGTTCGCAGGGAAATTAACATCATTAAATGGTCGTATGTAATCTAATCTATTAAAATTAGTTTTCAAGTCGTTTAAGCATTTTCCGCATGGCTGTGAAACAAGATAAGTGTCGAATGTGACAAGTGTTCTAAAATAGGGACTATGTAATACAGGAGGTGTCTTGACATGTTTTTCCGACACGGAACTAGATGACATACAATTGTCCCACATTGATTTTCGAAAACTCCCATGTGTTTAAAGTCGAATGACATTTACAGTTGGGATCATTGGATTGCATGCAACATCAGTTTAAAGCAGGACTTCCCAACTCAATCAGGCTTACGCTCCCCAAAAGGCAAGTGAATTACCACGCTCGCCCCCCTTTTCAGACAAACCAAAGAAAATAAAGCATTGTAGAACTCCCTGCACATGAACTCAAACTAAAATTTATTAAAACCACCAACAGATGATCGACGACAGGGCTGGTAATCTTGAGCAGGGATGAGAAAAAAGTACAAAAACGTAAAAGTACTGAAACAGAAACATACTCACACATGTTTATTATAAAGAACTTGCATGTTTATGGTTTCTAGTACTGTTCACAGTGGTTTGGTTCACAGACAGAAAACGTGATTAAGTTCGGTTCAAAATTACTTAGTTATTTATTTATTTCCATCTTATGGGCCCAGCCCTTCCATTCGAAATTGTTCAGTTTAATATATAATATATCAGACAAATAAAAGCTGCCTCTATTTCTTAAAACATTTGTGGCTTCATTGATGTCCCCAACCGTGAGATTTGTAAGAATATTTTCATAGTTCTTCTATTGTTAGGTCAAATGTAACTGGACTTGACTTCAAATATAGTCGAATCCGCTTAATTGAAAACGGCAAAATATAGCGTATTTGTTTTCATCATCCGATGTTTTCAATAATCCGATGTCCAGATAATTGAAATCTGATTCAATTAAACGAAGCTCGGATAAGTGAAAACTATTAAACGAAGCGAAAAAAAGGTATCAATGAAACAATCTTAATATTTTTTTTTTAAAAAAAAAACTCACTTTGTTATCAAATCAGTTTTATTAACTTAGATAGATATACGGATATAAATTTTAATTAAATTCTTTGAAACAATATTTTTTTAAATATACATTTTATTTAAAATAGTCTTATTTTCATTGGATTTATTTGTTTGAGATTGTTTGAATGCTTTAAAATTGTCAAAAAACAATCCTTTAAAAGAGTAATCAATTCTAGAGCTTCTTTAGTTATATCTTCTTATATCTTCGCCAGATAATTCTTCGAAGCAATCGATGTCCTCATCAATATCAATTAGATACTCAATTTCGTCTCCTAATACTTCTCAAAAGCACTTCTCCCTCAGAAACTCCATTTGTCGATGTACCAGCAATAAATCCAGCTCTTTGTTACCCGTTGCAAATAGTTTCCGGAGTCACATGGCCCCAATTTTCAGGGCCCCCAGAGATCCACATTCTAAATGCATACATTTTTCTGGTCATCCATGCTTTGGAGTTAGCTACATATTTCACAGGAATTGAGCTAGTGTTTTTGAAACAGTAAGGATTTTTGCAGACTCATGTGTATTATAAATTGCATCTAAAGGGTAATCCTCAAGATATCCGGGTTAAGTATGTTTTAAACCAAACATTTGGCGGCTTCGTTTTAGAAGAACTCACCTTGTCGTGCTAATAGGCAAAATATTTAGTCTTTTCCACTAATATAGGTCCAGTTAATATGACTTTTTTGGATCTGATGTCTTTGAACCCGAAAAAAAGAACATTTTCAACTGAGTACTGTATCTTTTTGCAGTGAAATTAGTCACTACGTAAAATGTTATCGTTCACAAAATTGGAGAATGCTTACTATGATAACATTTTTGCTATTAAGCGGAATTCATAACATTGAAAATGGATTTTTTTTGGTTTCAATTATGCGATTTTTCAACTAAACGGAGCGAAACCTGAGAAACAAATGAATATTTGATTAGGGCAAATATTTTGTTTCAATTAAGCGGTATTCAATTGACCGGATTCGACCGGCAACCTTAAAATATCTAATTATTCAGATGTTTGTCGTCTTTTCGATCCAACATTCGACATGCCTTTTATTCGTCACAGTAAACTACCAGACAACTATTCTTCGGTCTTCTAGATATTTTTACAGAATCGCTATATATGTGATAGAGTACTCAATTTCTAAGCAACAAGCCTATGGAACGGTAACTAATTTAAAATGTTACATCTTATCCATCTCACAATCGGGCTAACGCATTTAATATTTGCGTGTTTGGAATTTGTTCTCGACTCCTGATCTGCGCAGTTCATTTTCCTTTCTGTGAACACACGGATTTCTCTCCCGAAGTATAGACAATCACAAATAGAAAATGAACTGGAAAACCATTTTCAAATATGGAAGCAAAATCAATTGGAAATGATATCATTTCCGCCACAACAGCTATTTTCAAAATTAATTTCATTCTCAGACGACATTTCGTGAAACAAAAAAAAACAAGAAGTGTGGCGAAGGGAGTGAAGTGGAGGCGACGACATGGCACAACCAATATCTATTAACATGTTGACCTATCACTAGTGTGATCTCTCCCTAAGAACCAATCTAAGGCAGACATAAACCAAAAGATAAACAAATACAATTTAAAATAAACGAGAAGAAAAGAGATTGCGCTGCGAAGTGGAGCGAAAGGCCAACCTGATGATGCGGTTTGTATTCGCTCGTATTATCGGATTTTCATGTTGGAGAGTCTGCCAAAACAAAAAAAAAATAGATACCGAAATGTTAAAAACAAACAACACGCACTGCCGGCACAAACACCGAAATGAATCACCGGTGCTCACTTAGTTGTCTACACTCAAAAGGAGGATTGTTATGGAGCGACCAAAGACACGTTTGACGCACTCACACGTACCTTATGCTGTCGTAATAAAACAAAACAAACCCCGTTATTACAACACTCAGCAACGTATTATTGTATTATTCTGTCGTCAACGTTTTCCCCCATTTAATTCCCTCAAGGAATCGAAAGTGAACTTAATTTGGGTTTTCCTTTACAGCCACAGAAAATGGTTTGGGGTTTCCACTTAAGTATGCTCTTTTGTATTCCTCGTTTTTTACGTTTGCTTTACCATCCGTGGCTGTCATCGACCACAAATAAAGGATACAATGTTTGGTGTTGGTGCTGCACAGTCAACCGCTTCATACAACACCACACAACAGGACATCATCAGCATGACCTTCGTCGTCATCATCAACACCGGAGCAACATATTGTTGGGGCCTTGTGATAAAGTTTAATAATTAAATTTTATATAAAATCCTTTTTAACATTGAAAGGGCATCTTCTCTTACTTGCGTCAAGGAAAGAAAATTTTATTTAATTTAGCTTTTTATTTATTTTTCAAGTGCTCTCCAATGTACACACGTTTAATTAATGGAAAGCGTAATATTTTTATGAGACGGCAAAATGTACGGAATTACAATAGGGAAAAACGAAAATGATTATAAATACGTTTGTCTTAATTAGTGATGTAATGTATTCGCATTATTTTCAATAAATTTGCCTTCGCTTTTGCTAAACCCACATTCGCTACATCCGTAGTCTTAATTTGTTCGGTGTTTTTCTCTGTTAAATTGTTATTTAAAAAACGAAGAGTCTTTTAATTCTCGGACTTAATTCAGATGCATAGAAAGCAGAACTTATTTTAATATATTCCGGTGTAAACGGAACTACCGCTTCTAATAGAATTAAGATGGGCCGAAGTCGTTTACGTCGGAGTAGGAGTTTACTTAAGATTGTTCTAAATAAATGTGTGGTGGAATCAGTACTGCTTCAGAATAACATTTCAAATTCTGTGTTCCGAAACTTTATGTAGGCATAATGGCAAAAGGGGTTTAAGTCTGTCCTATCTTCTGGACATCGGTCGAAGAATACGACCCTCTCTTAATTGCATGCATTATAAATATAACAGAATTTGAGTTTCTTGAATTGTTATGGGCTATTTTGCGAGGCTGTTTTATATTTTACACTCCGACCAATGGTAGAGTTTGTGTCACGATTCCATTGGCATTATCTATGCTAACATTTGTTTTATATGAAAACTAAAAACGCTAAAAATCATACATACCCCACTCGGCCACATAAGGACATTCCAAAACACCACAACTTGATGAGTGTTAAGTGCCCGAGTGTTTCTCCGCCCTCCTTCTCGCCGCTATGACACACTGACTCAGTTCTTTCGAGTCAATTCATTGTATTTTTCTTCAGTTTGGTCGTGCCTTTTCTACTTGTTTGCTTCCTTTCCTTCCCTGGCTTCCTTCATGGGCAGCCCACTGAAGGTTCTCTAAGTTTATTGACGCTTATTTTTTTGTGTTCTGTTTTTGCAAAAGACGATGTCGTTTACTTTTTGCTGAGCTGTGCAAACGTGGTCATCCCTGCTAACATTTGGCATTCCCTAGCACCCTCCACATTAATGTGTGCTGGTGGCGGTGGCAACGAGATATTGATCAGCATGCTGTAGTAGACGACGTCGCCGTTGTCTTCGAGTTTATTTGTCAAGAGTCTCGTCCGACCAATTGAATGAAGACGCAGAGGCAGGCGGCAGTAGCGGTTGATGGGAATAGACTCAACATGAATGGCGTTGCGATAACAAAAGATAATGTTTTTCTTTTTTTTTGGGGAAATAAAAATAAATAAATCGACTAAAATTGAAATATTAAATGTTATTTTAGGCGTATTAGAATTTATGAAATGAAATAAAAATAGAACAAGGAATAGGACACCAGGCAAAACTTTTGTTGTGCGACAAACTAAAAATTGAATTTTTTTCTTAAAAACGGTTTACTAAAATATTAAGTGGGACGTGTAAAATGCATTGAACCGAGTACATCCTCTACATACAGGGTTCTCCAACTAGGGGTGTTATTTTATGATTTTTTTTTAGATAAATGATCGGATGTTTATTTCGTAATAAAGAGGAGGGTATGCCGTTAATAATGAAAAACAACAACATCAGCCAAATGGCCACCACGACCACGCTTACAGGACCATATCCTTATCATGAAATTTTCCATTACCAAATGGCAAAGTGGCTGCCATATGTCCTCGATAGCCTCACGAATTCTATCTGTGAGGTCGTGAATCGAAGCTGGCGTAGATACCAAAGGAAGAAGTTCCCAGGTGTTAAATCACATGATCTCGGTCAACATTTCTCAAATCAGCACAACTATTTTTTTGTTTTGCATTTTTTCTCTAAAAAAGTTGAGAATCGTTTTATTGTCCTCCTTTTCAAATGATGAGAAATTTTCGAAAAACCACAAAAAGATTTTAATCCAAATAACACGTATAATCAATAAATGTAAGTCCAAATTGTTCCATTCATCTAAGGAGTGGTTTACTATTTGGAGTCGTTTTTTTCATCGTAATTTATAATCGGTGTGTGTACTGGTTGTCACATTCTTCCTGTTGACCGGATATTTAATCCGTTTACATCGATGACGTATCGTATTTTATTATAGTCACTATACTAATATACCTCCCGATGAGGACTCTAATCGAAATAAGAGCGGTATAATTGGTTTTATTTCACTACAATTTTTTTTATTTTTACTTTCATATTGAGGATTGAAAAGGGAATCGAATTAAGAATTTCTTTTCATTATCTTTTTTAATGGTTTTTTAAATGGTGGAAAAGTGGATTGGACCGGCGGCCATATTTAAATCAACTTGTGGTCTGTCAGTCTTGCTAAACACTTTTCAGTGTTCAACACAGGAAGAGGTTGTCGGAAATTTAAATGTATTCTACTTATTCCATGTACTGTATGGATTTGAATGGATATAAAGCTGTCATTGGAGTTAAGGGCCGTACATACGAACATATAATTCGGGGATTTTCTTTAATTTCACTTTCAATGTCTTCTGAAATATTGTTTTTCATTGCCACCTGAAATCCAAAATGACCAAACATCCAACAAAAATCCAAAATCTTGGTTTTGATTGATTCTGGTGGAATGACCTATAATACATATCTCTGCAAAATTTTTGGCAAAGTCAAGAACAACAAGAAGAATGTTTAGATTTTACAAAAATTTTTTGCTTTTCCTGTAAAGTTCTGCAAATGCTTGTTAAATCATTTTGGATTTCTGGTGACTATATAGAAACTGTATAACATTGAATAAGAAATCTAAATGAGTTTAAATGGTTTTTGTTAAGCACTCGTCCTTTCCATTCATTTCACTTTAATTCTGTTTCCTTTTTGTTTTGTAAAAGGCGTGTATTACGGAACATTAAAAGACCTCAATGGCAAATTTAATGACTATGCACAGCGATAATGATGCGATGAAAAAGGAACGAAAAGTCTATGAGCTAAGCGGATAGAGAGGACTTGCAAAGGACGAGAGGTATGAGGATTGCCTTTCCGCCGTTGCTGACATCGTGTTATTTTGCTGATGCTGACTGATAAATAGAACGAAGGAAGGAAGGATATCATTGTAGTCGTCGTCATCATCATCAACGTCGTAACAGAACAAATTAAGTTAAACGCGGTTTTTAAATGTTTTCATTTCGTTACAACACCAAACGTTTCTTTCATTCCGTTGTTGCGCAAAAATAAATTTCTTTTTAATTTTGTTTCGTATATACTTCTTTATCTCGGTGGTCTGTCTCTTTGCTAACGAAAAAATGCGAAAATTTGCCGCCTTTTTTCTTTTAATGACGTTCAAGCATGCCAAAGGACGTGGCAAAGGCTTTGCTCTAGATTGTGAGGGACTGAAAATGGATATAGGCGCTGGATAATGTAATCTTAAATCTTAACAACTCACTGGAATACAGAAGAAATACCTTAAAGCATACAATTTCTCTTAACAATTCCAATTGCATTCTTTTGAAATAAATTTGAAGAAAAGAAACGTATTTCTGCGAAACCTTGAAATCATGTTTCCAGTAAATATTCTGTCAACTGTTCTTGTTCATTCCTCTGTATTTGCTGTGAACGTTTAACATTTGTTTTGACACATTTTACATTACTTTGTTTCTGTTCAAAGACTTGACCATGTGCTGGTCAATTTTAAATGTTACCGCCGTAGATTCATTTCATTTCAGGTGTTGACTTTCTCTGTTTGATGGCGGTGCCTTCAGCAGGAAATGGTTCGAAACACCAACTCGTACTTGTTCGTATGGGTGAATAAATATCTTGTGAACAAGAACCCCCTTTTGCCATCCGCTGAAAGAGCGACAGACGGGTGCAAGTTGGAACAGCTCAATGTACTGGGACTTTACAACGGCGTCAATACTGCTTTTCATGCAGTTGTTACTGTTTACATTTTCTGGTCAAACAATATACATATGTACGTATATGGAGGTCGTCTGATATGCCAGGTAAAAATGTGTGTCTTATTTTTTGTTGATAAACTTTGGAGAATTTTAGGTAAGTCTGCAGTGTCATTAGTTGGGAATTTAATATGTGTACATTTTCATAGGGCACTTAGGTGACTCTAATAAGAGTCATAGGAGTTTTAATAACACTATTATGTTAGAAAAAATTCACATGTTGTGTTCCAGGTCATATTTTAATAGCACATTTTTTTTAATAAAAAAATTCAAATTTATACATTTTACAAATTGAATTGAATTCAATGAATTAAATATATTTCAACAAATGATGCACTGAGTAGTAAGAACTTTCCAATATGTTCGCCCAGTTAGAAATACGGTAATGTTAAATATGATTTGGGCCATCAAAAGACCCCAACGTAGCAGCAGGGGTATTTTTATCACTACTAACTGCTTATGCTTTTGGGGTTGTGTTCCATATGTCGACATCTAACATATATCTGAAAACCAGAATTGAAACTCATTTTATAAAGCATGCAATATTGACGATTTGTAACTAACGAACAAATTCGTTTTATGGAAACAGGCAGTTAGGGGAAATTAAGTCCGCAAGGAGAGAGTCTACTGTACAAACAAATTTACAATAAATATTTAAGTAGTTATATAATTGACAACTTTTTTCTTAACCTAAGCCAAATTACAATTCCTATATTATTTCGTTATCTAAGATCTTGTTAACATTTTCAATACTTCTCAACACCCATCAGTTCCTAAATGCATAAATATCTTGTACAAGTACAGAGGTATCTTAATATATATTTACCCTCGACACTGATTCACTGATACACTGATTCACTGACTCTGTCACGCAGTACATAGGAATTTAAATAGGCATTCTATAATTCTATAAATAATAATAATAAAAAAAATAATATTTTTTTTTGTACAGAAATTGTGTTTTCCCCAAATTTTTTTTTACCCAATTTTTTTTTTCCAAAATTTTTTGTTTACAAATTTCTTCAACAAAAATTTTTTTCCACAAATTTTTTTTTTCCAATTTTATTTTTTTTCGAAATTTTTTTTTACAAAATAGTTTTCTCAAAATATTTTTTACAAAATTTTTAAAATTAAGTAACAAATACTTTCCCAAGCAAATTTATTACAAACAGTGTGTAATATTTCTTATTTCCATTCGTATAGTTCACGCGATCACACGTTCTTATGAAAAAACACTTAAAATTCAATTGTGGAACATTTAACCAAAAAAAATTTAAAAGTTAAGTAACAAATACATTCTCAAGCAAAATGAAATAAATTATATTTCATGTATATGAAAATGTTTGTTGCATCCATTTTAAATTAACACATATTTCAACGGGCGCCATAGGCGCATTACAACTTACTAGTTTACAATATTGTGGCAACGATTTTGTTTTCTTCCACTTACACGTCGGCAATCTTCTTTACACTGAATTGTGACGAGCCCTAATGTTGTCTTTCTCTATTTTTTTTTTGTTATGTATGTATTTTGTTTTATTTAAATTGAACTTTTCAGTTCTGATTTATGTCAAACGGTTTTTTTCTTTCTTGTTTTTGGATTTCTTTCCTGTCCGTCCGTATTGTGTGTGTGGTGGTCAGCTTTTCTTTTTTTTTTTTCTTCTGTTCAGTACTTTCTGACATCATTGTTGGTGCTTGTGTTTGCTTGTTTGCCAATCCTGGCTGGTATCGTTGGTATTCTGTTGAGTTGAGTTCGTTCGAGTAAAGTTTATACAGTTCTTCGCGCTGTTCTCTTTCCCCTCCCCTAACAGAGACTGGACAACAAAATGTTTTGAACTGAATATCGGTTTCGTTTCCTGCACTTTCCATTCATGCCTGTCAGTGGTGGTCAGTAGTAGTTTCTTTTTTTTTTGTATTCTTCACATTCTTTTGAATGATGGAATTGTGGCGGAAAGTGTTTATAAACAAGTTCATTATTAGGTAAAGCATATTGAACATAGGACCACACATAACCATTTTTTGTGGTTATTTGCAATAAGGAAAGTGTCTTAGTAAGGAAATCCAAGAATCTATTTGCTGGTTCTTACTACAAATTGCCAGATGTACTAGTACAGATCACAAATTCGATCATCAGAGACACCCTATTTTTTTTGTAAAGTTACGCCATAGGGCCTTAGTACAGACTCTGTAGTGTCTTAGTAAAGACACCTAAGTGTAAAAACACACAAGCATTTAATAAAAAAAAAAAATAATATTTAAAATACATTCGTCTAAAACAATTGTACTCATTAATGAGCCTTAGTAAACAGACCTAACTTAATAACTCCTTGGGTAACTTCTAATGTACTTCTCTTACTTGTCTTCTGTCAAGATTTCGATTTTTTTGGGCTAACACTCAGGGGATTCCCCCTATGAATACAATGCCCTGTGTTAGCGATAGCGAAATGAGGGTATTGGAAGGAGGTAAGAGGGAGTCGTGTTTGTTGTTATTATTGATGTACCACCCGGTATATGAAGCTTCTGCGCAAATTACTGTTTACCATCTGAGGTCCATATTTTGCCTCACCACTGTATGTGTATACATGCGTATGTTTGTTGTATTTAGAATTTTTTCTTATGCTTCAAAGCTTCATGTCATCTCAGATGGCATAACGAATCTTTAATTGTCTTGTCGCGCTAAAATGTGCAAAAACCTTTAAAGGGCGAAAACAATAGACGATTCTCAACTCTTACGGTTGCATTTCGTGCATTTGAATTCTATTTTTGTTGCTGCGCACACAATTGTCACAGTTACAGTTGTGCTGGCTGTTGTGAATATTTTATACGACATTTAAGTCATTTCTTTTATTAACTTGAGATGTGAAGGAAAACATGAACAGAACAGTAAGTGTCGTCTGTTTGTATTTGGCTCAAACAAAAAGAACGAAATGCAGCCAGCCAACTTTTGTTGCTTGCAATACATGCAAGTTACACTTACAACATGTTCTGGGATTGAAATGTTAGGACCAGCAAACGATTTTGGTATCAAACGTGAAACGTAATTGGACTAGACGGGAGTAGTCACATATGCGCTGGATTATATCCTTAACCCATTAATTACCAGAAATTTCAACATTGGAATTTTTTGATGAAACTTTCAGAAACATCTTGTTTTCAAGATAGAAGAATTTCTGACAAAAAAAAAATTAAAAATTACTTTCAGTTTTTCTGAAAACTGCCGTGTGTTTGACCACACGCTGGTACTGTTAGATGTTTTGAATTGTTTTTTTCGTTACAATTTTGAACAATAGATGAACTCTTAACATTAACACCACTCGCATTTAAATTTTAAATATATCTATTCTTTATATTCGCTCAAACTCGGGAAATCGTAAACGTGTGTTCAAACACACGCCGGTAAGAAATGGGTTAAGCACACTTAGATGCTAAATTATCCCAGCATTATAATCTTTCTCTATACAAGACAAGCGTTGACGATAATTATCCGTCTTGGTATTCTACAAAACGCAGATATTCCCCATATATCTTTTCTCTATATAAAGCAACGCTACATTTTACACCGAAACTTCCAATGTTTGGCATTGATTAACACGAAATTGTTCACGTATCTCATGTCTGCTGGGTGTAATGCGGTGCAACTAAATAAAAAAAAAAACTTTACAATGACTACCGTCGAATATATGCACCACAATTTCAAATCCCTTTGGTATGGGCGCAATATATGCCTTTTCGTACAACCCAAACTGGGAATGGTTCGTAGAGGTGACTCCAAAGTGGAGGTTAAATGCTGGGACAATTTTAAATCGAATGTAACGTATGTGCGATACTATAACAACATTTTGATAATCTTTTGTGGTTGCCTCATTATTTCCGTTCATTTCCCGGGTTGGATCGTATAATTCCGTTAACAAAAACTGCGTTTGTCTTTGTTTCTTTTTCTCCCTCTCCACGTTCATGCTATATTTAATGAAAAAAAAAATATGAAGCAAAAACGAACCGAATCAAAACAAAACAAAAGAAAGGTAAAAGTTGAAAGTTTAAAGAGGTCTTCTTCTGTCTTTTGTTTTGCGGCAAAATGCAAAAAAAAAAAAATAATTCTTTACTCGACTAGCATGCACTAGAACTTGCGTCATGAAAGTCCTTTTGTTCCGTTGTGATTTTCAACAATTGGAGAACAAAATTGTGTAACATATAAAACTATAAGAAGGACATTTGTCACCGTTACCACCGCAAAATTGTTTTCCTTCATTGTATTTGTTGTTTTGCAGCAATTACGAAAATGAACTAAAACTTGTAGATTTAAGGACACCAAGAGCTCGTCAGAGAAAGAGAGAAATGGAATTTGTGGATTTTGTAATAATATTTCAGGAATTTCTTGCATAATAAAGATTTAATAAAGTGCACCACGTTTTAGAAGGCAGATGTAATTGTAGGCCGACTTGAAAAACGGGGGAAGACTTGGTAGTCTTCCCGAGGACATGTTGCAGTTTCTACGATTGAGAAATAAAACGGTGATGGTCATTCGCCACCTCCTTATAGCATCGTATTCTTATAAAATCTACTTTTTTTCATATTCAACAAAATTATTAAAAACCTTTTTTGTCCATCTTGATTTATTTTTAAGAGTAAAACACGATTTCATCCCAAAACAATTTTTGAAGACCTTGGTGAAAATGTTCTCTGACCATATATGAGAGTTATTTTCCATTTTGGTCCAATAGAATTGTAAGCGAATAATGCGAGGTCTTTGTGCAAAATTCGCCACAGGCTTCTCGTGAAATGTTAAGTTGTTGAGATGAATGACGCTTCGATGTTCCAGAACTGAGACACACTCTCGCAACTACGACTTTCTCATCAGTGCCCACGATTATGTACCATTATGTATATATTTGAATTTAAAGTTATTCAGTGATATCCCAATGCTATCTCACTCTTCTTGCCTGTAGCAACTGTACACCAGCATTTTGACCAGCATTTTATTTCATGAAATCCATGATATGTTGTTTTCTTCAACGGAACCAGTTTATGTGTTTTTTTCCTGGTGCAACCAAAGGCCATGCCTCTCCAGCAGCATTTTCAATGAGGGCCAATGATGCCACCGCTCCGAAATCGTCAGTCTCTAATGATGCATTGGTTTTTCGATGATCACATGCGGGCTTTCCGGCCGATATGAAAATGCGTTTGGTCAGAAAATATGATTAGGGAATTCACAAGGTGTACTAATGTTGTAAGTTGTAACTAGACATCCAATAGTACATATGTGAACAAACTGTCATATGTTCATATACTAAAGCTACGCTTCGAAAATATATCTGCAAATGTTGTACTATCGTACAATTGTTTTGTGTGGAAAATATCAACAAAAATTTTACAACTTTTGTTCAACTTTAGCATATACGACACTTACAACAGTTAGGACACCCTTGTGAAAACCCAAGATGTTATGGCTTGGACCTTATAAGTGAATTTTATGAGGTATTTTTCCACGCGGTATTTGTATGTGTCGGCAAAAATTCCAACATTCACTATTGTTTTATTCTGAGTTTCATGTTATGAAAGTTTGAATAGCAATAGTCGTTAGTTTTTCGAAAAGACGCATATCAAGAAAAATAACTTTGGAAACCTACTTTTAGTTGTAAGTCTTCTTACAATTCTAAACGTTGTAAGTTAGAAATCTCAGAAGTTTAGAATAGTAGGCTACATTAAACTTCCGTTTGCCATAGTTGAAGGCCTTTATTTAATGAAATATCGTTACAGCCACACATTCTTATTGTGTGTTACTTTTCAATTTCTAGTTCAATAGAATTGCTTTCATATAAATGAAGAACAAAATAGTAATGTTATTTTTTGTGTACGTTTAATTAAATTTCTATCTGCAATGCATATTTCAAAAAACTTATTTTTGATTATTACACATTTTCACCTTTTCGCAAAGGTGCTTGAGTGCTTGAGTGCCTGGCCTCAACACTCACCACATCCCTTTTTGGATGATTTATTTTTAGTGCAATGGGTATTTTCTGCCATGTCGTATACACATGTTCCATTTCGGGCAAATGGGGAGAAACAATTTGATTTCTTGGCATTTTGTCAAAAAAAAGAAGAAATTATGATTGTTTATTACTTTTGGTTTTTATTGAGGTCTTTTTACTGTATTTATAAATACATATGAAAATCATTCAGATGAGATTCTAAGTTGTGTATGCGTCTGCTGGCAATAATTGTTGCATTATAGGTACTACCAAAACGGGAAACATTCTTGGGGTGAATGAGCAAGACAAAAAAAAGTTGAAACCTAAATTTTGTACATGATTGACATAACTAGTACCAAATGTGAAAACTAATTAATTATTTAAAACGCAATGATTTACAAGTGTGACAAAAGAAAGACATTCTCGAGGAGCTTAACGAAATTCACTCTACTTTCTGTGTAAGCGCTTAAGCTCTCGCTTCTATTGATAGAAATGTGATAACATTTTTGTATGGCCACTCAATTCATGTGTATATGCTGTCATCACTCGCCGTACACGAAGCACTTGGCGTCCGTAACAAAGGAGGCGGGAATGTTTATGGGATCTTTCTAATTGAACATGACAAAGGCCTTACATGAAGTTGAATATTCCTAAACTAGTAAGTTGTAATGCGCCTATGGCGCCCGTTAATTTGCTTGAGAAAGTATTTGTTACGTAATTTTAAAAATTTTGTAAAAAATATTTTGAGAAAACTATTTTGTAAAAAAAAATTTCGAAAAAAAATAAAATTGGGAAAAAAACATTTGTGGAAAAAAAATTTTTGCTGAAAAAAAAATTTTTGTTGAAAAAAAAATTTTGTTGGAAAAAAAATTTTTGTGGAAAAAAAAAAATTGTTGAAAAAAAACACGTTTGTTGAAAAAAAAAGTTTGCTGAAAAAAAAAATTTTTGTTGAAAAAAAAAATTTTGTTGAAAAAAAAAATTTTTGTGGAAAAAAAAAATTTTTGTTGAAAAAAAAAATTTGTGGAACAAAAAAATTTTGTGGAAAAAAAAAAATTTTAGAAAAAAAAAAATTGGTAAAAAACAAATTTGGGGAAAACACAATTTCTGTATAAAAAAAAATATTATTTTTTTTATTATTATTATTTATAGAATTATTATAGAATGCCTATTTAAATTCCTACGTACTGCGTGACAGAGTCAGTGAATCAGTGAATCAGGGAATCAGGGAATCAGTGTATCAGTGAATCAGTGTCGAGGGTAAATATATATTAAGATAGTGATGACTAAGTCAACTTACCAGGAATTGAAATGTTTTTTGTTTAAATACAGAAAATAATTTTCCAAAATAAATGTATTTCAAAACAATATGTGCTCTTAGAACGTGCATATGTTGCAGTTAAGGCAACGCTTATCAAATTACCTCTTGACACATAAATAGTTTACTCTTGAAGTCGTCATGGAATCCTTTTCTACATTTGATATAAGTACGAGCAACTTAACTATTGAATGAGAAATATTCGTGCCGGTTACCACAGCATTTTTTTTTTTTATATTTTAAATATTTTCTCATGTAGTACATAGTTTTTTTCCCTCTTATTTTTCTCAAAATATTAGGGTCAATGACTTGACTGGCAATTATGAATGTTCTCTTTGTTTTTTCCACTTTATATTCACTTTCGTAAGATTTTTTTCTATTTTTTTTTTTTTTTGGTTTCGTCTATTTCTGGTTTGTGTGTGTAATTTCTAATGTGAGGTGAGTGGTGGATGCATCATTTCCATTCATTGGTGATGTGCAACATCGACCGACATGACGTTTCTTAGCTGTGATGTTGCAACAGAATTATTTTCTCGGACGGACTGGACTCGGCTTTAGTTTGTGTGTATAGATAGATTTTGCCTAACATTTTTTTTGATATGTCATTCATCCAATTCGGATGAAAACATGAAAGGATGACAACAACGGAAGTCAACAGATTTACCTAAGGCAAACAAAAAAAAAACGTTGAACACAATTTTTGCTGTTTAGTTCTGGAAAAACAAGAAATTGAAAATGTGAAAAAGTGTAAAGAATTTGATTATGCAGAGTAGAATGATTGCGATATGCACGCTTGTAAATCCGTAACGGAAGGGTTTACATGCCACGTTTAATTTTAGGAAATGACAGGTAGGCGGCATCGCTTTGAATGTTTTGTAAAATGCATTCGCCGATGAAGGTACTGTAAAACTGGATGCAGTAATGTGTGACCAGCGAATAAATGCAATGATGTAGTCTGTTTGTCATACACTAAACAATTTAGGGACGATATGTCTAGAGTTTTTTCTTGGTTTTCTGGGGAATATCCATTCTGGGAGTAGAATCTATCGATATTTTTTGAAATATCGCACCACCGCATATATATTTGACCAGGTTAGAGCCCTAGTACGAATATTTTTGAGTCATCTAAAAACTTCTCTCAGAAATCATTCGCCGTACGGAGTTGGCTGTAATGAGTAGTTAATGTAAATATTGTATCAGGCCTTCATAGCACGATGGGGAAATGCATTCATATCCTCAATTAGTGCTTTATTCAGAGTTGTTGCAAAAACTGCTTGTGAATCCAAAAATTTGCCCATTAAGTAACACGGACTTAGTGCAGATTTCTGTACATCAAACCTTGAACGATGTACTGAGAATACAACTATCGGATTATATCAGTAGATTTATGAAAATTAAAGTAAATTGAAGTACTCAGCACAAAGAAGTTTACTCAGGATTTCAGTTTCTAATTCACTCTTTTTTTTCTTTCCATCTCATTGGTATTGATAAATTATATTATTTTATGGCAATCTCAGAATGTTTGGATGTGGGGAGCATCAATCTCCAGGGAAAACATAACATTTCCACACCAATTTATATCACTGAGATTGTATTACATTACCACAGCCGAAATGTATCACATTATGAACTTGAAAATACCACAAGTCTCTAACTCTGTTCCTTTTCTTTTATTGCGTATTTACTTTTTCCTATGAATATTTTCAATTTGTTACGTATTCTCCCAACCATCATTCAGACGTATTTACGCAGCACAAAATGATTAATGTGGCTACAGTTTTACAACAAATAAAGTTTACATAAAAAAACAGACTGGATTTAAAGTTGTGTAAAGCACCAGTCACTCTAGAAGCATCTCATTGCTGTGAGAATGTGAATTAACATTTTTCAACTCCCCAACGACGACGACGACGACAACAGCAGCGCACAGTTATGATAATGACGATGATGATATGGTGAAAAAAAAAAATACTGTAATGTCAGCTCGACCAGACTCGAAATGAAAAGGAAAGTTTGTGTTGGGTGCGTTCTTAGTGTACATTTGACATGACGTAATTTTCCGGAATTTCACAGCACTCGTCAAAATGCCAGCCTATTCCATTTCAGTTTATTTCATTATTTATTTCTCTGTTCTCATTTTCCATTCCATCCGTTTTAAAAACCTCAAATACAGTGAATCCGGAGTCACAGTAGCCTTAAACAACACAATATATGAGATTATTTCGTTTGGTTGTTGTGATTCAGTATGACGTTGTCAAAGTCTCACTGTGGGGCATTTTGAACCGTATCTACGTTGGACTAGAACGTGTCTGAAAAATGTTGCCATGGGAAAGTTTGGACCACAAGACATACTGCCATCTGCTTTAGAATTCTGTAAGCCTTCTCCCGAAAGGTGTTCATCATTAAATCAATATTGTAATTCCGGAGTTTATGAAAACTCTCTGTCATCTGTCTATTTGTATTGACTGAAATATAGGTGGAGCTAAATGTAAACCAGATATTTAGCTCCGTCTATATTTCAGGCAAAACAAACAGATAGACGACAGAGAGTACTCATAAACCCCGGAATCACTATATCGATATATGGTTTGACATCATTCTGGAGAAGGCTCACATTAGTTATTAGAAAGATCACCTAAATAATGTTTCCAATAGAAGCAAAGATTTCTAGTAGTTATTCAAACAGAAGCGACAGCTGATCTTTACAAAGGGCGCCACCTACTAGGGAAATCATAGAAAGCAATGCCATCACAATGGAATATAATTTTGTTGGCTAAACTCCCAGAAAATTCTTCCACTGTAAGCGACAAAGCGTGGTGCTGGAAATTATATTACAAATGACAACATTACGTTTGTGTTGCATTGACAAGTGTAGATGAAACGAAAAAAAAGAGAGGAACAAGTAACAAAACTTTATTGTGTGTCTAGGCTTTCATTTCTTTCTCTTATGTATGCCGCCAGAAGCTTTCATTGTGTTTTTTGCTGAACACAGAACAACAGATGCTGGTGCATACGGTAAATCGACGCCACGATGATCGGTTGCATATTGTTGTTTGGATGCACACTTGTGTTGAACTCATCGGTGTTGTTTTCTGAATTTGGTCTGGTGCGGGTTTTTCGATTGCCCATGCTAACCTAGCGGTTGTTCTGTGTGTTAAATAATTTCTTTTTTTTATTTCGTGTTTTGTATAATAAGCAGGAAATTGTGTAATTATGTATGCAACGAAAACAATGCTCGCAGTACTTTTTCTAGAGTTTGGACAACTTCTGAAAGCAGATAAAGTTTTACTTTGTAACTCTCGGTACATGTTCCCCAGACTCTTGCTATATTTCTGAGCCTTTTGCTTATTTTCATATTCCTCTTTTATTCCAATTTTGTGAGTATTTCGAGAATAATAGAAATTTCCAGTAGTTTATGTTTCAAACGGCAAACCCTGCAACACATTATTTAATAATAAAATAACAATGGCAATAAATGTTGTTATTGCGGTTTGAGTTCGTATTGGAGATTAATGCGAATTGGCAGCCAGACAGTCAGACCATTCTGGCATTGTGGTGGCCAAACACGAAATGCGTAATGAAAATGTTATAGAAATTGCAAATTAAAAAATAATCAAATTAATGCGAGCGGATGAATATCAAAACAATGGAATATTTATTTAATTTATTGTCATGCATTTAAAAGCGATGGATTGTGATATTTGTTTAAATTAAAAATAATATGATATTTGAAATTTGAACCTATGTATATGGAATTCTTCTACGTATAGAAAAATATAAGACACTTTTTTGCTATTTGTTGAGAAACCAATTTATTGTTATGAGAAAACAAAAAACTTTTAGAAAATGTTGTGCAACTTGTTTCTTCGGTTGGAAATTGTTGCGCTGATTGTTTCTTATGATCGAGAATGTTGCTGAACTTTTTTTCTTCACTTATCAGCCGTTGTTCAGAGAGCACTTCTTCATTTCTTTTGAAATAGTTGTGTAACTTTTACTGGGTGGTCCTTCTAGGGGTTTACTTCTGATTCAGATGTTATTTTGATCAAATGAATATAAATGAATTGATTTACACTTGAACAACGTTGGGTAAAATAACCCTAACAGTGTGATTTTTTAACCCATTCGCCTCTACTGGTATAATATGTCCCAGCGAAGTTGCTTATATCATGTGTCCCCAACATCTTAGATATTATCCTTATAACTATATTTACCGTCAAAATTTAAATAAACCTAAAAGATTCACAAAAAAAAAAAAAACTCAGGGGTGAAAGGGTTAAAAAAAGATTTGGCCGAAATCTGATGTACACATGTTTATGCAAAAGGTTCGTAAGACTGGCATTCTAAGGAAAAACATATTGTGTGTGTTTCACTTTTTTCTTCTTAATTCTCCTCTTCGACTAGAAAAAGATAACTTCATTTCGCAAATGTTGCACAACTATTTCTCCTTCTTTACGAAAATGTTGCACTACTTTTACTTCGCCTTTGTTTAGGGAATGTTGCGCAACTTTTTTTTCCTTCGTTTAGAAAATGTTGCGCTATTTTTACTTTTCGTTTAGAAAACATTATTAGCAAAAGAGTGCAGTTTTTCAGATTGTACTTTGGAGAACAAATACGTTCTAAGTTGTTAGTTTTTTGACAACCTAAGGACATTTTGTTCATCACTCTAGGAAAAATAATTAAGAAACTACTTTTTTATTTTCTGTTCGATGCATTATCTCTATCTTCTCTTTCGTTTTAAATAAAGAAAAACATTTCGTTTAAAAATGGATTTAGCAAATGATTTAGCATTCTATAAAACCGTTCTACTACTTTTTGTTTTTCGTTTTGATCGGACATTAATCCAATGTTAAACGACAAAACAAAAACTTTAATATAAAAATGTATAAAGTCGGACATTGGTAATTTAAAAAAAATACTCTTGTCAGATTTTAAAAAATTAAGCAAGTTCCTTCCCTTCATATACTCTTTCTTTTTTTATTTCTTTCCATTCCTATCTGGTGAATATGTTTGTCACTCAATAGCATTAATTAAATCGTCTCTTATTATCGTCTCTTCTTTGCAGATTTATACAAAAATTTTATTGTTTCTCACCAAAAACAACTGACGCCTATCACACCCCATTCAAAGGAATCCAATTCAAGGGATAATATAACTACTGACACGGTAAGTATTCAAAGCATACACTTAATTGCAATTCATTATCGTTAATACCTCCAGCACACCGAAGTGAATGAACGAAACAGAAAGGCAAAGACCGAAAATGAAAACGCCACTGAAATTAGAAATGTAACCTCTACATGTTTCATGTCCGCCCCGACACTTGCCACATCTTTCTTCGGTTGGCTCCTCAAGGAAATTCTTATTTATTGCTATTTTCTCATTGTGGGCTTTTTTTCAGTTTCCGTTTTGGTTTTGGCAGACTGGAGTGTATGTACTTGTATTCGAGCTTTGAGACTTCAAATCATCCGTCTGGTAGCATTAGCAACAAGGTCACGTTTGTTAATAATGTTATTCCTATTCCATGAGTTTTGTGTTGTGTACTACGCTACTCTCTCATTCGAGGGCAATGCGAGGTTTGTAGAGATGTTTGGTTATTAATTGGCAAGAGTTGTTAAGTTGATATGAACTTAACAACTGTCTGGTCGATTAATGAAATACATTGGAGAAATTCATCCAATTTAATGGTGGACTGTGAATTGCGAAGGTCCTTTGTCACAAGAAGTAGTGAAGGTCCTTTGGGTATTGTCAAAGTTCCAATAATTTAGAGCGCAGCTATATTTCTAGCCCAAAGGCTGACAGTGTCTGAGTGATAGGATCCGCACCAGGGTCTGCTGTGTAATAGTCGCGCATACAGTACCTAACACATAACGGCCACTCTTCTCATTGAAATTGCTCGGAATCGGTGCGTATCTGCAGTTGTTTCAGCCAATGTTAAGAATACCATTATCATTTCATTCTTTTATTTTATTCATTTATCTGTTTTATTCTTATCGGTAGGGCCATTATGATATCTGCTATTACCTGCAATTCACCTCAACCGAATCTTTGTATAGCATAGACTACTCTTCCATATTTGCTTCCTTTATTAACTTGATTCCGTTTGCGCGCGTGTTTAACTCTATAAATGTGGGTACGTGTATTCTTTTCCTAGAATTTCGTTGAATTTTCTTTATCTCTCTCTCTCTCTGTTGCTCTCCCTCTGTCTCGACCTTTTGCTCATGTTATCCTCCATATATTATGACGGTAGTTAGGAAAATTACAGGATATACAGCACAAAAAGTATTTTTGATTTTTCCTAAACAACTTGTGAAATCCGATGGGATATGCTCCTATCTACCCCTCCCCACTCTCTGGTGGCGTTGTGTTGTGCAAATAATGTTGTTATGACATTGATGAAATATTATTTATGGTCTGGTTACCGACCGTCAGTCTCGTAGGGCGGCAAAGGGGAGGACGCACTGCTTTCGTTTGTGGTAGGGATAGTGGCGACGGCAGCGACATACTTAAGAGGAAGGATATGCTTGGTTTTAACATTGATTATGGTGATGATGAGTGGTTACCAGCCACATGTCGCCTTCTTCAATGCCATATAATAAATTAATTTCTTTGTGGAACCTTCTAAGAGAAGAATTACACGCTTTCCTGGGGGTGTTTAGTGTTATTGAGCGAGAAATTATGAACTTTATTTATTTGTTTCAAAGTCACAGTCACACATTGAGGTGCTAGGCTAAGTGATAGGAAGGGATTTTTATTTATTAAATTCAATGTTAATATAATGGAAAATTACAAGTGATGATCTATTGGGTGTGATTCCTAGGAGCAGATTACCCTGAAGGAGAGAAATCAAAGAATAGACTTTGCAAGAAGTATTTATTTATTTATTAACAATTATATTTATAACTAAATTACAAACATAATACATGCTCTTGACTGCAGAGGTCTTGTGTGTTATGATTTATAGAAAATTGATATTGTTAATGCATTTTAAAATCGACGTTGTTTACCCTTTCAAAAGAATTTCACCTGGTAGACATGTTAAGAGGCCTGCGTATTTTGTCAACATGCTTAGAATCCAAATATGTCTACACATTCACCAACTCTTTGTGGTTCTGTATAGTCACTTCTGTTCCTTCATGGAATATTAAGGGAAAATACGTATATATGTACGTACTTTTTTTTTGGTTGTCACTATTCTGCTCGTTTCTCAATTAAATTAATCAAAAATATTATTGAAATGTGTTTATATTTTTTTTGTATTGAATTTCATCTAAAAATAGACTTGTAATTAATGAAACTTTGTGTAGTATTTAAATGAGATCCTTTAATTATTTATTTAAATACAGGAACATAGGTAAACCACAAACAAAGATTACCAGCATTCACTTCCATATACATCCGGCAGTCCTGGAGATTTTTACAAAGTATGACCCACATGTTATCGGTGAAAGTGTGTGTGATTTTTTTAGTTCCTAGCTAACAAGATGACAGATATTTTATAAAAAGGATCTTTAACCTTCGTGACCTTTATGTCACGCAAAGTAAATTTAAAGGGACATGTAACATGTACGTTCACACCAGCTTTATATTCGGTATTTTCACAGTATACATATATAAATATTCCCCATTTTACCATACGAAAATGTGTTTCTTTTCATGTAACAACACGATTATATGCTAAGTCCTTAGTTGACCTTTGTACCCTTCTAAATAAAGAACACAGAGACAACATAAATGTTATACATTCAAGATTCGTGAAAAGGTTGATAAACATGGATATGCGTGAAGGACATGCATTATCATATCATATACATTCCATTTCGCTACGTTTATCAATGTGTATCCTGTTTCATAATACAGAAATTATTTCCCTTTCTGAGCCTGTGAATGTGTTGATCAACACTAAGCACTAAGTATTCAAGAGAAAATAAGACCTTTTGCAGTAAATCCTTTACCTTAATTTTTTGGAATTGTGTGCAATCCCTGTTGAATAATTTCTTATATGATGATTTGATTACTTTCCAAAACAAAATACTGCCGACGCCACGCGGTACTTCGCCAACATTTCTCCAAAGACCAATTCAATTGAACTTTGTAAAGTTTTTATAACCCTTTTTTCCACAAATTCTTTTTGGAATTTATGTTCTGTTCTTGTGATTTCTGTCTGTATGTGTGTGTGTGTGTTTGTGAATGGTCCTACGTTTTGGCAACGGGGTTTTAAGTTTGCTGCGGGGTGCGATAGGTTTGTATGGGATGGTTCTTGGAGCTTGTTACCTAGCGCTCGTAAAAGTAAATTTACATTTATTGCCAGTTTGCCACCATTGACTCGTGTTCCGTTCTGCATCCACTCCTGGTTGCTCCGCCCCCTAACCAAGCAATAATCGATTTGGAGAGGATACCACCGATAACATTCCTCTAGAGACAGTGAACTCTGTGCTGCTGGTGTTCTACTATTCCATAGCCATGGCTGGTGCTGGTGTTCTACTATTCCATAACCATTGAGCCACTGCAGATTTTGAGTCGAGTGTATTGTGTCCGATGCCAAATTAACATTATGCTATTCTTCGTTTTTTTCTTGTCACTCTTTTTTTCTTTTTGGTGTATTGCCCACCACCTTATACATTGGAGTATATATTAAGTTTTTCATTGTGTTGGTAACAGCTGCAAATAGCTATGAGACACTCCATTAAATTTGAATTCTTAGATAGTTTTTTTGAAAACTGCCCGCCTGTTACAAAACTCTAAATACCACAAGTGGACTTACCTCGGTATGTACTCAAAAGGACACTCTCCAAGATGGAGGGTGTGTGCGATTCGACTTGACCAAACTGGTTTGCTTCATTATTTATGTGGCAGATTTTTGTTGGTATTGGTGTGGTCTAATTAAGTGGCGAAATGCGGCTGTGTAATAAATACTATTCCAATGAAAATGTCGGAGAGCTTTCTGAAATGTACGAAGGTAGTATATTCGTAAGTTTTGATAAAGTGAAGTAACTATCTTTACAGAAAAAAACTGCTGTTGACTTTAGTTTGAATAGAACTCGAAAAATGGGAAATTTTTTATAAATAAAATATTTGAAAAAAAAAAATATAAAATAATTGTAGAAAAAAATATAGAATATTTTTAGAACAAAAAATATATAAATATTTAAAAAAATATATATAAATATTTTTAAAAAAAATATATAATATTTAAAAAAAAATATATAAATATTTTTAGAAAAATAAATAAATATTTTTAGAAAAATAAATAAATATTTTTAGAAAAATAAATAAATATTTTTAGAAAAATAAATAACTATTTTTAAAAAAAATATATATATATTACTCAAATAAAACATTTTTTTAAAAAAATATAAAATAATTTCTAAGGAAGAACAAAAAATTTTAGAAAAAAATATAAAATATCTTCTTAATATATATTTACCCTCGACACTGATTCACTGACTCTGTCACTCAGTACGTAGGAATTTAAATAGGCATTCTATAATTTTCTATAAATAATAATAATAAAAAAAATAATATTTTTTTTTGTACAGAAATTGGGTTTTCCCAATAATTTTTTTCAACAAAAAATTTTTTTTTTAACAAAATTTTTTTTTTTCCACAAAATTTTTTTTTCCACAAAATTTTTTTTTCCACAAAATTTTTTTTTTCAACAAATTTTTTTTCCCATATTTCAACGGGCGCCATAGGCGCATTACAACTTACTAGTATAAAATATTTTTGGAAAAAAAATATAAAATAGTTTTGGAAAAAAATATAAAATAGTTTTGGAAAAAAATATAAAATAGTTTTGGAAAAAAATATAAAATAAAAGTTTTAAAATATTTTGGGAAAATAAAATAAACGTTTTAAAATTTTTTTTTAAATTTTTGAAAAAAAATATAAAATATTTTTTGAAAAAAAAAAATATAAAATATTTTTTGAAAAAAAAATGGAAAATATTTTTTTAAAAAAAAAATATGAAATATTTTTTGAAAAAAAAAATATGAAATATTGTTTGAAAAAAAAAATATAAAATATTTTTTGGAAAAAATATAAAATTTTTTTGGAAAAAAATAAAAAATATTTTTTGGGAAAAAATATAAAATATTTGGAAAAAAAATATAAAATATTTTTTGGAAAAAAATATAAAATATTTTTTGGAAAAAAATATAAAAGATTTTTTGAAAAAAAATATCAAATATTTTTTGAAAAAAAAATATAAAATATTTTTTGAAAAAAAAATGGAAAATATTTTTGGAAAAAAAAAATATTTAAAAAAAAAATGGAAAATATTTTTAAAAAAAAAAATATGAAATATTTTTTGAAAAAAAAATATGAAATATTTCTTGAAAAAAAAATATGAAATATTTTTTGAAAAAAAAAATATGAAATATTTTTTGAAAAAAAAAATATGAAATATTTTTTGAAAAAAAACATATGAAAAAAATATAAAATATTTTTTGGAAAAAAATATAAAAGATTTTTTGGAAAAAAATATAAAAGATTTTTTGGAAAAAAATATAAAATATTTTTTTGGAAAAAAATATAATAATAAATATAAAACCGTTTGTTTCTGAATTTCCACCAATATTCATCATTTTCAATACCATCCATTTCCGGTACTGTCCAGGCAAACCGATGGGTGACGGACGGATACAAGGAAAGAAGGTTGGATGGAAATTTATAGATAACTGAAGGATAACAGACGGATAAGTATGGATAAAAAAAATGTATGGCAGGCCTACATATAGATATATAGATGTCGGGTGATGACAAATGGACAGACCTATAGTTGAAACCTTATTTGCTTACTCAACATGTTTCAATATTAACCACGAATGCCATGTAAACAGTTATTAGGTCCCTCGGACCCGGACATTTTTGTAAATGAGCTGAGATTTATAAAGAAAAAAAACTGCTAAAGCGTCATAACTGTCACAGAATCTACTTAGTTCATTTTGGTCTATTCTAGGACAGTTTTACAAAGTGTGTTCCTTACCATATAAAAGTAATTTGCCATGTGATCCTCGTACATTGTCGGTTATGGTCTGATTTTCTTGAGAACCTGGTGTGGAGGAGATGGTTTATTTGAGGAAATGTTGCCGTTTAAAATGCCATAACAGTATTTTGCATATGTGCATTTGCTCCCAATAACAATAACCACAAGTTTATGGTGCCACTTAGTTGTTGTGATTGAAGGAATGGCGCAAAATGTTTTTCAACTAACGTATGTATGTAAATGTATAATAAGTGAGCAGCATAAAATGCCACACGCTACCGTAATAGGTCCTGAATTAAAATACATCTGATGGACGAAGAATTCCATTTTACAATTAAAAAGTTTCAATGCAGAAAAGCAAACTATAAAACCCCTTTCAACATCACAAGTAACTGAACTCAAAATCAATGAAAATCTCAAAAGTTCTTTTCTACAAAACATGTTCGAAACCAGAAACGAAAAGACAGGCTAAAGTAGAGGTGAAACTCTTGTTGTTAACTTTAGTTTGACTATAACACAAAAAAAAAAAAGAAATAGCGGCAAAAGTTTGCAAAATTTTCCACCGGAAAGTCTGTGTCGATTTTCAAAAAGTTTAAACCTATTAAATCTTAAAAAATTTCATTGTAGATTGAATTTAGAGATTTTTTTCATTGAAAAGTGTTGCAACTTTTTTGCAGCTTAAGTTATTTGTTTAAAATATATTTAGAATATGTAATAAATTTGCTATTTGCTTTTTGCATACCCTCCTTCGCATGCATTGTTCAAGCTTGGCTGAAGACAAGAGTGTTGTGTTGTACTGTAATTGTATTATTAGGTCAAGGTGTCATCACACCATCACCCCAACCCTTCAACCCACACCCCATGCACATCACATCGTCACCTCGACTGCAAGACCGACACTGCACTGTGGGCTAGCATTCTAGATTTGTTGTTCCCAACTGAGGAGGTGAATTTTTTGCGTAGAATTTACCACCACCTCCTCAGTTAAAGGTTATGATTAAGATTTTGTTAGTACAAAATAGGATATTCTTAGAATTAAAACTCACTAGAATTAAACTGAAAATCGGAATGTGTACCATATTTGGCAAATGTTTGTTACAATTCAAATTTCTTCACCGTCAAAACAAAAGTGTGGCGTTTTCTTCTCCTTCCATCTTCTTCTTTGCCGAAAAAATCAGTTGTCCCTTATCGTCTGGATAACGTTTTCTTTACACTGCAGGAAATGTTTCAGGCCTTTATAATCGAACAATCAGAAAAATCAGTTTTTCCTTAACGTCAGGAAAAAGTTGTGCAACGTTGTCTTTCCGTCTACAAAAAAGTAGTGCAACCTTTTCTTTTGAAATGTTTCAGACCTTTACAGTCGAACAATTTGTATTACTATTTCCTTATGGTCTAGAAACAGTTTCGCAACTTATTCTTTTCGACCTACACAAAGTTCCGCATCTTTTTCTTTAGGGTTTTGCTAAAGAAAGTAAAGTATAACGTTTTCTTTACCACATAGAAGGTGTGACAATTATTTTTACCGTCTAGGCAACAGTTGTGGTGCATCTTCTTTACATCATTTCAGAAAAAGTTGTGCAACATTTTTTTCTCTTTTTGGAATAAGTTGTGCAACATTTTCTTCTTCAAATATGTTGTTCAACATTTTCTTCTCCATCGAGTAAAAACGTGTGCTGTGGTTTTTATTTCGTTCACATAAAGTTAAGGACTTTTTACTTCTGGCAACTTTTGGACGCTACTGTCCCAGAGTGTAACGCCGCCACCACAACCGTCATCATCCATAGCCAAACGGCACTCTCGAAACCATCATCATCCATAGCCTCTTCTACACACATACTTGCACAATGTTCAGCTCTCATAAGTGCCTTTTATAATTTTATAGTTTTTGTTTGTGCTTTTTTCTTCCTTCTTATGGTTGGGGTGCTGCTGTGCCACTGGGGTGATAAGTGTGACTGGGTGTTTTTAGATGAGAACGGATGCGGGGTTTTCGTGCAGTTTTAGAAATTTGCATGTTAAGCACAAATGGTTTAATATGCATTTTAGTCGTTTTATTTTCAAGTTACTAAACACTCGCTCGGGCTTGTCTTTCATTTTGCGGCCTTAACATCAAGCCAAAGAAAGACTGGCGCTATGGCCACGAGTGTCGTGTGTATGCACAACAAGGATTAGACTTTGCAACACCGCGTTGTGGTGTTTTGCTTTTTCAAATTGTTGTTGGAAAAATAATTTCCATTATGAGACGGACAGGGCAAAGGAATTCCGAGTATGTGTTGGTTTCTTGGTTTAATTTCGCGCCACCCCACAATTTTCCACACCTTTCATTTGGGGCGGTTATTTCGTGTGGCGAATACAAAAATGTAAGTGAAGAATTTCCGGCTCGAAAATAGGTTTCTTTTCAAAAAATGAAAAAAAAAAATATATATTCCATTCATTTTAAATGTTGTTTTCTTCTCTATAGTTTAAATTAACATTTGTAATTTATGGCATATATATTTTGCATGTTCTCATTATATTTTCTGCAGTTCAAACGATTTCCGTTTCACCACTGGGGCAAAAGTTTAAAAGTCAAGGGTTCAACAATTAAGGTAAATGTCAATTGAAAAGTGTTCTCTCCCTCTCGCTCCAGTAGAAAACAATTGGAGAAAATTCGAAAATTGTCAAAGCAGTCAACAGGATAATCAGCAACGAAAGTTTTAAACAAATTTATTAAGTAGGATGGAGAAGAAGGATGGGGCACAAATGCGTGAAGTGTATGAGTAGGATATACAATAGCACTTAGTTTTCTCTGAACTGAAAGAGTTTAAGTCCTAGCAAGGTATTTTATTCAGAAATGTGGATTTTATTAAGCTTAATAGTAATAACATTGCACATGAACAAAGTTCAGCAGTCGGCGGTTTTATTGTGACTACTTGAGATATTTAACAAGGCAGAATGGCCAGGATGCAAAGAACAGTTTCGTCTACCATCAGCCCTCAATACTAATTGGACGTTTATTCAAGAAACCTACCAGTTTTTTCTATATTCGCCAAAGGTCCAGTTAGTCTTGACGGTTGACGGTAGACGATCAGCTGTTTGAGTTGGTGTTGCATTTTGCATGTGTTAGAGATAGACAACTAAAATTGACGGTAGACGACGGTAGACTTCTGCAGGTTACAGAATCTACCGTCAATACCCATCAGCTGTTTATGTTATTGCTTTCACTTCGACATTTTGCGCGCGGAAATTGTTTATAAGTTGTAAATTCAATTTTAGAGTTATGATATTTATTATTAGTTATTATTAGGGCAAGGAATCTCATGCACTTAAAAATCGAAAATATGCGCATAAAACATGCACTAAAAAATTGAAAATATGCGCATAAAACATGCACTTAAAATTAGAAAATTTGCAATAAAAACACAGAAAATATGCAATTACAAATATTTGCTAAGCCCCGATGCTACAGAAGTAGTAATCAAAGGCTGTGTTTTTTCGGAGCGTCGATCATGCAAATCCTTATGTTTCGTGCTTTTCAAATGCTGGTCGACTTGAAATTTCCTATAAAAATTTACAGTTCAACAGAGTAATTGACAGTTTGTAACAAATAATATGTGAACTTTTACCAGAAGATGTCGCACAAAGTATCAGGGGCGTTTTACATTTTCAAATTGATGCTACCCAAAATAGCAAAAATATTAAAAAAAAAAAAACGCGTTTATTGTAAAATGCGCTAAAATATGCGCAAAAATATGCAAAAACGGGTATTTTTAGCAAAATATGCAAAAACGATTTAATGCCGTTTTAAAGGAAATTTCACGATTCGCAAAGATAGCTTAACCGTTTCCGTTTTAGTATGCCTAGTAAAAACATGCATTTGCATGAGATTCTTTGCCCTAGTTATTATATTTTGTACAAATGCTCTTCGGTCAGCTGTTCTTGTTTTGTTTTGTCTTACCCCGTCGTCTACCGTCATAACTAATCGCACAATATTAAGTCTAACGTCATCCGTCAAGACTAATTGCACCTTTAGTAAGACTCAATTGAAGACGTTAAACGGCTCTCCGGAAAAAAAGTCGTATTTTGAGTTGTGACTCTATTGAAGTGAATGAGCGATATATTCTGTAATGAAGATACGCAGTCATTTCGAACTTTGCAGTTGAGTTATGTTAAATTTCTTATGAAATTTTGTATATGCTGAGAACATGTTCAGGCTGCTATTCTACATAATTTTTGCAAAGAAATTTTTCTCAGAATAAGCTACTTTTGCTAACCACGTTCCATTGAAAAAAACACACTGCGACTAAGAGACAACTTTTTGTTAACTAATAGTTTACTCTATCAATTTTGTTTATAAATAGAAGGAGAAAAAAACCTTCTGAGACTAATATTTTTTTTTTTATAAGAACTATTTGAACTTTTTTTATGAAATTGCTCTTGTTTTGTTTTTTAGTCTCAAAAAATATCACAGTATTTTTTGGCTCGTGCCTTATATTTGTCTCCATGACCAAAAAAAACATGATAATTCTTTTTTGTATCTGTGCAGTTTTTGTTGTTCGTTTGAAATCTGTCTATTTCCATTGTTGCTGCTGTTGCTAAATTACTCGTTTCCAATTGATTTCGGTGCCATAGTTGGGTAATTAAATTTGTTGTTGTGCTGGCTGCGGCTGCCCCTCTTGCTGCTGGTCGTGGTGATGGTGTTTGTTTGAAATGTTTCAAGGTCGTTAACGCAAAACATCCGCTGGATGGTGGATACACGTTTGCTGCTGTTGGCTTTCATGAGCAGCGTCGCTTGAAACGCCATCAACGCCACTTCGCGAAAAATTCTTCGGCCGGACAGAGAGATAGAGAAAGAGAGAGTGGGAGAGGGAGGGTAAACAACAGACTTCAGTCGATGGCATGTGAAAAGAATTCATACACACCCAACAATTGGTTAATTTTTGTTGAAGTTTTAAAATAAATTGAATACTTTTTTTCGTTTGGTTTTGCTTGCTTTTCTTCGGTCTAAATATGCGCAGAAGAATTTAATTTGCGAAAATAGTTTGATTCGATTTGAATGAGGGCAGAGTAATCTTATACCGCCAAATAACTTTTTTTTTGTAAAATCCTATAAAAAAAACTACTGGATATTTTCTCAAATTTCTATTTTATTTGAAAGTACAATTCTTCCGGTTAATAATGGAAAATAATTTCATTGGCTGCCTGGGCTGGCCGTGCAGTAGACTAACGACATCAGCTCTGCGGCTGATAATGGGATCTTCAAAAACAGAGCGCAAAACATCGAGTGTAGCTTCGGCTGTGTGGCACGTAGCGCCGTCCTGTTGAAACCAAATGTTGCCAATATCCTCCTCTTCAATTTTTGTAAACAAAAATTTGTTCAACATGGCCCGATAACGAAAATAACGAACACGAAATAAGCACTAGTTGAAAAAAAACGTTAGATGGTGGACCCTTTATATTGAATATTTCAATAATTATTAACGAATTTCATTTTGTTTGAAAAACAGTAGCAAGACAATTCCTTGGCTTTTGTTACTACAAATATATCCACCTTTGGGTTTTCCCTCTGGATATTTGAATAGAGATGTTGAAGATCTTAAATATAATACACATTTGACAATATTAGCCAGGCTACATTTTTCAAATACCAGTTTCTATTCTATTACATTTTTTTTGTTTGTATATTTCTTATTTAAGGTTCCATCTTTTTCCTATGAAAATCAAATTAGTTTAATTTTACAATTCCATTGTCATTGGGGCATAAACAAATTATTCATTAACTTTAACATTGAACGTTTTTCTCTTTTGATGACTTCACAGTGGAAAATTAGAATTATTTGTTTAGGTTTTTTTTTTGCTCTGAACTATTTTTCAAATACGTAATTAATGTTTATTGTTTATTTTGGCTGGTTGTTCGTTCATTTGTTTACACTTGACCGATTCAATTCCAACAAATATGAATGGAATTTGTTTATTTTTTCACGTACAAAAAAAACGATAACATTTTAATTTTTTGTGAACAATATTCGTTTGTTCTAAAGAAAGTGTTGTCATCTTGTTTTTAACAACCATTAGTTAAACGCTTTCATTTGCTTCCATTTCCGCAGTGAAAAAACTCAATCATAACCGCTTATGGAAGTGCAAAAACACCGAACGATAGATTAGCATCTTCTACAATATTTTCAACAAACACCAACATTGGAAAAACAATTAATTTCGCCGATAATCGATGATTGAACACAGGCGCGCACACACACACGTCACGTTTCTTCTAATGTAGCCGTCGTCCGACGCGACAAATACAAGATGACGACAACTTGTATTTGTCATTAGCAAAAATGAAATGTTTAAACCAAATTTTACACAACGGAACGCGCAAAAAATCGATTTTCATTTATTTCATTCTGGTTTTCAGCTAAAATGGCCGAGCGTGGGGAGTGAAAGGGGCACTGGACGGACCGACAAACGAACACCCACACTTATCACGTTTTCTAGAAAACAAAAATGTATTTTAAGAATTGTTTGCTGATTGTTAGTTGTTTCACTAAATGTCGGGCTATTACGTGAAATTATATTTTTAATTTATTTGTATAACATCAGAAAAGAAAGCAGGGCTTCTTTAGCTGTGACTGCCCTAACTCCATGGCATCTCCAAGGGCTCAGTTTGCAGTTTGAATCATTTCGGCCAATTTAAATGTGAGACAAATTTTTACAAACATCCTAATGACAAAGAAAAATCGGGATAAAAATAGATATATTTAAAAATTAATATTTTGTCTATGTTAAGTGTCAGCGAGTACTCGAGTTTTAGATAATTCAAAATTTTTTTTTCTTGGCAAATGGATAAAGATGAGGTCAGCGAACAATTTCCAACACCTTTAGACGCGTTTTTGAAATGGTTGTATAACCAGCAACCGGCTGTTGGTCTATTTAAGAAATTTTGCAATCGAATGTCCGTCAATACGACCCACCCACCCTTATCAGGGCAATATAGTGGATAATTCGTCTTGTTAGTCGAACATTTTACCTAACTAGCGACGGCATTGACCTGGTTTTCACAGAGAAACATTCTGTAAGAACTCTGTAGATCATCTTAATATATATTTACCCTCGACACTGATTCACTGACTCTGTCACGCAGTACGTAGGAATTTAATAGGCAATAATAATAATAAAAAAAATAATATTTTTTTTTTGTACAGAAATTGTGTTTTACCAAAAAAATTTTTTTTTTAAATTTTTTTTTTTTTTACAAAAATTTTTTTTTTCCAAAATTTTTTTTTGAACAAAATTTTTTTTTCAAGAAATTTTTTTTTTCAACAAAAATTTTTTTTTTTTCAACCAAATTTTTTTTTCAACCAAAAATTTTTTTTTCCACAAAAAATTTTTTTTTTCAACTAAATTTTTTTTCCATATTTCAACGGGCGCCATAGGCGCATTACAACTTACTAGTTCAAAATAATGTATGTTTTAGTAGGCTATGGAATTCCATTGAGGAAGTGCAGGACTGATCCAGGGAGGTTGCGAAGGTGCGCTGGACGTCACAAACAAGTTTTCTCAGCTCGAGACAGAAGTAAAATTTTACACTTCAATATCCAACATTTACAATTGTATAGACGAATTACTAAACGATGTAACAAGAAGAGTGATTCGATTTTACCACAGTGTTTGGCTTCTCCGATGAAGTTATGAATATGCTTGTTAAGTCATTTGGGATTTCTGGTGATGCTATGGACATTAATTGCTCATATGCTATCGCGACAGTGGGATTTACAACAATGCAAATTCCCACAATTTTATTATTTATCCACAGATTTTCGTCAACAATATCTCATTTTTTTCGTAGAAGAAACGCTTAACGATACAGAAAAATGTGTAACGAGATTAATGTGCAATGCGCAATTACTTATTTAAAATTTTAAAACTATGTTGTACATTTTTGTATTCCAGTTTTTCCCTTTACTTTCATTAATACTATTCTTTAATGAACCTCTGCTAATCCCCACCTGTCCATTGCCTACAGTTGTTTGTACATTTTTCGTTTCGTATTGAGCGTTTTGCGCAAAGTTTCCAATTATGAATGTGTGGTCTGGTTGATGTTGAGTGCAAATTTATCCACTTCAAGTGTATCAAAAGAATGAAACAAAGCGCGGTTCGCGTTCTCTGTTCTTTATTTCACTCGTGTCAATAACAAAACCACACGGAAGCTTTTTGTTCTGTGGTGTGTGTGGTGGTGGTGTACCTTCAGTTTTGAAACACCTAACAGCTGTCAGCCAGCAACACCAACAGCATCCAGCCAACCATCTCCACCGCGCTCTGAGATTCATCTACCGCAACAGCAGCAGCAACAATACGGTCTCTTTACAAAATATGGAGAACAAAACGTGAAACTAAAAACGGTCGGTTATGTGTGGGATTTTCATGTTCTATTTGGCGGCTGCTGCCCGTTTGACTGACTGACTGTCGCTGGCTGTCTTCCATAAATGAATGGGACAAGTAATGAAATTGTTGAAAATGCCATATTTACAAGCAGGCAAACAAACAACAGCTCTGAAAAAGAAAGAAAGGCTTGAAATATGTATGTTAAAAGAAGTTGTTGTTTCGGAAAATGTATACACCGACGTATTTGAATTATGTGCCTTTTTTGCAAACACAAGAAATACGATTTTTTTTCTACTCTGGCCTCATTATCGTAATAAGCATTTGTCTTTTTACAAAACTATTTGACGTTTTCTAATGATTGCCAGAACTCGTAATTGTTTAAAGAGAAACTCGTTATGGACGACTGTAGTACGTATATGCGAAAGATTTATGGTGGACAGGAGGCTTAAGTAGTTTGTGATTTAATATTTAAGATATAAAAAGTTGGCCGGTACGCTGCTGCTACAAAAATAGATAAAGCTAAACTTCGAAAAAAAAAAATCTTCCGTGTTTCAGAAACTTCTTGATTCAATTCAATTTATTATGTCATTAATATAAAGGGTTTTCCAACGAGAGGTGTTAGTTTGAATTAGACGGTATTTCGGTAGCTGTCACTTTTAAAGTTTTTCTTCTTTGACATTTGACAAGCAGAAACGACGCCATTACTAAAAATGGAACAATACACGCTTCAACAACGCATTGAAATTATTAAAATTCACTACAAAAATGGTGAAAATCTTGCAGTCACAGTTCGTGAAGCAACTTGTCGGACCGCAATACAGAAATTGGTGGAAAAATTCGAGCTCTTGGGACAAGTTCGTGATGTGAAGAATAAAACCCGTGCACCTCGCTCAAGAACAACTGAGAATATTGCTGCTGTAGCCCAAAGTGTTGAAGAAAACCCAGGTTTGTCCATTCCTCGTCATTCTTTGGAATTGGGCATTCCACAAACGTCATTACACCGTATTTTGCTTAAAGTCTTGGGTCTTAAGGCTTAGAAACACAAGATCTCAAGCCGACCGATCATCAACAACGTCGTGTCTTTGCTGATTGGGTCCTTGAAATGCATGAAAATTATCCGGAATTCCATCGAAAAATCATCCATCAACCGATGAGGCTCATTTCCACCTCGGTGGCGTCAACGTCAACAAGCAATTTGTTGTTAAGAATCCTCTCCATCCTCAACGTGTAACTGTTTGGTGTGGTTTATGGTCCGGGGGTTATTGGACCTTACTTTTTCGAAAATGAGTCTGGATCAACAGTTACGTTGAATGGATTGCGCTATCGAAAGATGATTAATGATTTTTTATGGCCGGAGTTGGATGATATTGATCTGGACAACGTTTAATTTCAACAAGACGGCACTACGTGCCACACAAGCAACGAAACCATTGCTCTTTTATGGGAAAAGTTTCCGTGTTATCTCTCGAAGAGGCATTTGGCCACCGAGATCTTGTGATTTAACACCTTGCGACTTCTTCCTTTGGAGCCACGTTAAAGATAAGGTCTACGCCAACAACCCAGCGACGATTCAAGACCTCAAAAGAATTCGTGAGGCTATCGAGCACATATGGCAGCCACTTTGCCATTTGCTTATGGAAAATTTCATGATAAGAATATGGTCGTGGTCGTGGTGGCCATTTGGCTGATGTTGTTTTTCATTATTAACGGCATACCTTCCTCTTTATTACGAAATAAACTTCCGATCATTTATCTCAAAAAATTCCATTTTTCCTTCAATCCTTCTTGATAAATATTTTTTTGTGATTTTGTTGTTTTAATTTCGTTCAAATACAAAATTTTTTTAATTAAAAAAATTTAATAAAAAACAATTTTTCCAGCAAGTTTTCCATTATTTACTGAACATTATTCCTTCAGGTGGGTGACGACTGCTTTCGCAGTTTCTCATCCTGTCAACCCAAATTTGCAAGACCTTGGTGACAGTTTCTGACCCTATCTAAGGAATGGCTCACTCTGTATTTGCCCTAATACTAATTGGAGTAATCAATCGTTTGTCTTTCAGATCCGACGAAGAAAATTTACATGACCGTGACGGAAAATGATCAATTGTGACTTGGGCTGTGTGGATGGCGCCTGCTGAATCTAAAAATCGTCCAAGTCCATCTCTTGAATCACGTGCGCTTTCTCCTCAGATGCGGCTATATTTGTTAATATAAGATGAATTTTCTAGCGTACGACGGCACTTGTTAGCCCCTCAGTTCGGTACAAAATTTCTTTTCAATAAACGCACTGTTTGGGCTACTTACTCAGTATTGACTTGGCAAACATATTTGCTTTATTTCCCCCAAGCTGTTAAAGCGTTAAGCGATTCATTTCGTTCCACGGAGTTATGAGAATGACTTTCTAGCAATATTTTGAGCGACAGAGAGATAAGGTCTGAGTAGAAGGTCTTCAAATATTTTCACTTTGTCGTTGGACATTTTACGATGTACTCTAGAAATACTTTAAGCTCGGTTCTTTCATGTATACAAATCATAACCAATTTCTAACTATACCCTCGCAAACAAACACCACAGCAGCAAACCATCGACAACGATTCACATTAAATTTCTATGTGATAAACTGTGCTTTTGGGATTGTTGGTGACCACCCACCCTCCTCTTCCTCCTGTCAATCTTGTCGATTGCATAAATTGATAGTTTGATTGATTTTTGTCTCTGCCTTTTCATTATGTACTCTCAGTTAATTATTGTGTTTTTTTATTGTTGGCCTTTGGCTGTTGAGTATCAAAGAACGGCGATTCGGAAAATATTTTCTATTCGAATTCGCGTTTAATAATTTAATTTTAGTTTTATTGGTCTCACTGTACGGCGTTTAGTCTTTTGTTTGTTTTGATTCTCCAATAGTATTCACTCACTACCATTGCACAATGTTTACTCGTTGAATTGCTCTCGCCGCATATTGGCAATTTTGCCAGCGTTTAGTTAGTCTTTCGGGCAAAGTGATTAGAGGTGCTGTGCTGGGTGTATTGAATCCGGCTGTTGGGGGTACTATTATATCAGTGCAACTTAACACTGTCCTAATCAGAGATAGTAGTAGTTGGTGCCAAAGTCTATGTTGCATCAGCCATAAAGATCGCGTCGTAGAGTTACCCACTTTGTTAACTTTCGATAATCTCAAATTATTTGACTCAAATTGTTATCTAGTCTTCATGTAAAAATGTACATTTTTTTACATACGGCCGTGTTGTGCTAGGTTTTTGTAATCACAGTTTGGTGAAAAACCCAATTTGTTGTTTATTTTTTTTTAAATTAATGTTGGACTGCAAATTGTAGCAAAATTTCTGTTCTCTCAAGACTTCAATAAGCTGGGAGTAAGTGAATAATTAGAATTATATCTGAAAGTAATGTTGTAATTAATAAGGCCGACAAATCTTTACTTGACTTAAAGATGGTTTTATTATAAAAACTAAAGTATTAAACGACGCCATTAGACAGAAGTGAATATGACAAAAAGAGGAAAATGAATATATAAACAAAACAATAATGACAGCATATGATTTGTACTAATAAACTAATGATAGAGATGGCAAAGTGAATGCTCACTATACTCCAACAAGTAAATGATAGAGTCCTAAAAGCTTATAATTCGTCTTCGGCACAAAAGTTTTGTTTTTATTTTATATTTTTCTTTCTTTATTTGTTAAACGTTTTGTAATCATTTATTGTTATTACTTTCAATTTGTAATGTGTTTTTTTAAATTTGTCATTCTGTAAATTTTATTTTTCATTTTTTTTTCATTATTTCATTATTTTTTTAGTTTTCTAAAAAGTCCGATATATTGTGTAATCCTGTATACCCTATCGGTTTTTCGATCCTCCGCTTCGGCAGTTTTGTTTGTTGAAACAGCCACCGAGATTCCGTCAGAAAAGAAGACATCTTTGTCCATTTCGAGCTGCTCTAGGGTCCTGAGAACTGAGATGAGATAATAAAGTGGATGGTCGTGGACTGATCGAATTGGACATCTCTCTCCTTTTTTTATTTCTTATTTTCATTGACAGCCTGTTGGGTCAGACTGTGAATTGTAACCTACTCTTTTGCCGGTTACAGCCATATTCATTTGATCATAGGCCAAGTCCCCTGGAGGTCCGTCAATTACTAAGGGATTGTAAACAGCGATGTTGTGTTTCAATCATTTGTTGACGTACTTTTAAGATTTTGGCAAAATTCGTGCGGTTCTCACACAAAATAATGTATTAAAAAGTTTAAAAATGGCGAAGGGAAATTTAAACAAATGTGTTTGCTGGAAAACTTGCTGTGGGTACGGATCAAAGTCGGTATTTTGTCCATAGCTACTGCGGTTATGGCGATTCCGAAAAAAAAAATATTTAAGATAAAAAAAATATACAAAAATTTCATAAATTCCAATTTGACTACAACATGTAGACCATAGTGTTCTCTGAGCCGAAAATCTGTTTTGGATTTGTTACACTCATAAGCCAAATGTGATAAAAATTTATAAAAAAAATAATTTTTAAAATATTTAAGATAAAGAAAAAAATTATAAATTTGAATTTGACTACAACATATAGACCCAAATTTCGTAAAAATCCGTTCTAGAACAGCAGGATTTTTAGTAAAGCCACAATCATATGTTTTGCCCTCTTTCACCAATTTCTTTTAAATCGCTCTAAATAGATAATCCTAAGTCAATCAGAACTAAAACATCAGTAAACACAAATCAACGATCCCCGTTGACAAGTGGTTTTACAATAACGTCAAGTGTCAGCGTTTAAACAAAATACAAAAAATATATAAATTTTGTTTTGATTGTACACATTCGTACATACGTGTGTACAAACTCTACACAAAACAACACAATAGCAATGGAGCAATAAATTATTGTGGGGGTATTAGTTTTGAGCTGTAATTAAGTTTATATAAAATCAACAACACCAACAAAAAATATATCACATTGCTGTTGTTGTTATTGCCTGCTGTAGTTAGTGCTGGCGTGCTGTTTGTTGTACAAGCACTAGACGTCAACGTAACCGTTTCCATAACTATTCCACCTACATCGTCGTCATCATTCCATTGCTAAACTGGAATTCTGTTCGACTGTATTAGCCACAGCAAACTTAGCTTGCTTAACTCCATAAATTTCTATACGATGAACATCACGACGGCCAGAAGACCGAAGAGGAGTTGTTGTTCAGGGCAGCCAGCCAGCCAGCCAGCAGCTTCAATTTCAGTTGCTTTTTTAGCATCATATGTGACCAATTTCAAATGCTGATGTTAATAAATCTATGGCAAGGAAAGAAAGAAAAGAAAAACATGAAATATATATGGCCAACAATATATCATTCCGTTGTAGACAGGGTCGGGCGAAGACGAATTTAGACAATACATTTTAATAGAATTTTAGATTAATTTAAAGCGGGGAGGTGGTGGATCGAACATGTATTTCCTATATGTCTGACTTGTACGACTTTATCTTGCTAACGGGGCATCTGTCTACATCTTTTCATATGTCACAGTCGTTTGTCGGTTTTATCACGGAAGTGACCTACGAAATGCGTAGGTAAACACGAATGATGTATTTTCTTTTAATAAAAATCTAAATATGGAAGAGATAGTCGACGACATACGTAAGCCTTCATTTCGTTTGGCGGATATGAATGTGGTATTTCAATTCAAAATTGAAAAAATAAAATTAAACTGCATTATGTTGAATTGGGCCGACCGAAAAATACTCTCAATCAGTCTGTCGAACATTTTCATAAGAAAATGGAATGAATGAAATGAATTTTTTTTGAACAACTAAAGTCAGTCGACCCTTTTGGAGTCGAGCTATTTACAAACACTGGGGTAGGAGTTGAGCAGTTTTAGCTGGACTCCGCAGCCCTATTCTCAATCAGGTTGTCATGCCTATTGTAAATTGTAAGAGTGATGTCAAGCCATTTGTCCGTTCACTACTCAAAATGGTCTACGACAATTACCTGATTAATCACATTCTTAACACTTTAGGGCGATTGGAGCATTAACTAGACTGATTTATTCCTGAATGTTTTTTTTTTATTTACCCGAAAGTTCCCAGAGTTTATAACATGTCCATTCTTGTGAACTGCTTTGAGAAGCTTGACGTGACTGAACCCATTGGTGAGGAAAAGCATTCCCGATTTAGATTAATAATTCCATAATGTTAAATTTTTCCGGCGAATCACTAATTTATTCCTAGGATGTATTTATTTATCTACCCGGGATTTCTTAAAAAAAAAACAAAACTGTTTTTTCCCATTCTTAACACTGGTCGAGCTCTTTTTTTAAAAACCTTCAACTGCTGGTGAAGGAGATTAACAAAATCATACCTGGGTTTGATAATGGGGTCGGTTAAATAATCCTAATTATGTGATTAGTGAATCTTTGGAGTAGTAAAATGATTAAATTATTAAATATTTATAAGGAAACAATAATTGTATTATTACGAGTATTTCACAACCTTGACATAATTCAGACTAACGTCATGATCTTCAGATATACCAAGATTCATCAGATGTTCTTGCATCATTCCCCCGTAATGTGGGTCCTTCCACTTCCACTTTTTCTTGGTCTCTCGATCTCATTGTCGAAGATTGCCAAACAGATTTCGAAACTTACAGTCTAGTAAATGTGTATGATTTGATTCTAGCTAGAGAACGTTGTTCCAATTTGTTTGCCCACTTTGTTTGATTAATTGATACTTTCTAAATCGATTGATGAATAACCAATTTATTTGCCAAAATAATTGATTAATATAGACAGTGATATTGTCCCTTCATTATTCCCACTCGTGTCTCTTTCCGCTATTCGTACGGTTAGTATTATTTTTTCGATTTAAAGATTTTTCTTAAATTTAAATCTTTGCATAAATAAAAACTATTTCTTTTTTTTTTGCTCTCATTTCCAGGTTCTCACCCACAATAAAGTGAATACTGATGAAATTGGAAAAACAAATATTTACACAAACCAAAAAACAAACTAAACGGTTCAGTGGTTAAACGCTCATTAACAACAGCAACAGAAAAAAAAGTTCGCATGCCTCACAAAAACTTGTACAAAAGAGTGAAAATCAAACAAAACAAAAAAGGCGAACAAATTCCAACAGTCACACACACTCGCATACAGCACACCACTGTTGGCTTTAAACGTTTCTCGTAATTGTTGTTACCCAAACTGTTGTTGACATTAAGGGCTGGCAATCAACGCATTTGAAACGCTAGTGAACGAGAGGAGCATAACGTCGGCGGCATCAATCAAAGTGAGAAAAAGAAAGGGGAGCTCAATAGTCAGGCAAGAGGACCCACTCACTGATTCATCAAAATTGACGCTATTTGGATAATTTAATTTGGAGTCACTGCCGATGATTATATGCCTACGCCATTGGTGTTGCTGGGTTTAGATGTCAACAGCAGAACAACGCGAACCGACGGTGTCATTAGCTGATCATTTGGGTGGAGAAAACTCACCGATAAGTGGAAGGAAATAAGCAAAGCAATTAAGGCACCACTTGTTAGCCCAAGGAAGTTTACAACTGAAAAGGGTCTGTTCTATGCATGTGAGCGATTGAGAGTCTTACCTAAGGAGGCCTAAGATTAAGATCAAAAGCTCTACAAACTGGAAGAAGAATTAAAGACTATTTGACAAAATTTGAAATCTGCTATTCTACATACAATCACGTGATAAATTGGCAACATCCCATAAGGAACCGACTGCACAAGTTGACAGATTTTCTTGGCAACATTAGTTGCCAATATTGCGTGTGACACAAATTATTGACATCTCGGCCAAAAAGAGAGAGAGAGAGAAAATTACCACAACTATTATTCACATGACGTCATCATCAGTTGGGATTTGTTGACTATATAACTGCAGCTATTAATCTCTTTTTCTCGTACTCCTCCTCCTTCTACTGCAGCAGCAAAATTCTTTTCATCGAAACATTTCGAATCCCAATAAAGCATCAGCGCAGGCAGCAACATGTTGGATGATGACAACAATGATTTGTTGGCGGCGGCTTCGGAAATACAGCGCAGTAAGTAAAACAAGAAGATTTTACTTTTTTTAAAAAATAAAAAAAAGCGCCAACAAAAATAACAGATGAACGTAAAAGCTGTTTATTTTTTCAAACCAAAGAAAACAAAAGCATTTATTTTGCGAGAAAGAATAGTATCGTTTTTCTATTTTACTTTTTGCTACGTCGCAAAGTAACAGAATCATAAATAGATTATTTCCTTTTATATGACGTGTAGTTATTTATGTCCACGTTACTACTTTTCCTTTCATCTTGTGCAACAGTTGGTTTACACTAGCCTACAGTGTGATATAGAAATGGGTCTAGGACGTTTTTACCAAATCTAAAACCATGTCTGTTAACATCAGATCTTTCGGACTTGAATGAGAGAACATGTTGGGAAAATACTGTCTGTATAGGGAGGGCATTATAGATTAACCATTATCGAGTAAGCACCAGCTTACAGGTTGGGATTTTTCAAAAAATCTCTAGATTTCTAACAACAACGGTTTTTATTTCTATGGTGTCAATTCTCGTTTTGCCTGACTGCCACCAGTCTTAAACTGCTCAGCCGGAAGGTCATCCGCACATAAAGCTCAATTTTTAATGAGCCGGAAGCACTCACGGTATTCTTGTTACTCGTTGGACTTGCCGTATAGTTTACCAGATCTCTCCTGCAGGTCCTTAACCCTATCACCGCTGACGCTAGAGTTTTTGATAGAATTATAGGGCATCATTTCCACCCTTACATCTTAATCCTAACAATTGCACACCCACATTCCCCAGTATATTTATTTTCCTCTGCAGTTTGTAGCAGCGTTGAGTTATGGGCAACATTCTTCGCTTCTCGTCATTTTCCACAGTTATTATGTTCCAATAAATTCCGTAGAATTGTGGCGATTCACGACTCACGGAAATAGGCATAATCTGTACGGATGACACCTGTCTCCATGGGAATACCAGGGCTCAAAATCAGATCCAGACACAAGTTTTGTATACCTGGTCAGAGTGGGGAATACGTGACACGCTAAATAATATTTATATGAATTATCTATTTGTTAAAGGTTTTCTAATTTAAACCAGGGCTAAATTACAGATATATAATCCTTGTGAGACATCCACTTTTTGTATCACAGGCGCTAATATAACATGATTGATTTAAATATTTAATTTTTTTTAAATATTTACAAACCTTACAATGATAAACACCGTCCTTTTTGTAAACCGGTGTGGTAGATTTTGCTGCTGTGTGTTCTTTTCTTTAATATTTTGTATCGATTGCCTTTCCCTCTTAATCTGTATTTATTATTACTTCTAATTATTTTATGCTATTCGTGTTGCTGTTCTTATTTAGAAACTACGTAATTCACATTAAAGATGTATGTGTGTGTGTGGGGGTAAATATTTCTTTTTCATTTTTTATTAAGACCGCATTTCAATGTTTCAGGAAACACTAAAGTCTAGTGGCAATTCTTGTTATTGGTGACTAATTAGAAGGGCAACGACCTGGACGGTTTGTGTTAGCAAAGATGTTGGTAACGTTTGAAACAAACTCATTTGACAAATTCAAACCGGAACAAGGAATTAAAAGTTCCCAAACATTTGTGGATTTAAACAGTTGTGGTGCTTTTATGTTGCGAATAAAAGACAATTGTTGAATGCAGATTTATACTTTTTATTGAAGTGTGCTCGTGATGGCTTGCTAGCGCTTACTGTACTAGTAACTGTTAAATTAAACTTGAAAATTAATTGTGGCGTGGTGCATTCAGCGTTGCATGTCATGGTGGTGCCAGATCTCCACGTTGCATGTAGCATTACCCCAACACATTGCAAATAATTACGGGTCAAAAATGTTGTCGATTATCAAGACTTCGTTTGATTCTATTACTGAGGGCTGCGGTTGGTATCAGTGCTACCACTTTGAGGCGAAGAAAATGTAGCAAATCTGCTACATTTTTTTGTTAAAATGTAGCAGATTTTCAAAAACTGGGAAATAGTGTATTGTGGAAAACTGTGCCTTGGAAGGATACATTATGTTTAAAAAAAATCAAATCAGATTCAATTAGTTGATTTTTTAAATAAAAAATAATTTATTTTATTTAAATCGATTGGGACACTTTTATGAAATTCATAAACTGAAAAATACCGGCGGCAACCCGCCGCACAAAATATATCGACAACGGCAGCAATTCAGTCTGTGCTATGCAATCTTCTTCGGCGCTGGTGTTTGTTTTGTGGTTGTCAAATATTTCCAGCCTGTTGTCAAAAATTTACCTAGCCCTAATTCATAACGGGACTTTTTTTGTTACTTCACGAATGTACACAAAATGTAGCAAAATCAAAATGTACGTACATAAATTTAAGGATGAAGAAAAAGTAGTAGATCTACTACAATTGTAGTAAAGTGGTAGCGCTGGTTGGTATGCGTAACACATTTTAAAGTATACTTTTAGGCATATGTAAAAAATCTTTAAACCGTATCACGGTGTGAACAATCTTTAAATTTAAATAAAGTCTGTGGTAGATATCATCGACATTTGTTATTATTTTCAAACGCCTATCGATGTCATTCTTGCAAATGACCGCCGTGGCTTCCCTGGGTAATTATGACCCCACCAACAGGATCAGCCCAAAATCCACAGCAACTGCGATTTTTAACAGAGGCATTGGGCGGCGATGATAGATAGCCTCGTCTTAGTTAACTCATGTTTGATGTCACTTAGTGGTCCAGGCCTTCACAGTGATTATCATGTAAAACGCATAAGACTGTTTAGTGTTAATGAAATGCATGTGCTTTAGAATGACCCATAATGTACTTTGAAAATATACTTGAAAATAGAACGGCAATCCCTGGTCAATTTGTTGTGAAGCCCCATCTAACGTGATGAACTCTTCTAACGTGTTAAGAAGAATATGGGCTGGCTGTTTTGGGAAACAGCAGGAATGCAATAATGAGAAACTTGGACATCTTTCGAATGTCCACTGAAGGTATGCCACAGTTTGGTTGTAAATTCATTGTGATCTTGAGTTTTCGTCACCCGCTGGCCGGGTTTAAGTCTGTAGACAAACTCACTACATATCCATAAATTGTCCACTCTAGAACTTTTATTTTCGTTTTTTATTGTCATATTTTCGACACGCCCTACAACCGACACTGGAATGATTTTTACAGTATTTGTTCACTATATCACCGTGCAATATATACATCAACTTAATTTGTAAATTTAATAAACCTTTTAAGCTGTGTCATAAATATCTTTTCATCCATCAAATGGATAATGGCCAACATGAATGAAATTAAATTACACAACAGATCCAAACAGAGCAAATCAAATAATTTTCTAATTCCCTAAAACCAAAATGCTCTGTAAACAATTACTTTGGCCACTACATTATTAAATAAATCCCAAAGTTGTATGATTGATGACCGAGCCACACATACATTATTAGCTTTTCCACATAATTTATGTTGCTTGCAGTTAAACCTCCCGGCAACGAGAGCTCTCTTTTCCGTTGGTTTTGTATTCTGTGGAGGATTATTATGTTGTTGTTAGAGAGAGAAAGTACACCACATGAAATGACAGAAGCCGGACGTTTAAAAACGTATTTACGACGGTCGGATAATACTCGAAGCAGTAATGGCATTAAAGAATAAATTATTTTTTTTTATTTATTTATTTATTTCTAATTACAATACAAAGTAAATTTGTATTCTAATTTTTGGGTCCAAGGGTAAACCGGGTGACACAGACCATATGTTTAGATTTTTGCAGCGACCGACCCCACGCTGATAGGCAAGCACGCTACCAACTCGACTACCGGGGCGCTTGAAAGAATAAATTATATTTTTCAATATTACAGAGTGGACAATGGATCAATTTAGTGTTAGTGTCCGATGTGTAATTTTACATTTGTATTTCTTTGAACGTTAGGTATCATTGTATTCCACCTGAGTTTCCTTTTTTTTGGTTCAACTAAAATATCAGTCGTGGTGTGGAAGGTAGTGCATGACGACTACCATACAGCAGAACCCAGATGCACACCCTGGTAAGACCTGGTAAATGCTGGCGACTTTACAAATCTCTAAGCCATGTAAAAGTTCTCTAAAAAAGCATTAGCCGTTCGGAGCCGGCCTTAAAGAGTCGTTCCCGGTCAGTGAGTAATTATTGATTTCATAGAACTTGGAATCGATTCAATTACCTTTTTTGTCTATTTTATCCCACTATCCAGGTTTCCAATTTCAGCTACAATTTCAATTTCAATTATTCAATGATATAGCAGCCATTCCTTGACAATTACAGTAGAATGCTTTGGATCACTATCCTGATAGAAATGAAAGGAGTTTCTCAGCTCTTTTTCCCTCTCTAAATATTAAAATTAATCCATTAGAAATCCACGAGCAAGCACCCCAGATCATGACCACGTGACTACAGTGTTTATTTTGGGATTTCTCCAAACGTTTACTTTACCAACTGACCAAAAACGGCTGAATTTGCTAGCAAATGTGAATAAAACGTTTTTTAGAATGAAAAAAATCGTCTCCAGCGTAACTGCGTGAAAACTGCAATCGAATATCTTTATTTATCAGACTTACAAATAGCTTGTTGTGTGCAATTCAGCCAATTAATCCATTCTTTCGAAGAACTCTCCGAACTCAGACTTGCAGTAATCTTGCGGAATAGCCTTATTTTTCTCATTTTTGTTTTATTTGGTCCTTCTTTTTTAAACCCGTGAATAATGTTCACAACTGTGAACATGCTGGTTTTGTTATCCTATCATGTTATCTTAGATTGGCAATTGCTCTTCGACGAGCTTTCCTTATCCCGGTAACTTTTTTTGGAGACTTGCAGTGGACGCTTAAGCATGACAAAAATCAAATTCATATCATGGATTCTAAATCAAAATGTCAACGTACTTGATTGGACGACCTATTCGCCGGACCTGAGCGCTCGGGAAGTTTACCCTTCTGGAAGTCGTAATAAAATAATGAATATTTAAGCTTTATCGGTTTAGCATTGTATATTTCGTTAGTTTTCCCATTGGTTTTTCCAGTAAGATCGCATATGAGATCTTCAGTTTTAACAATGTTAATAAATAATTCAATTACATATTTATTGAATTGTATTTCCACATACTCTACATTTTCAAAGTTGTCTTTTAAAGCTGTTCCCACAACCTTAGAACGTTTCGAATCAAGTTTAGCCAATAATTCAATGCACATGTTGGGGAAGTTTTTGTTGTTGTTGTTGTTGTTCTCTCCAACTAAAGCCTCCACAAAATAAATATATATATATTTTCCCCATGCAATTTCCGTATACCCCTGGTTAAGGCGTATTGATTTTTGCCATTTGTGTTCCATTTCCTTCACAGGCACTTAATACTTTCTTGGGGCTGTGGGTAGTTTATTATAAACGAATATTTCGTCTGATACATAAATATTTCCTACAATTGGTATTACTTTTTTTTTCTTCTGGCTTATTTTTATTTTTCCTCCCACCATACTTACAATGTTGTTAGAACTTTTAGCATAGTTTGTATTTCGTTCCATCTGTTTTGTTTGTATGCCATAGATAAGCTGAACTTTTAAAGAGAAGGGGTTGCAAATATTTTAGTTTTTGTTTTGTTTCGTCAAGAGTTTTAAAATAAATAATACAAAAACATTAAATTTGTGTCTGTTGGTTTGTCATGTTGCCATGCTGGTGATGCACTGGTGGAAACCTAATAAATACTTGCGAGTAGTAGTAGTGTAGTATGCCATCACCTCTTTGAATGCCACGCCATGTGGAACCAACGCAACATCATGTACTCGTGTGTGGATCTAATAAAATTTATTGGAAAAATATAACAAAACACACATAGTAAAATCCGCTCACTCCCCCAGGTACACCTTCTCCGTCCACAGAAGAAATGATGATGGGGTTCTTGCCATATAACAGTTTTTGTTTGATATTCATTTCTTTTTCTAAAAAGTATAGAAAATTCTATATTTTCTCCCTTGAGAAGGAAGGGTTGCCATGAGTCAAATAAAAATTGTTTGATAGAGAATGTTGCAAAGAAGAAATCTTTAATGTTTTGTCTGTGAACTGACTTTCTTTGAAGTGTATATCAACCTTACGCCTGTCCGAAATAAGAATTTTAAGACATATATTTAATTATTATATGTAAATTAATTGTCTTAGTGCATTACAAACAACAGACAAAGGTAGTCACACTACACTATTTTAAGATTTAGTTTGAACTAATCTATCCCCTGAAGATGCACCACAACGAATAGCGAAATATTGAGAAAATCTAATAAACAACAATTAAAAATTCGTCTGTCCTCGAGCTCGACTTTTATTAGCATTTACCAATAATAAATTATATATTTTATAATTTCCTATTTTCGAAATTTTTGTATTTTTGTTGAAGATGCGTTCAGAAGAAATCATATCTTCTTGGCTATTCTCCAATTTAAATTTTGTGTTTTTGATCCATGAGAAACACTTTTCCTTACCATCGAAATGAGACATTTCTTATAATTGGAAAACTTTAAGATTCCATAGAAATATGCAACTTTTTCTTTTCATAAATTTGGATTTTCTGAAATCATTGGGATGACAACCCTTTCTTACCCAGGCACATACAACAAATAAAAAGTAATGCACATACCAAGCTCATATCTCACAAGACAGTAGCATCTGAATACTAACCATCGTAGTCATAAAAATTCAAAACAGCTCTACAAACTTTTGTTAAGAAAAATGTGTAAAAACTGTTTTTGTATTTTCATACATTATTCTAAATACGGGGGTTAGTCGCCGGAATATTCAGATCGGATATGCAAAAGTTATTGAAAGTATTACAATGAATAGAAACACAATTACAGTGTCCTACGAAACATAACATTTTGCGGAAAGACAGGAGACCACTTAAATTGTTTGTTTCTCGAGAGAAAAAATGTTGTCAAAACTAGTGTCAAAATAAAATGATTCCTTTACCGGCTACTTGTATTCGACCACCTGCCAGACTTTTGACTCCGTATAATACGCTCAGGTCTCAGCATCGAATGTAGCGTTATTGTACTCATTTAAATATGATTTCTTACAAATACTATCAACTATTACTCAATGTAATCATTACTTACATAAGTTGGATCTAAACCTACCTACAACTCGTCTGTTTGCTGAGTGAACTTCGATTTGCCAGCACCATTATTCTGTTTAAATTCGACGTTAAGATGTAGACAAATTCATGCACTACCACGTACATGCGTACAAAAAAAGAGTATACGTTTGATCTATATTTCCACGATGCTTGAAAAGGCTTCAGTAACATTCCGCTGTATGTTTCTAAAGATGTCTTTCACATATAACAAAAGTCCCGGTTGTCTCCCTCAGAATGTTACAGAACGATAAGATGTCACCTAGTCAGAGACTTCTTGTAGTGGTGAATGAATGCTTCCTATATTTACAGACGATTTTTGTCACATAAAGTTGTACAAGTTTTGCAGAGATCCCATACGCTGACATGCTTTTACCTTTTCGGATTATAATCAATGTAAACATGGTAGGTATCGTTTGTTTCCCGTGCGTATTTTCTACTATTGGGCCTATTGTTTCTACTATTAATCCACCTAAAGACAATCTAATAGTGAACTAGATAAGAGCCTAATTCCTTGTTTTTGGTGAACCGAAAGATATCATCATCAGGCATTATTTTCAATTGTACACACTAGCTGACGCATTCACTTTATCACCTCGTCTCCTCCGGTCGTATACAGCTCTGTTGGGTTATTGCTGTTTTGCCCTCATCTTGGATATGGGGTGGATACTCAAAATCAACATCTAGGATACGTTGCGGTTTTAGGATCTTCAGTCTCTCATACGTGGAAGAAGAATAATATAACCCTAGCTTAATAAGAATTTAATTATCTTTAAAACTGCTTACAATCTTTTTTTTTTTGCAGAACTCAGAAGGTTTTATAATGACTGAATTGTGAGAAATGGAAACCACAACGCTTAAACTATTTTAAAGACATGTCTGGAACGGCGTCCATATGTTTGTTTTAGGCCATTCCTTATGTCGGTACATGGTCCTAGTACGTACCTAAATAATTTCCTAACATTCCGTCAAACAGCGGGTGATCTTCTCTCAAATCAGTAAGCTTTGCACGATCGGGACCCATTGTGTTAAACTCCGGCTCCGATCTTTTAATTTTTTTTCCTAGAGCAGTTTAATTCTCTTCATCTTCGGGGTTTGCTATGTGATAGTCCAACACATTACATATCCTACGAATTACGTCCACAATCCAATGGCATATCCTGAAATCAAGTGTTTTAATGAATGCCAAAAACCAGACCAGAGGTTTCCACGTTGATGTCGGTGCGCCAACTTGAAATGCAGTCGGCAAGGATTGCAATGGGTTCGCCACACTCCATTATCTTGCAGACTTCTGTAATCAAAATGTTCCAGTGTTTCTATATATGGAACCAACAACAATGCCCGCCGAGACTCTGTTGTATATTGTACGCAAGTACTTCATTCACTGTTTATGAAATTGTTGTTGTAACCTATTTCCCTTATCCTTTTATATGCTTTATTTTTTTGCTTGAATACCGCCACCACTGCTATGAAAAAGAAAATAAAGCACTCGAATTTTATCAATTTGCATAAATTTTCATTCAACGAAACTCTTTCCATGCACAAACCATGACAAACAGACACAAATAAATATGACCGCTCAGCCGCAGCAGCACCGTAGTTGTAAACCAACACGAATTCGAATAGAGTTTCCTCCTACGTCTGTGGCACGGTAGTAATAGACAGTGGCTTTCAACATTTGTTTAAATTCCCCAAGTATTTCTATTCTAGTTAGACGATATTGTTGTTGGGAGAGTCCATGTCATCGTTAAACAATTTGTTGAACGCTGGTTTTCGATTCCATTCCATTCAATTCGATTCTATTCTTTTTGTTTCGTTAAATAATGTCAGTTTCAATTTGTTGTATGTATGTGACCCCCTTTCAAAGTTCACAAAGTAGCGGCGTTGTCTTGTGTACAAAATTCGACATAAGCCACAACAACCTATAATTTTCACTGTTCTCTCTCCCTCTCTCTCTCTCGTTTTGTCATTTGTCAGAAACCCTACCGAAAAATAGCGTCTAACCTCAAATTGCAAATGTTGAATGTCATTTGACGAAGGTGTCTTGTCTGTCGACTAGCAGTCAATTGATTTTACAAATATTTACTCTGGCGTTCCAGACCTCACTTCCCTCCCTTCATGTCCTCGTTTGCAGTCACTTAATCCCTTGTCTGTATGATGTGACAGTGGGTTCCATAAGAATGGTACACTCTGGAACAATATATTGATGGATTTGAGAGAGAGGGAGTTAGTGTAATATATGGTGATGTACAATCTAGATCGGTGGACATTTGGCCACGGTGGTCCAAATCAATTCAACACTAACAAACGCTCTTAGTGCTAATAGGACTCTCGATTAAGAATTTATTTCATAAGTTAATAAATGAATTAATAAATCAATACTAAAATAACGCTTAATTAATAAAAGGTAAACATAGCAAAGGCTTCCTCTTCAGTGTTCTTTCTGGATTCGTCAGTCAAGGATATTGAGATATTTATTTCTCACAAACCATCGAGTAGTACTTATTAGTCTCTAAAACTCCATGATATATTTTTCAAACTAAACCGGCTTGAGAGTGTTTTTGTAAATTCTTAATTTATTATTTTTTTTTTTTTTTTTTTTTTTTTTTTTTTTGACTAACACTCAGGGGATGCCCCCTATAAATGCAATGCACTGTGTTAGCGATGGGAAATAAGGGTATTGGAGAGAGGAAAGAGGGAGTAGTGTTTGTTGACGTTGGCCTTGAATTTGATAATGTCATAGCAGGCAGGAAAAACACTTGCTGGAAGATTATTCCACATGCGAACAGTACGGCTGAAGAACGAATTTTCTCTATAGTGTGTCGTCCGGTCAACCGGCCATTTGACAATGAACGGATGAGAGACCCTGGATAGCCGAGTATTCCGGCTAAATGTTCTAACGTCAGGGACCAGACGACGGATATCTTCTGAACAGATACCATTAAAATATCTATAGAATAGCGATACACAACCCACATTTCGGCGATGCTGTAGGGAGACAATAGAGCTGGATACCCTACCATCCCCTATCATCACCACCGCTCTCCTCTGTACACGGTCCAGAAGCTTCAAAGAGGTTAATGGAGCCCCTGCCCATATATGCGAGTTGTATTCCATTTTAGGCCGGATGTAGGTGGTGTAAATATTGACGAGGTCAGATGGGGTGAAGTATTTCTTGCACCGCTTTAAAAAGCCTAAACACTTGAATGCTTCTTTCGACACTTCGAATATATGGCTAGCCCAGCGAGCATCACCCTGTATCTTCATGCCCAGAACATCAAGAGTGTCTGATTCGTCGATATCCACACCACCCATAGATATTGACGGCGATGCTGGATCAGTGGAACGTTTGTGTGACAACAAACAGCACTGGGTCTTTTGTGCATTAAAATCTACTCTGTTCATTTGGCCCCACTCACAAATCGTCGCCAAATCGCGGTTAAGTGAGTCGTTCATCGTTCGCCTTTTTTCCTCGACTTCCAGAGGACCTGGCCGATGATCAAATGAGTACGAATGACAGAGGTTGCTGTCATCCGCAAAGGAGTAGATTGGGTTCACAGTCTGCCCCAACAGGTCGTCAATGAAAATAAGAAATAGAGAGGGAGAGAGGACAGAGCCTTGTGGCACTCCTGCGATCAACCTATGCTCGTTGGATGAGACCCCATCTATAACAACTCGTATAGAGCGATCCCTGAGAAAACTCGATATGAATCGAGAGAAGGTACTACCGACACCAAATGCAATAAGTTTTGATATGAGTGCTCCGTGCCAGACCCTATCGAACGCCTTGGAAATATCCAGAGCCACGACCTTACTTTCACCAAGGCGGTGAATGGATCGACTCCATCGCTCCGTAAGGAACGCCATCAGGTCTCCAGTAGATCGATTTCTACGGAAGCCATACTGTCGATCATTCAGGAGGCCGTTAGACTCTAGATACCTTACAAGATGGTGATTAACCATGCTCTCCATAACCTTCGAGAGCGCAGAACATATTGCAATTGGACGGTAGTTCGCAGGATTGGTAGCCTCACCTTTCTTGGGGATCGGCAGAACATTGGCAACTTTCCAACGTGAAGGGTAAATACCAGCACGGTACGACATGTTGAAAAGATTGCGCAATGGACGAGCTAGCGTCGAAGAGCACTTACATAGGACAAGTGCTGAAATACCATCCGGGCCCGGAGTTTTGTTTACATTGAGATCTGCAAGAACCCTTTTAACGCCACGTGTTCGAAAAAATATCTGAGGCATCGAACTAGATACGTTCTCGATCACGGGGAGTGGTTGACTGCTGTCTGGCAAAGATGAATTCTTTGCAAAAATTTCAGCCATAAGGTTAGCTTTGTCAACCGGGTCAGTGAATATCTGGTCACCGTTAACGAGGGTTGAAATAGAAGATGAAGAATTGTTCCTTACCCTTTTAACGAATGACCAAAAGCTCTTACTTCCCCTGGGAGAAGAAAGAACTTTTGCACGAAGACGCTGTTCGTACAGAAGTTTTTCACGCCTAAGTACTCTGGCACAATTTGATCTTGCCTGCTTGCGTAGCAGTTCAGTAGTGGTATTTTTATTTAAACGCCATTTTCTGAATGCTTCCTCTTTGGATCTGACAGCTTCCCTGCATGTCTGATTAAACCAACAGTTCTTTGAAGGTTTAATCGAAGTAGTCTTCGAGGGAATAAATGTGTTTATGCCAAGAAGAATGATTTTCTCGACCATTTCAGCAGCAGCATCGACATTGTTGTCTAGGAAACATAATTTCCAATTAAATTGCTGATAGAAATTGTTGAGCTCGGCCCAACGTGCCTTTTCGTATATGTACATTGTCCGCATCGTGACTGGTTTAGACGTGGATCGAAGATCGGAGAACGAAAAGGATGCTGAAATGGTGCAATGATCCGAGTTACCAAGAGGTGCAAGAATGTTAACTTCGTACTTTTCAGGGTGCGAGGTTAAGAAAAGGTCAAGAATATTTTGATGTTGCCCTTCAACACGTGGAATATGTGTTGGTTCATTCACTAATTGCGACAAATCGTTGTGCGCGGCAAATAACTCAGCGTATTGACCCTCCGGAGATGTATGGCTCGAATGGGAAAGCCAAGAATTATTATGGACATTGAAATCCCCAGCAACTACAATTTCACTGTCCGGATAATATTCTAATATTTTCGAAATTGAGTCAGAAAGGGCGTCGAAGCCATTCAGGGTAGCCTCCCTTTCCAGGTTTGGGCTTCTGTAAAGAAACCCGAAATGTAAGGTGTGCGATCCAATCCTGAACTTAACCCAAAGGGAGTTAAATTCTGGATCTTGTGAGTTCAAATGTTGCTGACTCTGGAATACAACACCATTACGTATATATATCACAAGGCCTCTGTGTGAAGAGAAAGAGGAGAGAGTGTGATAACCAGGAATGTGAAAATCCTGTGGATCAGAATCCTCACACACCTGGGTCTCACATAGAGCGAGCACATCCGGCCTATGGAAATTAGTGTGTGCGTATACCGCAAAAAAATTCGTTCTCAACCCGCGAATGTTCGCAAAGTGAATTCGAAATCTACCTACCATAACACTACCAAAAAACAAGGCAACATCAAAGCAAAATCACAAATAACACTGCACCCCTCCCGCCGCTGTTATTTCTGTTAGTTGTTCAGTGTTATACCTACAACAACTAACAGAACAGCGACAAGAAGAACGCAGAATTATTTGCGATATGCGAAAGGGAAGGAGGGGGGAACACAAATGCAAGACAGTGAGGGGGGCATAGAAAAGCCCTTAGTGTAGTCTTGTGCGTGTTGATGCGTCGTGCTGGTTGTTATTGTTGTCGCCAATCTAAAGACATCTCCTGATATTTGACAATGTTTTTCTGTGGTACAACTTCACCATAAAAACTGACTTAAGAACTTTTAATGTAAAAAAAAATCCCATCATTAATCTTGGTGTACAAAATATGCAAAACAGTTCTATACTGAGGATCCCAAAATGTATAATGGCTTGGATCAAGAACTCATGTCTTCTAAGCCTGTTTCATAAATTATTTGCGTTTTTATCGTCGGCACTGTATTGAAATATGTTTGTATTGTGAATCTGCAAGTAAATGTAACTTATTTTTGGCAACTGTTTGTGGTAGGTTTCCTTACCAATTCTTTTGCAACCATAACCGTGCTGCCTTATCCACTTTTGACATTTTATACTTTACAAATAAATTATTTTTGTATCCATTTCTTTTTTATATTTTATTTTTTTTTGTCTTGGTTTACCTTTCCAAACATGCAACATTCGATGGCGAACAGTGGGCACTTTGGCTATTTTTGTTCGAACAACGCCTGCATTTGCTTAGTGTGGGTTGTGTAGATTTTGAATAATTTGTGTAGATAAAATGTTGATCAAAATACACCAAGTCAAAGAGTGTAGGTTAACTAGATGTATTTTTGCGGGAACATGTCTGCCGTAAAGGAGTAATAATATAAGTCATTATATTAAAACCTTTTAAGTCTGGTGATAAACGTACTGACATACATGTTTAAGTTTAATTTTTTTTAAATGGATGAATTGGCATTAATTTATTTTATCTTGTTGTTGAAACAAATATATACAAATCTGTATGAATACATACATTAGTTGTAAAAATTTGTCAACGTTTGTAGAAATATTCTTCTGGAACGAATTAAAGAAAATACCATAGAAATATATGGGAAAAAGTTATTACATTTGCTTTGTTTCGCATTTTATCGGTCACAATTAACGACACAAATCGGGGTATTTGTGTAGTAATATTTCCATACAAAAAACCCGTTCACAACTCCCACTGTTCCGAAGTTGTTTTCCATGCCATTACATCGAAATTTGATATATTTTCTTGTGCTTCCTTTTGTTCCTTATTTTGGTTGTTTTATTCAACCCTTTTGCTGGTTTTTTATTTGCTTGTTTTGTTGGTGGCTTCATTTGTCCTTATATTCTTCTTCATACATATATTACACACCCAGTCTTGGTTTGCACACATACATACATACACTCATTCAACTTTATTTTTGGTAACTATTTGAAATTGTGTCCGAGGAAATGCTTATATAGAACGGAAGGCTGGTTTTCATCACTTGTTCTTGTTCTGCTGCTTTTGGCCCAAAGGCAAAAACATGTGTTACACTGCACATAGACGATGTTTCTCTGCGATAAATGTCATAATTAATTTTTAATTGTGATATTTTTCTTAAAATAGTATAACAGAATTTAAATAGTTTTTAATTGGTGTGCAGTAGATAATTGGAAGGACAGTCACGGCGTTTCCCATGGTAGGATTTATTCTTCGATAAATTAAATTAGATCGTTGCTTATAGTTACCACAATCTATAAGGTTTATGACTCTGTTAGCAATATGAGATGTAGTCCGCCAATACTAGAAGATTTCCCTGAACATTTCACTAATGAACGCATCTCCCAATATGATTTGATGATTTCCTTTTTTAAAAGTTAGAAAATAACAAACACTCTATAACTTGAAAATACGCCTGAAAAGACCGAAAAAAAAAATAAAGTGGGTTCTTTAAAAAATTGCATCAGACGATTTTAGCTTTTGCGAAACATTTAATTTAAAATATAATGTTTTTATTTTGTACTGAAGTCAATTGTAACCATTTAAGGTCCATAGACTCGTTTACATCATGAATCTAAATAAATGGAAACAATATATAAGAGTTTAGAACCTACAGTCCAATACGTTTAGGTCGATTTTTTGTTTTGGCTCCACGTCAGAATAAGTCATGTCCTCTTTTCATTTCTTATCATCAATGTGTTGTCTCAAAACTGGAAATACCTTTGCGGATAGATTCAAATAATAAAGCCACCGTCCAATATTTTCTTTCTAATTCTAATTACTTTCTAAAATACTAATCAATTTTTTCACATTTTATCTTACAGATCGCTTATATTTTGTGGCCTTCAAGAAGAACCTCAAACCGAAGAATACCGCCACTTCTCACTACTTTAGCATCGATGAAGATTTCATCTATGAAAACTTCTACAATGACTTCGGTCCTCTGAATATTTGCATGTTATACCGGTATTGTCAGAAGTTAAATGCCAAATTGAACAACAAAACTTTGGCCAACAAGAAGATTATCCATTATACGTCCATGAATCCAGCGAAAAGAGTTAATGCCGCCTACTTAATAGGAGCATATACGGTAAGTCTTAAATGCAATTTATTATTATCCAGTAGAGGTGAATCATTAAAGTTGTCTTCATATTTACACAGATAATCTATTTGAATAAATCTCCCGAAGAAGCCTATCGGCCCCTTGTTCTGGGCGATATACCTGCCTACACTCGATTCTGTGACGCTTCGTATGGCCCCAGTGGTTATAAAATTTCGTTGATCGATTGTCTTAATGCCGTCTACAAATCAATGAAGGCTGGTTTCTTCAATTTTGAGGATTTCGATGCTGAAGAATACGAGTACTACGAGCGGGTTGAGAATGGAGATTTCAATTGGATTGTCCCACAAAAGTATATAGCCTTTTGCGGCCCTCATCAGAAATCGAAAACACTGCCAAATGGTTATCCTTGCCATTCACCGGAAACGTATTTCGAATATTTCCGTACCACTAATGTTACGACCATTATACGTTTGAATGCCAAAGTCTATCATGCCTCTAGTTTTGAGAATGCCGGATTCGAGCATAAGGACCTATTTTTCATAGATGGCAGTACGCCGAGTGATCTGATACTGAAAAAATTCTTGCAGATCTGCGAGACGACAAAGGGTGCCATTGCAGTACACTGTAAAGGTAAGCAGAGATTTCACAGATTTCCGGTTTAACTTTTCAACAGATTTACGTTTTCAACTACCAAAAATTAGTCGTTGTATTATCAGTTTACAGAACATTTAAATATATGCCAATATCAACTCTCGCTCTTCTCTTTTAGCTGGCCTTGGTCGCACTGGTAGCTTAATTGGCGCCTATATAATGAAGCATTACAACTTTTCGGCTCTGGAAGCCATAGCCTGGTTACGCTTATGCCGCCCAGGTTCCGTAATTGGCCATCAGCAACAATGGATGGAAGAGTAACTATTTATTTTCTAGATGTCATTTCCATATATGCTGAATTATCATTCACAACTTCCTTACTACTTACAGCAAACAATCGTGGCTTTGGTCTGAAGGCGAACGGTTGCGCAAGCGCACCGGTTCAAATACACCCGTACACAAATATGGCATTTACAGTCTACTGTATAAGAATTCCCCGCTAACTGCTGGTCAGTTACTTGTCAATGATAACAACACCGAACTGCTGATGACACGTGTCAAGGGTATATCACAAAAAGTCGATACAATGCACTTGCATGAAGATCAAACGGACTCCAATCAATTGGACTCCTTGGATTCCTATGAGAATGGCAATAAGCCAGTGGCACCTCCACGTTCCCGAATATTGATGAGTAAAGATGGGGCCATCACGCCGCCTACAAGTGCCAGTGACAACGATAATGATGTCACGGAAACTGAGGAGGATTCAACGACGTCAAATATCAATACCACTTTCATATTGTCTCGTCGGCGTAAATCGCCAGTGCTGGTGGGTCATAAAACGAATGTCACATCCTCGTCGGGTGTATTGAGGAATGTGATATCACCCATTACAACAGAATTGCAAACTATACGAAGGACGCCGCCCATAAATAACAATGAGTCGATGCTTGCTAATAGTACAACGACAACATCTACGGGAGTGTGTTCTCCATTATATTCTGAGAAGAAATTAAAGAAACCTTCGTCGGTTTATGAGCCGGCCGCATTGCAGAGGCCGACGATAGCGTCAACGGTTAAAATGACACAAGCCGCCATTGAGAAGAAAAATGCTCAAACTCAGGGAGATAAACTAAATCAGATCAAAGCTATGCGTCGTCAACATAATTCCAGATCTGGTGGTGCTACAGTGTAAGTGGTTTATTATATGTTTTCGGAAGATATTTTTAAAAAGATTGGAAATTGTATATTTTATTTCGGGACCGTTTCAAACCTTGATGACATTTTGGTTTTGAGCCTGAGCCATTTCCATAATAATATCCCAAGGCTTGACCATTTTACTGTCTCTGTCTTTCACATGTGGGAGTCCTTACATATTTTTCGTTTAATTTCCTATTGTCATTGTCAGTCCAGCCATCGCAAAACGTTCTGCTTTCATGCATCTAAATCATGTCTTTATGAAGGACTTTTCCCGCAATAGTTGTTTTTGTTTTAGATACCCACGGTCAATACGTTCTATGCCGTAAAAATTTTAAAAATGATTGCTTCAAATCGTCTTTAGTCTGACTTCATAGAACACATTTCCTATTTAAAATTATCGTCGTGCTTTCAGAATACGTCAATTGTATTCAGAATGATTTTTCTCATATCACATCTCATCTTATCAATATATTGTTTCTATTGCAGTGAAACTGAAAATCCCCTGCGTCATACCCGTGCTCGTTCTCAACCCTTTCGCAATAACAACAACATCGTCAATATGTTGTCACCAAATGCAGCAACAACAGGTGGCCAATTCCTTTCGTCGGGTAAAACATCAACAGCCGACTGTTTGGCAGCAGCAGATACAACACATGCAACAACTAATAATTTATTAAATAATAATAACATTAATAATAACAATCATTGCAATAACAACAACAATAACATTAACAACAACTGTGTTGGCGGCGGCGGTGGTGGTACAACAACTAGTACCTCAACAACGTCAACGACGACAACGACGGGTATTACTAATTCCACCATAACAACACGAGCCCGCAGTTTAGCCATTTACAGTAAAAGGTAAGTTGAACAACCAACCCTATACCCCAACAAATTACCCCTTCTGACACCCCACCAACACCAACTCGCTAACTTCCAAACGTGAGCAACTTTCAATCCCTTCATGTATTGTATTTTTTGTTTGTTTTCCCTTGCATTGTTCCATCGCCTAAAGATTCCCCGAAATACGTACCCCCAAAAATAAGTCCCCTAGAACAATTTTCACCCGTCAAAGCTTTAATCGTTTAATGTCTTCCAGTCTACCGCCGTGTGCAAGAAAAGCTTTCTTTTTAACGTAAACTCTTAAAAAGTACGTTTACCTTTTTTCAAATTAATGTTTATTTATTTTTTAATTTAAAATCGTTTCAATTTTGTGGCTTAGATAAGAAAAAAATTAAAAAAAAAATTGTGTGAACTGTTATTTGCTTTCTTCTTGTTAAGTTATTTGTTCGTAACGTTTTTGTTCATGTTGCCCGCTCTTCCGTTTTTTGAAGATTTTTTTTTTAGAGAAGAATGATTTTTGTTCGGCTAATATTTTGTACATGATTGTTTTATGATTGTTTTCTTTTTTTAATATCTACAAATTATGTTCGATGTAATAATATTAAATCTGGCGTCTGGTTAACTATAATTAAATATTAAAATATTCCTCGAAAATTAGTAATTCTAATTGAATAAAAGCATTAGCCGTTCGGAGCCGGCTTTAAACAGTAGGTCCCGGTCAGTGAGTATACACAATTATATCGTACACAGCTCACTGATTCGAGAGAAGTTCCCCGCCTGTTCCTTTACGGAATGTTAAGGGAAATAAGTAAGTTATTGAATAACATACGACAATATAATCGAATTAGGATGAAGCGTTATGGATTAAATGCAACAGTAGAATGGAAATCCAATTTGTTTGTTCCCACGAAACGGTATTCTAATGTTTTCACTAGTATGCTGCAATTTGAATTTTAAAAGAAATGTCGTTTTGGCCGAAGCCACATATTTTTGTGATTTGTTTTAATTGCCGTCGTCTTATATTTTATATGCGTATATGTGAAAAAAATAAAATATACACAAACAATTTTTTTTTTAAAAAGCCACTGTACTTTTTGTTGTAAAATACTTTGTAGGTTTTATTTAAAAAAAACACACACATTCGCTAATACTGTAGAGGTTTTTCGTTACACATTTAACTTATTTAGCAACTATTCCTAATTATAATACCGGTACAAAGTGAATTGTTTAATTACAGCTGCAAATAAAATCTTGTATATTCTTTTTTTATAAAACCTCCCAAAAGCTTTATACGAAGTCTTATGCAATACTTATCCACCCGACGTCGTCTATGTAGAAATATGTCTCCTACAACCCACACTCCTCCTCGACTTCCTTAAAACAATTGCAGCTAATATTTAATATGTACAATGAATCCCATAACCAAAACTAAATTATCAGCACCACTTTACTACTTAAATGAATGTTTATATTGTACAAAAAAAAAACAGAAATTAAGTATAACCAGCACAATAATATATATTTTCAAGAGCTAATTTCTAAAATTGAAAAACGTTGAATGTCTAATCATTCAATTGTTTCTTTGTTATTCTATCCAAATTTTTTGTTCTGTCATATAATTGAATATACAATTGATACAAGAATTTATTTTATAAAAATTATACGATATTATTTTGTAAAAAAATACTTTTTGTTTTGTAGATATTCGAAATTTTTGTTTATTATGTTGTCCTCATATTACTCTCACCTTTAACTTATTTACAATTGTTTAATAATAATTTTATGTGCATGATCAATAAAAGCAATTAAAAAAAATCTATTTACAAACAACTGTAAAAAAACCCCCAAAACTATGATGTTGTATTATTTATTTATTTATTTACTTTGTGGTTTTTCGTTTTTATTTCTCCCTAGTTGATTCTTATGCTTGTGTCCCTTGTATAGACTTTTTTCGTCCGTCAGTTGTATTGTCTTGTTTTTCTTTTCTTTTGGCTTGGTATTATTCTAACTGTTTTATACGATTTCTTCCTCATAGTAAATCCTTTTCTCTTTCCTCTTACCTTTACCAACTTACATTTTATTGTATGTTTTTGTTTATATCAAACGACTATTTTGCGAAAATGAGGGATTATTGAATGTGGGAGTGATTTGTATTGTCCTAAAAGTGTGTATCTGTGAAGCAAACAAAAAACAGTCAAACACTGCCACAGAAATAATTCCTATGTATTCAATATGTGACAGCAGTGAAATCAAGATTCTAAATTTCAGTTATTTTCATTGCATGAAAATTCCACCATCTACTCCTCTAGGGAGCATAGGGCCGTAGAACACCGAGCTAGTTCTTTTTTACAGAATCATTTTGAATTCATACATAATAATATTAATAATTCGGTACTAGAAATCAATTGTCATAACTTTACAGGAGAAGCAAAAAACGTTGAAAAATCTAAACGTCGTTTTGGAATTCGCCTGTAAAATTGTAAATTTTGGAGTTTGAAGTGTAAACTTTTGCAGAGATATTTAAGTCTGATCATTTTGCAATTCAGGTGACGATTTATTCGTACGATTATTTATTTAAAATTTGACTGTGTTATGATCTTGTCTGTTAGGGACCGATTTTGTGGGCCCCATCACAATTTTTAGTTAAATCAGGCTTTAAATTACAAAATAAAAATTGAATTCAAATAAAATATGCCAAAATAATGAGAGGGCCAATGAAACCACATACTTAGAATGTTGTTTTTGCAACATTAGGAAAGTAAATAGGAAACTACAAAAAATAGGTTCAACAAATATGGGGGAGACTACTCAAATTAAAGAATAGTTTCAGCTCCCTGGACAGCCCTAACTACAATTACTGATTATATGCAAATGTATGTCCATTTATAGCAGTTTTCGCAAAATAGTTTTTTTTTCTGTTTGTTTAAATTGCAAAAAAACCAAACAACATACAAGTATTTTAATTGTAAATACAAATGAAATATTGAATATTTTCATACAACAAAGACATTTTCTTTTTCTTCTTTTTTTTTCTTTTCTCTCGTATTATCCCACCTTTGAAATCTTCCTTGCGGTGATTGATTATGTCTGTCTTCTGGAATTGCCACACAAATGACAATTTGTACTAACCCCCCCTTCCCCAAAAACGAATGAAAATCATCGTGTAAATATGTCAAAAACAATCGAAAAATCTAGAATGGGCCTAATGCATTTACGGAAAGCCGAGCAACAACAAATCAGCCACAATGTCACTGCCGCCAACAACAATAACAACAACAACAGCAGCAGTTCGGGTGTTACCTCGACTACGATGCCGCATCATCACCATCACCATGCCAATGTGACGGCCCCGACCCTGAGTAGCCTCAGCAAACAGAATAAGACCTATCAAAATAACCTGATCAGTTCATCATCGTCCAATGTGGAAAGTAAGATACCCATAGTGAGAGCGACCGCGGCATTGATCGACTTAGATGCAACTTCGATCGTCACGAGTACAACGGCGGCAGGGTCGTGTGCTACCATACCGCCGTCGAGAAGCTCCAACAGGCTGTCGGCTGGCATGGGAGGTGGTGGCGGTGGCGGTGGTGTGGGCATTGGTGGTATGGGTCTATCGTCCACCCACCACATGACTCTGAGAGGCCGCTCGCGTTTACGTTATCATCATCGTCATAATGATGGCGGTGGTCAGCCGCCGCCTTGTACGATAACCACAGCTCGTTATTATCGCGATGTGTCGGCCTTACCACAGACTTTGGCGAGTGGCGGCGGAGTCGGTGGCATTAGTGGTGCTGGCATAACAACGCGTTCGTCCTCGGCCACATTGGACTTGAATTCAAATCCAGTGGCGTCGACCACAACTTCGTCCGCGACGGGCAACCACATGCACAATAACAACCAGAACCATAACAACGGCAACAACCATATACGTAGTAGTTGTAGTAGTAAATTAGAAGAACGTCTCGGTCCAATCGCCACCAGTACCAATACCAAATCACAAACACCCTCCTCTTGTACAGCTACCTCAGTCTCGGCCAATCATTCAAATTCCTCCTCTGACGCTGAAACCCTTAAGTCCACCACCCACCATTCGAACAACAACAACAACAACAGTAATATTCATCTCGATAATAATAATGCTATACAAACACAATTAAACACTACTTTCTCTACATCTACTTTTTCTACTCATATCCCCATAACCCCCACCACATCCAACTCCACCACGTCCATTTCCATTTCCTCGCCCGGCACTTCCGCCTCCAACACACCCACATTTTCCTCATCGCCCTGTTCATCTCCCTCCCATCATTTAGATACAAATCGTCTTAGTCGGACCTCGCAACGTTCGCTGGGATCGGCGGCATCATCCCACATACCGGCCTGCAGCAGTCCATATGGGTCCTCGACATCGCCCTGTGCTGGTAGCAACAACATTAAGCGCAATAAGAGATCGCTAAGCAGTACCCGTATTGAGAAGGACAAATGTGACGAGTACAACAATAAACTCTTGCGGAAGACGAATAATCAAAATTCCGCCACCTCTGCGAACACGTCCAATAGCAATAACAATAATAACAACAACAGCAGCAGCAGTGGAGGTCCCAGCCCCACGACGGCTGCATCGACCATGGCCACGTGCAGCACATCGGGCGGCGGAGGCGGTAGTTTTCGATCGCGTTATCTACGACACACGACGTCGGGTCATTTGGTGGAATCATCGACCGCTTCGTCGACATCCTCGGCTTCGACATCGGGCATACCCACGCCCACCAGTCATGGTCTGTATATGCCACGTGGCAGTGGCAAATATGGCATTGCCGCCTCCAGCGCCGCCATGGCAACAGAGCGAGAACAACAGCAGCAGCAGCAACGCTTGTCTCTGAAGCTGCGAAAGAAAATAAGTTACTAGAATTTGGGGTATTTACCTATTCGTAGGTACAAGACGACACAACGACGCTGTAAGAGGTGAAATCAATTGTAAAAACTATGTTAAGATCAACTCCTCCTCCACCTCGTCCTCCCATTAATTCACACGTCTTAGGTGAGAAAGTATTTTAATAGTTCAAAGAGAGCATACCGGGTGTTTGGAGAGAAAACGTGAATAATGAGAAAAGTGTTTCTTATCAAAATCTGAACAGATGGCGAGAGATCAAAAATAGAACCAATGTATGACGAATATCACGAAGTATCTGAATATCTCCGTATTAACTGTCAAACGCCCCTTTATTTTTTTGTTTCTTTTATCTCACTTTATCTCACAACTGTTGCGATATTCAATATCCTTTTAACGAATGAATAACATTTTCATAAACAATCTCGGGAGGGAGAGAAAATATTTTAAGAATTTCTCATGGTTGTAGTTTTTCATTACATTAATCATGTGTGACCAAGTCTGCATTGTTTTTTTTTACAGGGAATTCTACTTTTCTCATGAAAACTGGTAATCACTCACGTCAGGATAAACTAAGAGCCCCAAAATTCGTGATTGAGATGAAATCAGTGAAACATTTAATAATCTTCGACTTCAAAGTCTTTAAGATCGAATTGAGACACGATATCACGGTGAATTTGAAAAATCATTTTTAAAAACGAGAAGCAAAAAGAATGAAAATAATTTTAGTGAAAGAAGTGAGCGAGAGGAATAGGAACTAAAGTGTTCAATCAAATTTTGCTCGCTCACACATTGATGATTACATGCCCGACTTGGAGGCTCGAAATGACAACGAATTTTTCATCCATTTCATTTCTATTTGGGTAAATGTGTGTTGAAGAGCAACAAAGTGCTGGAAAGAGTAAATGACGACACACTTTGAAGAATATTTTTACAATACATTTAACCCGTTGAAACTCACGAACGAAGAAGTCCTATAGGGAGCCTCGTTTTCGGATGCATGAGCGAACGAATAGAATATCTAGTCGGTATATTTGTCTATTAAAATTCGAAACATGATCAAATTTCTTGACAAATTACCAATCGAAAAGACTGAGACCCACGAGAGATTACTAGACTGAATGCAAATTTAAAGTACCCTATTTGAAAAGACTGTAAAATATTTGGAGAGTTTAAAACTACGATCATGCATATGTTATTGAGCGAACTAAAATGTGAAACAATATTTTTACAAAAAAAAAAAGGTTCCCAAATAAATTTCGAAACCATCCTGCGATTATAACCTGGGCACATCAAGATAACTTGTTCATAGCCGATGAGAGAAAATTACAATCTCAAAGACGCATACAATTTTTTGAAAAATAAAGATTTCTCACGGGTTATACTGCTAAAGATATAAATAACTAGTTTTGGGAATCCAAGTGCAATATAGAAAAAACTCCATTTGGGAAGTTTTTTTTTTTTGGAAAAAGTTCGTTCTAAGGGGGACAGCTGGAACGGACTGCAATGACTAGTCTGGGAAACCAAGTGCAATATTAAAACTTCTGTTTTGAGATTTTCATTTTAAGAGAGTGAGACAATGTTTATTTTTGCCTGGCAAGTTGTGATCAGAAAATACGAAATTCATTCGTTATTAAACTATTTTTGAAAATTTCACACAACACCAACGAACAAAAAAGAAACTATTTAACGTAGGAATCATTAGTTTCAATTGTGACAAAAATAGGTTAAAAGGACTACTGACGACGCACTTAATTCACAATCTTCTGTTTCACATCACAGTACGTACAATATTTGAAATTGTATACAAAGATAATTCTCTGACATCACTATAACTCCTTTGATATTTGAGTTATGGACCGATATCTCTACAAATTTCCACATCTCTATACACACACTTGAACGAAATACAGTTTATGCTACTTTTAAACATAAATTAAGAGTAAATAATAAACAAATAGAAGAGATTTTTCTTTACAAATCAAAGACCTAAAAAGTAACCAGCTTAGGAATCTTTTTCCAAACCAAATAAACACTCGGGCACATTCTGACGCTTGTTTTACAAAAAAATGTTTAAAAAAAACTTGTATTCGACATTTTTAATGAATATGAACTAATATTTTGTTTATTTCTCGCAAACACGATCTGATTGTTGTCACTCTTATTTGATCTCATTACTCATTTTTCTGGGGTCCATCGTAATTCGTCTACGCTGGGACCTAATCACGGCATCCGTTATCGACAGTTGTCGATCGTAAACTTAACAGTTTAGATCATGGCATTCGTTTGCTACAAACTGTTTTCGAGAAATCCAGCGATAGCTCAGCTGCTATGCGATGTAAAACTGAGGGAAACTACGAACAATTTCGAACGGAAGCCGTGATCCAAAGAAGTTGAAGCATCTAAAAAAATGTCGATACGAAAATGTTGTCGAACCAATTTAGATAACTTTGGATATTCCTTGGTTATTTTAAATAGTCGAATTACACGTTTTTTCTGGTAAATTATTACTGAAATTGTTACCATCTCCGAGTGCAGCATTTTCTTTTTACTGACAATTTTTTTGAAGAAATTAATAAAATATTAAAATTCTTCCAAGCAAAACTGAAAACATACCAAACAAGACCACAGGAAACAAAATCCATTTGAATTTCGATAGCAATAATGTCGATTACGGTTGTTTTTGAAATTAGGAGGCCCAAATTAATTGAAAACAAGGAAAATACTCATGTGTTAGGTTCCATTTCCTGCAGCTGCAAGTGAATTGTTCCTCCTTACATGTTATTATACGACTTCTTATTTGAGCCTGTGCACCTAAGCACCTAAACTGATGCCTCCTTCGCTAAGTTATTGCATAATATTGAAATACGGCCAACTTTTATTTAGTGCCAACAAAACTGTTAAGGAATTCGGCTATCGATTCTCATTGCAGCTGATGGTCGTCTCTTTCTATTGGGATCATAGAACACTCATGCATGCTTGTTAGTTCAGAATATTCGACTGGTATGCTCTAGAACTCTGGAGGTAGGCAGACGATCTCTAAAACATTTCCCGATTATAACGAAAACAATTAATTGTGTTTTATCCATTACAAGAACAAAAAAATAAAAATCTAAAATAGAAACTTAAGTGCAAATAAAACATCATCTCGTTTATTACGACTTTTTTATATAAACAATTTTTTACTAGTATAAATATTTAACACAAATTATTGTAAAATGTATATTTAAGATCAAAAGAGAAAAAACCAAACCAGCAAAAGTTATTATAAAATGTGTACCTTGATTTCCAAATCAAATGTATTCAACATCATTTTGTTTTTCCTACATTAACTCCTCCTTATTGTGCATTACTTTCAAAGAAAACCAAACCAACTAATTTACGTTATTGTTAATTCATATCTAGAACATATTATACATATAGTTTTTTTTTTCGTTGCCTCTGTTCTATTCATAGTGAATATCGTTAATCGTCTCGTTCACATCTTAAAACAAAGTAAAATATGCCTTAAATTGTACAAAAAAACAAAAATATTAACATCAACTAAGAGCAACTCTTATTGTTAATACCACAAATGTTTAATTTTTTACTTTGAGAAGCCAAAAAAAAAAAAGAACGCAACCATTATTGAAAATACAAATGTACTACTACATCTATTGAAAACATATTCAATTAATTAAATATTGCTTAACTATGTATGCATTCATGTGTAATTTACCTCCCTCTCACATAGAAAACCAATGTTTTCGGTTGTAATATACAAAATAAAGTTACATCTAAATCGATTGTGTTGTGCATATATGCATATACTCTTTATTATACATATATATATCTATATATTGCCCTTTTTTGAATTTGTCTTGTTATCCATATTTATATACATGCAGCATAGTTTGTACATCCATAATCTGCACATATACCTACATATATAGTAGAAAATATATAGAGCGAATATAAAATGTCAGTATGATGTAGTCTGAACTATAAACGAAATGAAAACAAATTAGTTAATAGATCATTATTAATAAACATACAACTATATATATACATATATATATTATAAATCGTCTAAAAATAAGTTAAAATAAAAACAAAATATATTTGAAATAAAAGTGGAAAAATGTTGAAATAAATGCAAACTTCAAAAGAAACTGTTTGGAATGTTTTTCTTTGCGGCAGCCAGGCTTTTTGGGCTTGACGCCCCAGGCCTGATGTTCTTGTTTCGGAGTCGCTTACTTTTTTTTTTTTTTTTTTTTTTTTTAATTTTTATGTACGAACATAATATGATATATACAATAAAATCAAACATGCCTCAGCGCCACTTGGACATTATTGAGGCGAGCTGGCAATATATTAATATATTATCAATAACAACTCTCAACAAACAAAAAAATAAAAAGTAACAATACTACTGATAGGATTAGAATTAATATATACATAGGTATTACATGAGAAGAGTTTCTAGGTCTTGAAGCAAATAGTCTATTAATGTCCTCTTAAACGCCGAAATTCGACCTATTTCTTTAATTTTTTGAGGGAGACAATTAAATTCAAAAGTTCCCATATATTCAACGCGCTCTAATCGACATCTTACTGTTCTCAGATTCATGGTATTTCTGGTGTTAAACGTGGTTTGATTACTTTCGAAACGAAATTGTATGGTGGCCAATATTATGGATGGATTTAAAAACATACACAAGTAATTGCAGCTTGTATAGCCCGCAAATGAGCAGAACCGTCTGTGAAATATCCCTGTACAACGCGACTGTGGAATATGTTAGAGGCCAATTAAAAACTGCTTTTATAGTTTTGTTTTTAGTTGTCTGCAGGGATTTAAGTTCATTACTTTTTCTGCTAAGATGACTATGAATCAGACACTGATACACCATTAGCTTTGTCCTTTTTAAAAACATACACAAGTAATTGCAGCTTGTATAGCCCGCAAATGGACGGAACCGTCTGTGAAATATCCCTGTACAACGAGACTGTGGAATATGTTAGAGGCCAATTAAAAACTGTTTTTATAGCTTTGTTTTGAGTTCTCTGCAGGGATTTAAGTTCATTACTTTTTCTGCTAAGATGACTATGAATCAGACACTGATACACCATTAGCTTTGTCCTTTTTAAAAACATACACAAGTAATTGCAGCTTGTATAGCCCGCAAATGGACGGAACCGTCTGTGAAATATCCCTGTACAACGAGACTGTGGAATATGTTAGAGGCCAATTAAAAACTGTTTTTATAGCTTTGTTTTGAGTTCTCTGCAGGGATTTAAGTTCATTACTTTTTCTGCTAAGATGACTATGAATCAGAGACTGATACACCATTAGCTTTGTCCTTTTGTTGAATTTATTTTTGAACTTATAGAGCAATCCTAAAGCCGATGCTACCTACCTTTCTCTTGAGGTATTGTATATGAGAATTTCAATCAATTTTATTCAATCATTCTCAAAAATTTGCATTCCATCAATAAAAATACTAAATAGCATATTATTAATCAAATAAGATCGGAATCTCAACAATTTAGTTTTCCCTGCGTTCAAAACAAGTTTGTTCAACCGCATAAACGCATATTGCTTACGCAGGATTCGATTTCGACATATTGCTTATGGTTTCTTAAGTAATTTTGCAACAGATTTAAAGCAGATTCATCAACTCCATAATATTCTAACTTCCCAATAAGAATTGTAGGATCAACTAAATCAAACGCTTTAGATAAGTCAACGAAAATACCGGCCACACCATTAGCACCGCCGTCTAAACCTTTACAAATATTGTTGATTACATTCACCATAGCTTCCTCTGTCCCGCATCCTTTTCTAAACCCGTACTGAAATCTGCTCAGTAAATTGTTATTTCCTAAATATGATGAAATAAATAAATTATATCCTATAAACAATCTATTGATATTGAAATAATACTTACACTTTTACCATCGTAGTAAATAAATTTAAACCAATGTTGTATTCGTATTTGGACACATTTGACTTACCAACGGTTTGAAGAAGTTGGAAAATAGTTCATCTTCAGTTCATCTGTATTTCTTTTATTATTTACATAATATTATTTTGTTATGAGATCTTATCAGTATAGATATTACGTTGAGTGAAAACAATGAAATAAATTACTTTGTATTTAATTTCCTTATAATCACATGACCAAATAGCCCGTCAACAAAATAAAACTTTAGGTTTGTAAAGCTGTTTTACATTTTTACCATAACGGAGAATAATGCTTTTGACGTATCTCAACACATATAACGAGTTATTGAATTTGTACTTGGACTGACGTTTCCAAAGTACCCAGACATATCAGCGAAGAAATCTCCGCCATTTTAACACATGGATAATTTGAAAATTTCACAAATCTACATTGTACTACAGTGTACTTTTTCACAACTGTTCTGAGGTAAGTTTTTATAATGAAATTGTATGTTTAACACTTTGCTAATAACTGCCTAAATAGTTCTCCTAAAATGAGACAGTTTCATTTGTTCAGAAAAAAGCCTTGACTGATTGATTGATCAACCATGATGATCTAAGGTTAGGATGAATGGGTCAAGACAAGCGATATATCCTTGGGTGAATGTTTTTCACAATAAAGGGCTGCTACACGTTATGTTGGGTCATGGCTATGTATGTAAATTTGTATCATTTAGTACGGCCTAAAAGTATAATGCATACAAATATTCACTTGAGAACAGTGTATATTCGGAACAACTGAGATTTATTGAAAGACTAGCCACAGCTCGTCGGCAGCTACATGACTCTGTCCGAACCTATAATTTTTTCAGTTTGTCGTAAGTATTTATTTGATGTTCTCTTGCTATGGACCTCTTCAAAAAACAGACCAAGGTATCGAAACGTTGGTGGTATCAAATGAATGTTAGATTTTAGAACTATTATTAATCCACTGAATGTTTTTATTGTGTATCCGAGGGTGCACACTCAAAATGTATTTTTTTTGACCACTAATCTGTTAATAGTATATAAACTGTATGTGGTTAGAAGTAAATCATTTCGAAAGCAGAATACATCCCAATGCTAAAAATTTGGAAATTCCAAACAAAAAATTGTTGACCAAAAAAATAACAAAGGGGTAGATTGATGATAGATTTTTTTTTTTTGGAAAAATTAGATTTCTTTGAAAATTTGCTTAATCTGAACGACCCGATGTATTCATTTGTTATACATTAAACAAATAGTTTTCGGAGAAATTGGATTCAGAAAACGGGCTTTCTCAAAATTGGAGTTTGGAAAGCCTCTTGAAACTATTTGCCCAATTTCCCAGCAACGGCCTAAGGTATCGAAACGCTGGTGGTATCAAATTAAAGCTAGACTTTAGGACTACAATAAACCCACTAAGAGTTTTATGCTACGATAATTTTCGCAGGATTTATTGTGTATCCAATGGTGCACTCTTACAATGTATTTTTTGGCCATTAATCTGTAATGGCTGATGTTATATAGACAATATGTGGTTATAATTACATCGTTTTGAAGGCAGAAAACATCCAAATGCTGAAGATTTGGAAATTCGAAAAACAAATTTTTGACCAAAAAAATAACAAAGGGGTTAACCCATTCAAATTTTGGATTTTTTTTTGGAAAAATTAGATTTCGTTGAAAATTTGCTCATTCATAGCGGAGCTTAATCTGAATGACCCTGTGTATTAATTTTTTATATTCAATAAATAGTTTTCGGAGAAATTGGTTTTAGAAAAAAAATCCCAAAAAAAAAAATAGTTTCAAACCAAATGTTTGCGCAAAAACGCACCAAAACAATAGTCTAGGTGTTTTTACTAAATATTTTGGCTCTACCAAACCCGTTGCTGGCAAATTGGTCAAATAGTTTCAAGTGACTCTCGAATATCTAATATCGATAAAAACCCATTTCCGACTCCAAGTTCTCGCAAACTATGTGTGCAATCTAAAAAAAACCCAATCTTTTTTGCTCCTAATTTTCAAATCTTTTGCCTTTAATGATTTATGATGTATTTATAATTAATGATGTAATTATAAACACATCAAGTTTAATAACATTGGCCATTATAGATTAATTGTCTAAAAATAAAGTTTGTCGGTGCACCATCGGATACACTATTGTGCAAAATAATAGAAACCCTTAGTGTGTTAATAACAGTACTAAAGTCTAGCCTTCATATGATACATAATAAAATGTTTGTTTTAATGAAGTAACACGTGCCATAAAGATTACTCTCACACTCGTAAAGTAGCCATCAGTTATGAGATGAGAAAACGGCCGCTTACAATTTTCTTCATGTTCATACATTCATAACCAGTCTCTTACTTTCCAAGAAGGAGCACTCAAGGAACTTCTCTCAAACTCACTGACAGAGACCTACTGCTTAAATAGGGCTCCGAACACCTAATAATGAGGGGTCTTACCAGAATTCGAACCTGGTGATAGTCGCACATACTTCCTCTCTGATCACCAACAACCACGGCGTTTTATCCGTCCATAGAAATAAACCACAATGTTATAACTATGTATACCATCGACGCTGAAATGCTGTGCGTTGTATTAGTTCCTAGTCCTTAATCTAACTTCAAGTTCATGGTGTATATGAAGGAAATTTCCAAAGATTTATTCCATTCATTTTTCTGCATCTTCTTGTAGTAAAAGATTTACATGAACATTTCGTTGTCCATTTACATTTTTGTCTATTATATTTTCAATGTCTTTTAAAAAATATTACTTTTAGTCTGTTGTGAGGAGCAATTTCGCCAACAATCACGTGTTTCGCAGTGACAGCAATTTAAAGAAACATTCGATCAATGTTCGCCTTTTTTCATTTCATTTTTTTCTTCAAGATTTGAAATTTTAAGCCTGTGGGCCACTTTAAAATAAATTACAAAATGCCTACAACAAATCATTCTTAATGAATGTATGTAGTGTAGTAAGGACAGGCTAACATCGCCTGAATCTGATTTTCAAATAATAAAAAAAAACACCATCTATTGTATATTTTAAAAAGTCTTTATTTTTTCAAAAGTAAATAAGTTCACAAAAAACAATTGTTCCACATTTTAAGGCATTTCTGTTGTGGTGGACTATCTACAGATGCACTCTCCGCTGAGAGTCTAAAGTCAATAATTTATCGATAATACGTACGGATACAAAAGAGAAAGAAAACAAATGTAACATGCAATCGGTACAAAACAAAAACTACGACGACTATTAAAGTACAATTGTAATGGGAAAAGAAGTTTCGAAAATAAACTGTATGTAGAAGAATAGTAAAACATAAATGTTGTGTTTGGACAGATGCTGGCTCATGCTTAGACACCCTTTTCTCGATTCTAGGGCACACAGTTGGTGGCAATGGCTATGGGCCAAGTGACGGGTCCCTTGAGTACGACATCCTCCATGAGTTGTTTGATTTTTATAAAACGCCGCTTGAATTCCAAACCACAGCCTTTGGATAGTCGGAAGTCTAAAAGAATTTTACCATCCATCTCAATGACATGAGCCTTAAAGACCAGGTGCAATTTGCGCCGATCGATGGTGGTTATGGTCACTATCAGGTTGTCATCGCTGATCTTACAAGTGTAACCCAATTTTTCAATAGTGGTCACCAGACGCTTAATGGTGTCCTCTTGGCGGGTTGTCACAAAGAATCGCGTCATACGTCTGACCAGGCGCTGGAAGAGATTCTGTGAGGCGGATTGCGTTTGATTCATTTGGGTGCAGAGCAACAGATCATCCAACATAGCTGGCTGAGAGAAACAGAAGCCCATTCGATGTTCTTGGGCCGCCGGATGTTTGTTGGCTTCTTGGAGATTGGCGGGTGCCTCAAAGTCGTGCTTAAACGCTGGCAAAGGCTGGGAACAATAATTGCGGGAGATGGTATCTTCGATGTTGTGATTGCTGCTACTGCTGTGATGACTGGACATTTGTCGAGGACGTTTGGCTTTCGGCGAACGGATCTCCAAGGCTGCGGCCGAATCCACCAGGTCTCGAGAACGCTCTGTAGGAAAGAGATAAAACGGAAAACATTCTTAGCTATGTGTTCGACTAAAGTTTTTAAAAAATATATCGAAAAAACGTAATTAACAAAAGAAGGCACAACTTAAAAGTAAATGATAACACATTAAATGCAAAAGTCATTTGGTTTTTGGTAATAAAGCTCTATGGAATCTCGATGTGCATATCCACCATACAGCTAAAATCACCAAAGAACAAATAACATGCCAACTTAAAACTTAAAGACACGTCTTAAAAAAATAACACAAACTTGAAAGTAATTAACAAAAAAATTAGTTTATAAATCTACACTTCACGGTCAGTGAGGGAGAATAAAAATTGTATCGTGTACAGCTCGCTGATCCCCCTCGTCTGTTGCTTCGTGAATTGTAGGGAGTCGTACACTTTTACTGTTTATTTTTGTTGATTGTTGTTGAGGATTTTGAGTTGTTGTAGCGCATTTTCAATGCTTTGGTAATCTAGCTTTATGAAGGTATCAAATCTATCATACAGCTAAAGCGCCAAAGCTATGATGACATGCGCAGCCGCCTTCAGTCACATTCTATTCCATTTGTGTGGTAATTTACGGTTGGGAAATTTATCAAAACTCAATTTCCTGACTCATTTTCTGTAATGAAAGGTGGTCGTAATTCATTGAATCGTGTATAAAGAGTTGAATTCTTTCCATAATTATCCATGATTTGCATTGATTTTCTTTTCATCCAAATCAATTGGTTTCTGTGAAAGTCTTTTGTAGCACATCACAAGTTCTGACAAACATTCTTTTAAATTTCCTAATGTTCGTTTATTTATTTTTGGATTTCTACCTTGTTGAGTATTAGAAAACGCTCAGTCAAGTACAAAGTGAGACTCAAATTTTCTTAAATACCATTGAGAGTCACTAAGTACCTGAACAAGAGTTTTCATAATTTTAATATAAGAAACTGCATACGAGGACATAGAGACATTCGATTTTAGAAGGCGTTCTGATACGCATCAATTAAATCTGAATTACACCGATTTAAACCAAATTACATGAGCCTAATCTTGCGAAAACTATAAACCCAACTGAATTCCAAAGAGAAAGCGTCTACTCCATGTAATGGTTCTTTGTAATTGAGGCAGGCTATGTTCATATTTTATTGGGCATTTTTTAAAATATTAATTGCGTTTGCTAACTGTGAGTTTGTGTGACATTCATTTTGTTATTGTTTGCTTCAGTTCAAAAGCCATCGATCCATCACGACCAGATATATTAATAAGAACCATGTCTATCGGTTAAATCAAAACGCCCGAGCAGGAAAGACGTTAGGCCACAACTATTCACAATACCAATCACAGGACACTGAGAGGCCAGATCCATGCCTTTGTTTGTTGGAGTTCCTTCAGTACATGGATCGTTTGCATATCAATGTAGTCCTCGTTAAGATCTGACAACATACAGGGTACTCTGCCTTTCACAATTATCTTTGACCACGATGTTTCTACAATTGTAATTACCGAATTATGTCCACCGAGTTCACTTCACTTTAGTAATTGCACTTGCAAATGAATACGAAATGGTCGCAGCCGACTTACCATTATCCACAAATTCCATATTACACCATTTGTGAACCACAATTTTATCCAAAGTCATGCGATATGTGGGGTTTGTGGCCAATACCTTACGCAGCAGAGAAATAGCCAATGTGTCCAGTTTACTCCAGGGCGTTTGCGTGGACCAGCGATCATTGTCCTTCCAATTGATAAACTCTTGGCACTGGACCGAGGGTTCATCCCAAGGCAATTCTAGACAGAGGGGGAAAGATAAATTAGAAAAATACATTAATAAAAATATTTTGAAAACGATTACAATAGTGAATTGATTGATCGGTTTTTGTGAAGAAGGCAGGTGATTAAACTGAATATTGTAAATTTAAATTGGTGGTGGTTTTTTTTTTGGTGCAGTGGCAAGCAATTTAAGCTGGAGCTTTGGTATAAAAGCTTTAGATGATATTTTAAACATTTTCCAAAAAAGAAAATCTACAGCTAGAATACCAAAGAAACAGCAAAAATGGATTATTAAATGGTGAGTTTGGATTTGATTTTTATTTTGCGTTTTTTTTCATTCATTCTTTTTTCTTTCTTTTTTTTTTTGCTGGTGATTTTACAATAACAATAACAACAACAATAATGACACACATAGTACGTAATAATAATGATAATAAAGACAACTGAAAAAAAAACATAAAACAATGCGTCGCTTGATTGTATGTTCTTTTAATTTTTTTTTTATTATTTTGTAATAAAAAACAAAAAGAAATGATTGTTGGCGTTGTTACGAACGAGGAGTGGTAGTCGAGTACAGTGAGTTGGAGGAGCAGACAGAGACAATGTAAAGATAGATGTGCACTGTACTGGATAGATGATAATGCTGTGGTGCTGATGACACTTTAGGTTTTATTTTACAATATTTTCTTTCATCTTTTCCTTTTTAATTTTCTTTTATACATTTTTTTAATTATGTTCATCCTTAAACACACATCGGATTTCTGTTATTATAATTTGAATTATGATTAAATGGTGTTGCACACACACACATATAGTTTATGTGTTTGCATGTGGTGGTGGTGTGCTGGTGGTTGGTTGGTGTTTAAGTTACATAAAATAAATACATCACATGCAAGTAAGTGGTTTGACAATAATGGCCTAGATATTTATTAAAAATAAAGAGTTTTACAATAAAAAAATGGTTACATTAAATATATTAGTCATGTGGGTGAGTTCTACAAACATCCAGTCGTTTGCTCAAGGCTTCCGAATTTAAAATATTGAAAACGAATGCTCAATTATTGAGTTTAAAATGATTTTATTTTAATTTATTAAAATTTATTTTAATGTAGAAATCTGCTGAAGTTGAAAACCCTTTTGTTTGGCCCGAATACGCAGATGAACCGTGTTTTCATTTTTGAAGGTGTGATGACTCCTTCTGACGGTCAAGGCTGAAACGTGTTAAAACCCATGAAACGGATTTGGCCAACACATAATCAGAGTCTTAATTGGATGCGATTTACTGTTTTAGCAACTAAATTTTGAGATTTATCTTAAATTGGTCCTAAAATTGGCCTAAAATTACAAATAAAGATGAAATGCATATTTCGATGCGTTGTACTTTTTGATTGTGCCAAATAATATGTAGATACAAACACATGCTACCTAGTAGGGTGAGAGTATTAATATTCGAAACAATTCCATGAAGATTATGTGATCGACCAAATAATAGGTTTTTACTACATCTACCCATGTTTAAGGTCCCTCAAATATGATTTTACCGGTCCGCTGAAGAAAACAAACATTTCACTGGATAGTTTTGCGTTAAAAGTCAGTGAAAGCGATTGATCTATTGTGAACCTTTATTTCTGTTTGCCAAAATTTACAACATCAAGCAGCTCAAATATTCATAAGATTTCGATATTTAATAGGACGATCAGTCCCATAATTTTGTCCATACCATAGGCTCCTTCAAAATGTATTAAATTTAATTCTTTCAGAACATTCAAGCATAAATATCTCCAAACAGCACGAACTAGAAAACATTTACAGCAATTGTAGGCACAATATTTAAATACAAAAACTCAATATCGTACTAGAATTCCGAGGAGAACACATTTTATGTGATGGACGGCGGTTGTGTAATCGGTAATGTGTGCGACTATCACACATCACATCCACGTTCATATCCTTGTAAGACCATCATACATTTTTGAGCGGCCTTTTCCAACTCGACAGTGCCGGCAAATGCTAGAAAAACATAAGCTGTTCGGAGTCGGAGCCTTTAAACAGAACATCCCTGTCAGTGAGTATACAAATTATAGCGTACATAGCTGCCTGATTTTAGAGAAGTTCATAGAACGTTAAGGGAAATAGTTGCGCATGAAATCGAATGTTGGGAAATACTGAACGCCACATGAAATAAACCTTAAGTTCTTTTGGTAATTAATTTTAAACTTTGTCTATTTTGCCCAAGTATTTCGAAAACTTTCTGCAGTTTGTCAGAACAAGCAGCGAAACAGTCAAAACAAAAGTTTTATTGATATTTTCACTAAACTGGTTCCTCATTTTGTATAAGAAACTAAGTATCAAAAAAAAAAGCCAACTAATTATTTGTTATAATAACTAAAGCATAACCACCCACCCCCACACCGCTGTTGCAAAACCAAACCTCAGAGCAAAATGAACATTTCATAAGTAAGTAGTTCTTGTTTTTTCTGTGTTTTTTCGCGGCGAACTTAGAAATACAAACTTTTCGAGATGATACTAATTTAACAAATATATACATACATATAAAAACAAAAAAACACACACACACACAGACACAAATTGAACACTTGAACTTTTAAGATGATGAATAACAACATGGTGGCTTGGTCGAAGTTTCCTCCCAGGAAAACAACGACAACAAGGGCAAACAAAACGGAAATACAACAGAGAGAAAGAGCACACACAAAATTAAAGGAAATTAAAAGAATGGCATCGCAGTAGTGGTAGCCGCAGAAGCTGAAGTAGAAACACTTACCGCCAGCTAACATTGTGACCAGGATAACACCGCATGACCAAATGTCAGCGGGTTGCGCATGATAGGGCTTCAGCAGGACCTCCGGAGCCACATAAGGCAGCGTGCCGCAACGTTTATCCAACAAACGTTCCTTGCCCTTACATCTGCAAAGAAACAAGAAAACAGTATGAATATATAAAAGCAATTAGTTACTAATTATGATGATTTCACATTTTTAATTAGATTTGTGTTTTAATGAAACACACCCACACAGCCACACACACACACATACAAATTCATTTCGATATTTCGTTAGAGCACTTCCGAATCGAATAATTTGATCACGTATGTTTTCGGTGGTTTGGTTAACGATCATTGTGGATTTTTTTGTTTAAAGTTCGAATAAGTTGTGTGGTGTACCTAAATACCTAAACATGGTCGCCATTCCAAAATCAGATATTTTTATATTATCATGTTCATCCAAGAGTAAATTTTCTGGTTTCAAGTCACGATGTGTTATGCCGCGCTGATGTAAATACTGCATTCCCGATAGTAGCTGTGTAAAATAGCGCTGCGCCTCATGTTGCGGCATGCCAACGTCGGGTTCTGTAAAATAGAAATGGAACAACAAAAACATGTACTTTAGTAAAGAGGATTACAGAGACAATACATTTTTGTTCTCAAAACTTCTAAAACAAACACACACAGACCCACCCACCCGCAGCCAACGAAAATAAAATAGAACAACATTTTCATTTTATATTAAAAGGGAAGCATTATACTCGTCGTACGTCGCTACGGTCACTCAAATACTAGGGCGAAATTGAAAAACAAATAGCTTGTATGGAGTAGTCAACAAAATGCTGAAGGGTGGGCGTGAAGGTTAGGGGACAAACCACAGAGTCAACATGGATCTACATGCAGTGGATTGTTCGGTTGGTCCTCGCACCCACGCGCTTTGATCAAGGCCTGAGGACGTTGTTGTAAAAAGAACCGCAGGAAAGAGAATTTATCCTGTCTTCGTCGGTTTATGAGATTTTATGAACAAAAATTAATGTGATCACTTTGCTTTTATGTATTTCACGGCAGTTTTGATAATTTTTACAACATTGACAATGTTGATCGGAAGACAAATATGCAATTTTGTTGTCCATAACATGTTTATCTCTGCTTTAATTTGATTACTAGATGTCAGTTTGTTCAATTTTCAAACGCCAAAATCCCGGCACTGTATTTACTAGAAGATCAAAATCTATTGCAACTTTAAAATGTAAACATTTTACTGAATTTATTATCCAGTGTTATAATATTGACCGCATATACGACTGAGTGATACAAAGGACCCAAAATCTGGTTGACAATTAATGTGAACTTGAATCGAATCAAAGAAAATGGAAATATTCATATCAATCCAAATATAGATTTCGTTGCGAGACGTGTCAAAGAACTGGCTCTCGCAACATGTTATTGGAGTGTTTACAAAACCATTTAGGGTGTGCTGTCTCTAGTTCGAAATTTGGCTATTTCCGTTTAAGTATTCAAGAAAGATTGATTTGACAATGTTTTTAAAATTAACATTAACTGTTGCTCCCATTTATGGAAAATTACCACTTCACAAGTTGTGTGTTAATAGAGAATATGACAACAAATATTTAATTTAAAAACGGAAAAACTAATTCGATGCCTAAAACAATAAAATCTCCCCCCATCTCACATTTTCAATGTCATGAAAAAGTGATTTGACCGAGCAAACTCTGCTCTTCAGTGGATCACAAAATCGCATATGGCAATTGCAATTCAAAAACTTCAATTAATAATCTGTCCAAAACTTTTCCGAATATTACTTGTTTTTATATATATAAATATTTTAAGTGACAATTTTGAGAATGATATCAAACAAACTGCTTGCCATCTCCCTTCTGTGGCCCCACCACCAATCTGGTTCCATCTGTGCTCTGTGCTCATTCGATTTCTATGAAACACTGGTTTCCAATATTACGAGTATGCGAAGGAACGAACAACTTTTATGGTTTTTATTCTATAATATTGTTGTGTGTGAAATAATGTGTGGCATAATAATCATAAAAAGAATAACAACAATAATAATATTGAAATGATTGGGTGTTGTTTGTTTGCACTCTCATAACAACAAATTAAGTCAAAACTCAAATAACAATATGCCAAACTGAACTGAATGGAATGGAACGAAACACACGAACAATAACTGAAGTTTAGAAAAAGTTTATGGTTTTTTGTTTTGTAGTGTGCGTGTTTTTATATTAGGAGAGGGTATTAGGAGGACGGACGGTACACAAGGACGACCATATTTCACAAATAGCCACATCACCACAAATAAGTAATTCCGCAAATTTGATTCACTTGTTAATTTGTGGTTTTTTGATATTTTAGAAGGAATGCTTTTAAAGTGAGGCAAAACAATTCTCCGGGACTCATTTCCTTCTTCATAATTCAATTATTTTTTGGAAAGAATATTTTTAAGAAAATGTTATTGCGGGCGAAAGCAATAAGAGATTGTTTTATGAAAAAATGCAACAAAACGGGTATTACGCCATCGAATAAATGCTGATGGTGGGTGGTGGTTAGAGAAAACAGTTTAATTTGTATTTTTTGGGTTTATTAAATTATTAAAACTTTTAATTCATTGTAGTTGTGTGATGGGTGTCGTCGTTGCTTCTACTTGAATGGTCTTATGAATTCTTAAACAATTTTTGTGATTTGAACATTTAGGTATTATTGAAGTCTCCAAAGTTTTAGGATAAACATGTTTTTTTTTTATTACTTTAAACAGGAAGGAAGGAATTGGGGGGTTTCTTTTTGGACAGTAGATAAAATTTGTAATCTTGTTCGACTTCTTAACATTGTTTTTATATGTGATGAGTTCCCAAAACTACAGAAGTGGTGACACAATAGAGCATATGACCATAATTATTTCATCTGAGAAAATTAAAGGAATCTAAGCTTTATGTCGATATCCATCGGGCAGCTTGTTCGTCCTTTCTAAATAATGCCATCGGTATACACAAAAATATATATAAAAAAGGATCGTTATTCCGGGATAAACAAACAATTCTCGAACAGAGCCCTGCCTCGTCGAACTTTATGGTGCCGAAACACTGGTACTTGCGACAGCAGCATTTGAGTGAAATTGTTTTCACAAAATCTATGGCCTGATCTGTGTTAACGAGAAGTATAGAAGTCGTACGAAACGTTAGCTGTATGAGCTATATCCCGTCCTGAACGCTGGCTGGGCCATGCCAGTCGCATGAATACCAACACTCCAGACAGAAGGGCGATGTATGACAACTATGGCGGTAAGCGGAGACAGGGAGGACCACGAAACGGTAGAAAGACCAAGTGGAAGAAGACGCGTAAATCGTTTATAAAGCAACAGTTTATAATAAGTATACACAAAAATATATGAGACTTCGATGTACTCAGCTAGGAATATATATCGTTTGGTTGGCGGCAATGGTGCGATCATGTTATTGTCATCGGAGAAGTAATAAACAATTAAAATTCGTCAAGTTTAAGATGGCAACCCAGATATCATGTTTTTGGAACTCTGCGACGTCATGCGTCCAGTAATCATCCAATATTACACTGTGCGACTTATCGGTCAATGCTGCGTTCTTTAAAAATATCCCTCTAAGAAGTTCAAAAACGCTGTGTCTACAATAAATTCGGCAATGTTTTGTTTAAACATTTTTTTAAATATAAAAATCAGTGAATGTTTCGTTAAAAACAAAATGATGCGGTGTTACACATGTATAGTGGTTAAAGCCTAATAGATTTTTTTTGGATTCGATTTTATTTTTACAAGTTAAATAGAATTACATGTGGTTTCAGCTACAAAAACCCTACAACTAATCCAAATGTCTGCAATTCTCAAAGTTTTTGTCAGAAAAGTCTCAAACTAAAATTCCACAACTTTGTAGTCTAACCAACTTAACTGAAAAACGTTTATTGAACTTGTTTAATGAAAGCTAGTCGTTTGAATAAACTACTGTTCGTCTCGTTAAAGGAAACCTGTTTTTTTTTTACTTGTTTGATGAAAACTACAGCCCAATGTTGTTGCCTGCCATCGCAGAAGGATAACTTATACAATGATTAACCACTGCAAATATACCCATTTATGTCCAGTTTAACCTTTCATCCCATTAACACTTTATCATCAAGAACATTTTAGTTGCAAAAACATCTATTCCGCAAAACAAATAACCTGAACAGTTTTTAATAAACTTCAGAGAGGAATGTTGTTTTTTTTAAAACTAATCATAAATATAAAAAAATATACGGGAAAGAGAAATACAAACAAACCTTAAATATTTCCATATTAACGTACGATTTATTCACCGCATATACCGGCTTCCCTACATACTCACACAGCCACCTCATTCACTTCCGACAGGATATAAAAGGACCACAAACACACTTGTGTATTCATATGTGTTTATTTGCATTTGCATATATATTTCTTTTTCTTGTTTTAAAGGGACAGCGGTTCATAAAGGATAGCTGTGTGTCGGCGGGGGGATATGAATAAACTTTTTGTGAAAACTTGTGAACATTTTACAACACCACCACCAGACAAACCTATTCATTTCCGGTGGCATAACACAAACCCACACACACACACTTCCGGTAGTCTCCGAATAGAACACCGAAATTTAAAAAATAATTTATGGATTTTTTTATAATTTTTTGATTTTCTTCTTTGAGAGCACTTTACTGAAACGGAAAACACGGACTCTCGACTGCAAACTCTGGATGAGACGAGTGTTGAAAGCGAACTGAAGCTGCAGAGATTGTGCTACTCAACCAAAAAAATACATTTCAAACAGTTGGTCAACAGGCCCAGCAGCTGTTGCCATCAACAATAAAAGGATAAACAGCAGGTAACAATTGGGAGGCCAGGAGTGAACGAGATAAAGTGAGAGAGCCAAAGAACGACAGAGAGGGAGAGAGAGAGAGTAGAGTAGAACGAACGATGCCATTGTGTAAACCCAAAGGGAATTGACTTAAAAAAAACCCAGTGGGTGCGAGGCAAAGCAAAAAAAAATACCAAGTATGCGAAGCGAAGTAGGTGGAAATAAATGTTTATATGAACGGATCGATTTATGGACGAACGGAGGGATGTATTAATTGCACAAAAAAATATAATCAACAGATTTATGAAGAACTTATCATCCAGAGAGGATGCAGTACTTGTACATTCTGCCAAAAGAAAAGGCCGTTCGTGGGATTTTTCAATTTAGCATTAGAAGGACAATTTGGCGAATTTGGAAACGTAGACCCATGGTTGGCCCTGATATGATAGATGGTGTGTGTCCACCACAAATTCCAGGTTCAATTCACTTTTCAGTGACAATTTTTGTCCGGCAAATCCCAGCGACTTGACAAGTCAGAGGCTAAATTCTAAGGCCATCCAAAACTTATTTGGAAAAGCCATTAGCATTTCGACGCCGGTATTTAACTTTAGCCTCCGATCTGTTAGAATACAAATTATTAAAGTACACCAATGGAATATGTTCGAAGGGATTAGAATCGAATTTTTTGCAAGAACGCTGCGAAACTCTTTTTTGTTATCTAGATATTTACAAGAATATATATGAATTAAAAAACTTTCATCTCAATCAAGTATTTTGCCTTGTGCTAAAAAAACAACTGGTAAATCACACGTGATTTGAAAATGTACTTAGTTTTTTAAAAACAACATTTGCTTTCTTCAAAACTAATATCAGAACTGATTCGTCGTTTTCAGTTGTCGTTAATGTTAAACTGTGAAAATGCCAAAACAAAGTGAATTGAATTTTTCTCAGAGAAAATTTTCATATTGCCTTTGTAATCAGGGTAAATCCAGCGCTGTGGAGTCGGAGTCTGACAAATTTTCGGAGTTTTATTTACTTAGATTTCCGATCAAATAAATCAAATGGGACACTTTCCAACACAACACAACAACCACCCCAAGCACACTGGCTTTGACGTACAATTATGGATGTTATATAACACCAAACATTTCCCCAACTCACCCAGAGTCACGACTTGAACCCCATGGAAAATCTTTGAGCGGACCTCGAGATTAACCCATTAATTACCAAAAATTTAACCCTGCATTACCAATGTTTGACGAAACGTTAGAATTTTTTTTATGTTTTTTTCGACATTTGGCAACACAATACATGATTATTTTAACAAAATTATATTTATATTTTATTAAATTATTATTACTATATTGTTTTTAATAAAAATATGTACATCATTTCTGTTGTTAACTTGGATTTTTAATAACAAAAACTATTATTTATGTATGTACCTAATACGAAATACAAGAAACGAGATTTCGAGCAATTTTATTTTTAAAATTCATTGGATTATAAAAAAAGCAAAATACTTTAAGATCCAAATTTGTATTTGGTCCTAAAGCAAATAGTATTTCTTTTATTCTGTTAATTTTGTGAGTCAAGAGGCAAAAAGGGCAATAGAGAAATAGTAATAAAATACATATATATATCCAGACCAACTTCTTTAGAATCGAGTTCCAATTTGGTTCTCAAACGCGGTAATAGACTCATAAAATTAATTCTAATGTGCTGATTCCAAAAAGATTTTTGACCTCTTTAAGTTCATATTATTTGTTCGCAAAGAGCGAATACCAAGAAAATATTACGTTTAAAATGATTCCAGAGAAATGGAGCAAAACTAATCCTACTCACCTCTCAAATACCTACTACACCGATGTTTTAACCTCTTGCAAGCAGACTTCAGTCGAAACGACAACAACATCGACTATTCTACTCAGTACACACACACACACCCATAGAGATATAAATTATATGAAGAGAGTGCAGCAGCCTATGCAATCGTAAATTATTTGTTGGTGTAAAACAAGTACGTACTTTTACGTTAAAGGATCCTTTTTCACATAGACTTAATGTTAACACTGTTGCTATTGCGGAGATAATACACACACGCATACATTCATTTGTATATACATACGTCATTGTGATTTGCGTGTGTACCTCCTGTATTTTCATTGGGAAAATACAAAACATGTGCGTTGGCTGTGATACCCAGAGTACAGGTAGTTTTCCACTTACTCCTTGGTGACTATTGTCATCATTAGGAATGAGCAGCATATACAGAGGTGAGGATCGGTGTGTGCGTGTGTGTGTGATAGGTATGACTATGCAAAAAGTAGTAAATATCTACAATTAAAAGTAAAATATGGGACGAAATGAGTTTTTTGTTTTTTTTTCTGTTCTACCTGAGGTTTTAATGGAAATTGAAGTGTACTCGATGACACCGAAGAATTGAAGACGAATGCATACAAATGGAAAATAGTTTCAGCTTTTTAGTTAGTATGGATATATTTCGGATTTTGTTGTTGTTCCTTGGAAACATTTAAAATGGTCGAACCATTTGAGATATGGTTTGGTGGTGTGAGAAATGATTCAAAATGCATACGAGGATCGTACGTTAAGTCATGTAAAATGTAAAGGTAGCGATTGTTATACAGGGTGTGTCAGCTGCTATGCCGGTGTGTGAACATGGTGTAACTTTGATGTTTGTGAAACGTTGGACTCAGCATTATTTTCACCATGGAAGGCTTTACGCACCGCAAATGTGATGCTGAACATTGAAATTGTCCTTAGAAAATATCGTGATCAACAATTGCCAATGAACTGATTGAATCGGTAAAAAAATGTTGATTAGAACACAAATGTGTCTTTGCGATGCATATTGAACGATGATTTGCATTGGTTTTCATGTAACGCGAATCGCTTGGGATGTTGACATTAATGGTGGACAATAAACCTGATTTATGGAAAGGAGAAGAATGAACCCACCACACGGGATCCACACCTCTGTATGAACAAAAAGTTATTGTTTGGACTGGCCTTTGAGCCAAACCCTCAAGGCGAAATAAATTCAAATCGCTAGATGAAGTTTGTGCAACGAGAAATACCTGGAAGGGTAAAATTAAATGAAATTCAACTAGATCTACAGAGTTTCAAATTATACAGCAAAACTCCTCGGAACGTTGACGAGCTCAAGGGAAACATTTGGGCCAAAACCATTGCTATATTGCCCAAAATTATCGAAAATCGAATGGAAAATGTTTCGAATACGTGGCCAATAATGCAGGGCACTTGATTGATGTTGTACAGGGTTCTCCAACAAGAGGTGTTATTTTGGTATTCAGACAATTTTGGATGTTTATTTCATAATAAAGAGGTAGGTATGCCGTTAATAATGAAAAAACATCAGCCAAATTAAATGGCCACCACGACCACACTTACAGGACCATATCCTTTTCATGAATTTTTCCATAACCAAATCGCAAAGTGGCTGCCCCATTGTCCTCGATAGCCTCACGAATTCTATCTTTGAGGTCTTGAATCGACGCTGGGCTGTTGGCGTTGACCTTGTCTTTCACCTGGCCCCAAAGAAAGAAATCGCAAGGTGTTAAATCACAAGATCTCGGTGGCCAATTGTGATCATCTCTTCGAGACATAATACGGTGTGGAAACTTTTTAGTTTTGCGAACTGTGACTGCATGATTTTCACCATTTGTTTTAGTGAATCAATCGTTGTTGAAGCGTACATCGTTCCTTTTTTAGTAACACCTCTTGTTGGAAAACCCTTTATTAGAAATTTATTCCAAATAAATTGTAAAGGAGAAAATTAAATTTAAAAAATAATTTAATGGACATACCGACAGTTAGAACAGTGTTGGAATCTGAAACCGATTTCCGTGGGAGAGTCGCAAAGTGATCATTAGAGAACATGTTTGTCCACCAACTGTTATTTATAAAAGAGAGTTGGGCTTTTGTATTACTACACCAAATAAAATAAATAAATAAAGGTGTTTTCAAACGAATATTTATGGAACGTCGGATATGCTGTGTCAATACCTCAGATGGTTAACATATTTCCATTTGGACCTTAGCCAATTATAATTCCAATTAAAATCGCAAAGTCGATTTTAATTTGCCTAAGAACGAAAAGTAAATTTGTGCTTTAGTTTGAACATTGACGTTGAAAAGCAAATGCACAAAGAAAGAAAAAAACAGATAATGAATGAAAGCCTTCATTCATTTGCATGACATTTCCAATGCAGATGTTAATCTCTTGTCACTTTGATTTGTAAGTAAATAGTAGTACATGCTGGACAGACACTCAGAGTGCGAGAGTGAGCGAGCGAGACAAATACCAACTATAGCAAATAAACATGTGTTCTGTCTGTGGTGACCGGTAGCGTTGGTCATGATGACGTTGGACGAGCTGATGTCCAACCATGTCTTTTAATCCGCACGCAGGGCCAAGTCAGCAGCAGAACATTTTATAAATATTGCAAAGACAAACCCGAGTATGAGTATCCATATGTGTGGTTGGTTTGTGCGTCTGTCTGGTTAGATGACCGACCGACCAGTTGTCGTTTGAATGTTTCTTGGGTTGGCTTAGTTTGGATTTGGCTTCACTGCAATGAATGTTTATAAAAACAATCTTTTACACTTTTAGTATGTTAATGCCGGTAATATAGTTATTACGCACACACTTAGTTTACTTATTGTGGCAGTTGCCGAGGAATATTCCAAAGTGGTTAATAGAAAAACCATGAATCGAAATTGTTCTCAAAATCCATTTTTTGAAAATTCAAATTTATCAGTTCTGCATCAGGAGTAACCGTTTATACTGTCACATCATTTTTTTCCGGGTGATTGTAACATTTTCAGTAAAATATTTAAATCAAAACACTGATGTGTTCCACAACCATGTGCGAGTCTGACAAAAACGAATAAGACCTTGCTCAATAGTCTGGGGTATACACATTTATATAAATTACCATACCCCTCTCTCTAACCAAATGCAAAAACTAAGCACGCCATGTCCATTTATGTTAAACTAGTCGTCATTCGCCTGGGAAAAAACCCAATGAACTAAGGCGTTGGTAGGCCTAGGTAAGAGGCCCAGGCCCTTCATACACAGAAAGTCGTGCAACGTATTCTAAATTACCATATGACGGCATTAGATGGCTAAGTTATTAATTTGTCTCCGCCTTACTGGAAATTGCATTTCTGCTTACAACGTAATGAAGGACTGGCTGGCATGATAAAATATATCGGAAAGCTCTGCTGGCGAATCATTGGCTTGGACAAGAAAATAAGCAGAAACACCTTGTCATACAAGTCGTGAAGAACCTTCTCGTACAATGTAATGTTCCTCCCGTTTGCTTGAGCATAAAGAGAAGGCCTAAGAAGATTAGAATGTTGTCTTTGAGAAATATGGCGCATAAGGATTGACTTTTTGTAAAAATGGCTTCTCGCAAAAGCAGAGCAAAAAAAGTCCTTTAAAGCCGAGGTAATGACTGCAAGCACTGAGGTATGTGAATCAAATCTTCGAGAATGTAGCCACTTTCGACCACTTTTTTGTAGCTTACATTTTTGAACATTTTTACCCCATCCACCGTTTACCACCCGCTCCATCTATGTGTGTTACATGATTTGATTGTGTTGTGCATGGCTACAGAATTTGGTTTATTTAAATTTCTCATTTATGTGTTCTGCCAGTCAGTCTGCCTGTCTGTATGTCTGCCAGCATTTTTCTTTTCAAACTGAAACGATAGACTGACAGGCTGTGACACTGGGTGGGACAACGCAGAGACATCATGCAAACGGACCGATGGATGGAAGGATGGTCACACGATATTTGGCCATTTATGAGGTGATGCTGAATACATTTCAATTTGAGTTGAATTGAGTTTATAAATAAACAAAAAAAAATTACCCAATTGTCCATTTCATTGGGTAGGGCGGTCTTCGGAACTTGTTATTATAGAATTCGGAATATACCAAAAGAAATGCAAAAACGCGATTTATGGAAAATACATTTTGGGAATGTTAAACTATTAATCCGCAAACTTTAATGATGAAAATACAAAGAGAATTAATTTTAGAATTTTTTTTTATACTGAGATAAATAGTAATGGATCCATAGTTGAACGAAACGTTAAGTGAGGACGACCAGTACGGCTTCTATATTCCAACTGTTTTCTCAATTCTAGATCGGATAAATCAAGGACTTGTATATGTTGCTCGATCAATGCTACTTTAAAAGAAGGGGTTTCTGTTAGGGGACGTTATCATAAAAATTAGGGATGTAATGAAAGTTTTGGACGGAATGTTCATGAAATGTTAAGGAAATAAGTAACGAACGTTAGAAATTTTCGTTTTTGAATGCGAAAGCGAATATTGGAAAATGTGGTTCTGCGAATGCAATATAAAATAATAATTTTTTCGATACATGTTATTGCAAAAAAATAATTGAGAAAGGCTGAAGTCGGGTGTGTCCGACTATATATTATATTATACATCACTCCACTTTACAGAACACTTTTAAAATTTTCTGTTTGTTTTTTTATTGAAACTATTTTTGTGAAATATCTATTTGCGAATACGATAACAAATGTTAAAAGAATTTTTTTTTGCAAATCTGAATGTGGATGCGAATACAAAATTATTTTTTTTTTTGCAAATGTGGTAGGAAATTTTCCAAATGCGAAAAAAACAAGGGATTCCAAAATATTCCTTGGTTAGAAGATCATAGATGCCTATGATTTAGAAGATATGGTGAAGATAATGGTGCCTGTGATTTTATTCTCTTTCCAATGCCACTACAGAGATGACATCTGTATGTCATTCAAGTTTCGCACAACAAATATGTTACAGAGACCTACTGAGTTTAATAGGATGTCAAATATCCGTGTGACATCTTTCCAATTGACTGGTGTAAAGGTAAATTATTCTGATCCTAATATTTACCCAAAACAAAAACTGAAAACTAACCTTGAAACTATTCTATAATAGCTTGTATAAGTATAAACATTGCTCCCATGAAATCTATTTCTGTTGATGGTCTTCACATATAATTGGCACACTAAGTCACAAACAATCTTAAGCAAGGACGAAGTTATCAGAAATATTTTGTTTACATAATTTACTTCCCCTCCCCTTCGAAATGTTGCCATTAACTAAGTGTACATATACGAATGTATGCACTGTCATAACATTTCTGTCTCCCACCTTCAATCTCTGGAAAATAGTTGAAACCTTAAAAGGCTTTGTTTGTCCCATACCACCCCTTTTTGTGCTCGATACCGGCGACCACCGGCGCTTTCCACCCGATACCTATGGAAATTGTCGGTATGTAAGTTTTTCCTTTGTGAAGTGTTTTAGAAATATGCGAAGGTAGCATTTTTGTTTAACATCACAACAAAACACTTGAAGATACCGCCGAGTATTAACATAATTTTGTCAATAGGGGATTTAACCCTCTTCGATGTTAAGCACTTGTTCGATATAAAATTGGGGTAAATAAAACAGGGGTGTAGATTATAATCTCGTAAATTCTGGCGACTTTATGGGCAAGAGAGCAATCTCAAAGTCTTTTTGAAAACTCCTCTTGAATAAGCATTAGAAACTTAGTACCGGCTATTCACTCATTGGTTCGAGAGAAGTTCCCGCCTGATCCTTCATCGAATGTTAATGGGATTAAGTAAGGTGGAAAATGTCCATGGTATTGAAAAAGTTTTTCTCTGGACGTTTTTATTTGATTAACAGACGATAATTGTAATCAGTCACGTTGCCCCTCCAGGGCAGATTTTCGAAGTGTATTTTTTTTAAAGTACTCGTACATTTGAAGCCTCTTTATGACCCAAAGTCTTTCAACTTTTTTTTATATAAAAGATTATAATTTTTCCATTTGTGTATAATTTTTCTTATTTTTCTTTACAGAAGACTTTTTTTTTTGATTTATAGGATATTGTATAGCATTTGTTTAAAAAGCTTTCCTTTGACGGGCAACTTGTTGTTGTCTATACAAATAGGTATTTTTGCAAAAGAAACTTTCAGGTTATTAAATCTTCCCGTAATTCAAGTTACACCTTTGGAAGAACTTTCTCCCAGTCATTTCATTTTTACGCTTTTGACAGTCATTCATTTTTAGAAAACTGCTTTCTCCAAACAGTTTATTTATAATTTTTACTGGGAGTAACTTGTTCATACGTCGACTTTATACGCTTCCTCCGATTCAACTTGGGTTAAAGGCTTTGTATACATTTCATCCTTGAATGTCCCTGTGAGTGAGCTACTATTAAACAAACCACAAATTAGTTCCCGTCTCTTTTCTTCTTCTTCTTCATTTTCTTTAATGTTGCAACGTAAAAGAAAAACAAGAGAAATGTTCTGCATAAAAATGGCAACTGGCAAGAGGGCCATAAAAAAGTGTACACAACCTAACAAGTGGTGCTACTTAAGGCGACGAGCAAAAGTGCCACTTTTCAATGTTATTGTTGTGAAATATCAGGACTCTTAACTTTGATCAGCCACAGTCACAAACTCATCCATCCACACGTGAGTGGGAGTACTCTGTTTCATTCCTTTGCCTTTGAGCACTGCAAGCGGACACATCCTTTGCAATCAAAAATTAAAAAGGTAAATGACGTCGTTCCGACTGCCGGCAAGGGTTGGGTTAAAAAGCAACAAATGTGTGTATTTCTGCTCTTCTGCTGAACAGGAAATGCATTTTACTATAGAACGGCATATGAATCCGCAAAAGGTGGAGTGGAGGGGTAAAAAAAATGGCATTTAGACCAACTTAAATTTCTTTTAAAGGTATTTTTTGTAACTTTTTTTTTTGCTGCTAAAAGGAGTAACACAAAACCCACATTATGGTAATGAAAACAAAACAAAGCTAACAAGGAATGAAAGGAAGAGACAGTTGGGAGTCAGGGATGTTTATGGATGCGTGTTTGTTTTCAGGTAAAAACAGAAAACTGATGGGTTATGCGGTGTGGATATGAGGGAGTACGAGAGTCGTTTGTTGTTGTTGTTTTTTAATTATAACCGTTGGTTCTTTAAATTCCTGGGGATTATAACAGTTCCTTTACAACATTCGACCAACAATAAATAGTTTAGTTAGACACCCACTTAAGTCCGTTTTTTGCCAGCGTTTTTGTTTTCTCTTTTGCTGAGTTGTCTACTTTGTGAGATGTAAATCTCAAAACCATTGTGTTTTAGTTGGTTTTTTTTTAAAACTATGTTTGATAAATTAACTGGGTAAGTCCGTTGAGTGTGATAAATTGTTTATCGCCAAGAGCACACACAACCAGGGAAAGGTCCCATCATATGGGGTGTGCTGTGGTAGTTGTTTAACCTTCTTTTGGGATTCAGTGGTTTCTTAGATTTTGGATAAAGGATGATGATGAGGCGGAAAGTTGAGGTGGTAAATGAGTTCCACACATAACGGAGAATTATTATTTATAAAGACTAGGATACGATCTCGATCGTCCTAATATGTGATTCCTTTAGGGAATAGAGATGATAATTGCCAATTGTCTCTACAATCTTAGGAGCTACACATTTTAATTATCTGCTAAAGCTTTTATGCAAGAGACAATTTCTCGGCGAAATTTGTCGGAAAGTCCTTTAAAAACAACAGTTTACTATTTTGATATGACATGTAAAGTGTCAGCGAACATCTCGCTGAAAGTTTTGTATACAAAATAGTTTGCCCCAAGTACAGTTTAAGGTTGCCAATAAATTTCTCTAGGATAGTTAAGTTCTCGAAAAAATTGTTTCCTTTTTTAATAATAAATTCGGTACAATCCAATAAATAGATGTCTTCATGATTTGTTCTATATTTTGACGACATTAAAAGTACTTTTCGTAAAGTAAAATCTCTGGTTTTGTTGGAATTACTAGTAATATTTTAGTAAATCAGGTAATCATATTTACATGACCTTACCGGACCACTTACATACATTTAAATATTTAATTAAATCATTGAAGAAACAGCACATATTATTCATTCTTACGTATATCTATTTGCAGAAGATTCTGAACATTGATTTGCGGTATTTATAGACTTCCAACAAGAATGAGAGTTGAAAAAACAGGACAGCAAAAAGGAAAACAGTCTTAAATGGAGGAATGTACGCACGCATGTATGTAAAATAGAAATGTCACCGAATGGCATGGTATGGACGTATGGAAGTATGTAAATGAAACACAATAGATTTGGATTGTAGCTTTGTTTCATATACGGGGGGACACAAGATATACATTTAATAAATTCAAACAATGACTGGGCTGGAATATGATGTCTAAACAAAACGATACACACAGACACACAAAATGATGAATAATAGAAATATTTATCAAGATTGAAGCCAAAAGGACACCACGAAATGGCTTACGTCAAGAATTTGTATACTAGGGTAAAAACGATGTACGGTAATACAGATTGTAATTCAAACCCCCAGTAAACCAATTGATAGATGATGAATCAAAAATTAATCGCTCAAATCGATCCACAGGGACAATCAGTATATTACACACACTTACTTAAGGACATTGGTGGCCAAAGCTGAGAAAACCTTTTTTTTTATTACAAGATTAAAAACAAAACATGTATAGAACAGTTTGAATGGCCACGTGGCCTTTTAGAACAGTTTGAATCTCAAACTGGGCTTTAAGACCGTTGGTATTTAGAACAGTTTGACTCTACAAGTTGTCCTTAGAATAGTTCGAAGATCAAATTGGCCTTTAGAACAGTTTGAATATCAAATTAGTATTTAGAACAGTTTGAATATCAAAATGGTTATCAAATTGGATTTTAGAACAGTTTACATTTCAAAATGGACTTTAGAGCAATTACAATTTTAAATTGGACTTTAGAACAGTTTGAAACGCAAACTAATTTGAATGTACTGTACTGGTTTGAATCTAAAACTGGTATTTAGAACAGTTTAAATCTCAAACTTATGTATAATGAAGAACTTTGGAAAACAGTCGGTTTTTCTTTCAATTAAATAGAATGTATATAAAATATAATTAAATAGAACAGTTTGCTTCTCAAACTAAAATTCATAAAAGAAAATGTAATCTCAAACTGATCTTGATACAACACTCGAATCTTAAACTGTTCAACTGTTTTCTATAAAATATGTACTTTGGACTGTTTAAATCAAAACGCCCGACCTCGAAACGGCATACACGTAACATATTTAGAAAAAAAGAGAAGGACATTATCGGAAACCTCCAATCTAGCCATCTGCCTATAGCGCGTGTGAAGCACCGAGACGAACCAACATTTGATGACTTGATAATGAACCACGAAACCACTATAGACACGCAATTTCAATTTCAATTAGAATTTCGTACACGATATAATGAGAAACACTGCACTTACACACACACAACCATCAGGCCGACGATGGTGATGATAAGGATTCCCATACAAATACAAACAAACAAACAATTGAAATTGGAATTGAAATCTAAGTACATGCATGGTGATTAACAAATTGATTGGTTGTTTGAGTGACAATATACATACACACCGGGTGGACGGACATCGTTTAGGAAAACTTGAAAAAAAAACACACACACACACACACACTTTTTGTATCCCATAAAATGTGGCTATTATTTTCACTACGCTCGATTTTCGGTATACACGCAGGAAAAAAAAAAGAGTTTTTATTGTGCACTTCTTCACTTACCTATTCGATCGAATAATTCACCACCAGCAGCATACTCCAGGAATATATACTCGATGTGACCATGTGAACGATTACCGAAAAATCTCAGGATATACTGGTCCTGTAACATTTTCTGTATGCAAATTTCCTTACGCACCGACACGATGGCATCCGAATGTTTTTTCAAATCGACCATTTTCATAGCAACAGCTTCACCGGTTTGACGATTAATCAACAATTTTACTCTGTAATGAGACACGAGATGAAATGAAAACACACACAAACACAGCACAGAATGAAAATAGGAAATTGTGGCAGGAAGGTGGTCACGGGAGAGGTGAGGAGGATGCTCTGCTGGCGAAACAAACGTATAATGAAACATAGTCAGTCACAATCTTTTTCCAAATATTTCCCTTAAAAAGAAACGAGAGAGCTAAACATGGAACTGATGGGCTCCTTGGCGAATCTCAACAAAACGTGGGTGTCCCTTTTTTCATGGCGGGTCCTTCGCTCTAGCGGTACGAAATAAATGCCAACGAAACAAACAAACCGAAGCGCACATTGAAACACGTTGTGTTATCCTTTGTGAAATACTACAATTTACTTTACGATACATACTCACAATGTCTGTCCGTCAGACCGTCCGTCCGTCTCCGTCATAACCGAAAAAGCGTTCGTTCATATTCACATCTAAGGTTTCATTGTTAAAATGAAATGTCGGCGAAGGTACATGAACAACATGATTTGAGGATATATAAGTTGGTGTTGTTATAAATCGAAACTCTCTTACACTCACGCTGTCATCACTCCCTTAGACATGCGCATTGAAATGGTGTGATAGAGAAATGTTTTGTTTGGCTGTAGAGAGAGACAGAGAGAGAGAGAGATAGATGAGAGATGTTATAAAATCATATTTTTGCTCGCCTTTCTTCGCACAAAAACGTTAAAAATGCCGGAAGGAAGTGTTTGATAGGTTTCCGGTTTATTGACTTGTTTCGCATTTATTTTATTCTCTATTTTATTCTCCTTTGTAGTTTTTCTGTTTGTTTTCCCTGAATAGTGGTGATTTTGAAATTCACATTTCATTCTGGACAACAATACAAATAAGAAAATAAGAACGTGTGGGGCACAAGTAAAATCTCATCAAGTACTTTGACTTTTTATATATTTTCTTGATCAAGATTGTTCTATTCCAGCTATTGACATGCAACTGCAAGGCGCTTGATTTATCTATTGTTGTTTCCCAACAAACTAACAAATTCGTTTTTATTTTATAATTTTTTGGAATCTGGAACAAAGAAGATGTATCGTTTCTATACTCCGGAAACCTAAAATCTGCTTAACTGCTTAAAGTTATCGAAAATCACTTCGCTTATCTATCGGATATTCGATTTCAGATGAAATATGGTTAATACATGTAAAGGGTCCGCCATCTAACGTTTTTTTTTTCAACTAGTGCTTATTTCGTTTTCGTTATTTTCGTTATCGGGCCATGTTGAAGGAATTTTTGTTTACAAAAATTGAAGAGGAGGATATTGGCAACGTTGGGTTTCAACAGGACAGCGCTACGTGCCACACAGCCACAAGCTACACTCGATGTTTTGCGATGTTTCCCATTTACCTTTTTTAATTTGACATACAATTACTTCTTTAAGAAATGTATACAAATGAAAAGAAAAGTTTAATGCATTCGCGATCACCCGTTGTTTATAATTCTTCTTAATAAGTAGATATACACAAAAAAAACCAAAGCTAATTAAAATCTATGTTAAATGTCTTCAAAACTGTAAATGATTACCGGCACTAACACTGAAGTAATTTTAGTTGGATTGCCTATTGACTTCAAACCTGTTACTTAGTTTAAATCACCTCACATTTGTAAATGTTACAAACTCCTGTTTCTCGCTCGTTCTCTACAAACTGCCCTTTTGTAATTGACCCGTGGTGTAATACACAACCCAGATTAATATTCTGGAAAGAATATGGGAATATGTCCTTCGTGGAATCTTATGGGAAATAAGTATCCTACACTATATTTGAATCAAATTGTGATGAAATCAAAAGTTACTTGTAATTATCAAATGCAAATACTTACTCGCCATAGGCGCCCTCGCCTAATGTCTGAGCCAATGTCCAGCCCTCAACAAATTCACGATTGCTGCTGTTGCTGCTGGCATTTCCCGGATTATGGCTACCATTGTTTGTGGTGTTGTTAGCGGCATTTCCGTTGTTGCCATTAGCGGAGGCCGAGAGTGCGGCTAATATTGAAGTGGACATTGTAAAATGAGAATTTCTTTTCGTCCGCCTTTTGCCAGCAGTCAGCCACCAGAAATAAAATGAAGGCAAAAAAAGTGTTATATTGGTGACCGATGACGACCACAGACAGAAGAATTGCTGGTGTTATGGCCAGCGAGCTGAAGGGATGTGATAGATATATGTACAATTTAACAATTTTCGGGTTTCAGGTTTTCTTTTTTTTTTTTTTTTTGGTTTTTGGCTGAGATGCTGCTGTTGTACTGAAGGCAAAACACAATGAAACTAGTTTTGGTCGTGGACGATGTTTCCTTCTTTTAACTTTTTTTTGTTTTTGTTGTCTTTTGGCAAATGTCCAATGACGTCGATTATGTCGAAGGAGCCAGAGAAACAGCCAGCAACACGGGGCAGGCCGGAGAGAAGGAAAGCTGAGTTCGACGGTTGTTGTAGTTGTTATATGGAAATAAAATGATTGTGGATAAGTTTCGTTTAGTTCGGTTCGGTTTGGTTTTTTTTTTGTCAATGGTTGGCTGGCTGGTAACTTGGGCTGATGGCTGCTTGGTTGGCTGGGCTTGGGATGATGGTTGAATAATGTGTCTGGCCTTCAAGTCATAACGTTCGCTCGTTCGTTAATAAAACAACAGCAGCCACAGCAACAACGAGACATCGAAAAATTCCTGTACAGATGGTTGGTCGGGTTTTGGCCGCTGCTTGATTGAATGATGTTTGCTTGAGTGGTTTGGGGGGGAATTCGTTTATTCGGTGGTTGTGTCTTTATACTCTGCTTGTCTTGTTGTTGCCCGGTTTCAATTTGAGGTAGGTTGATGATGTTTTCTTGCAATTTTCGTATCTCGTTTTCCCTTTTTTTTTTTTTTGCTTAGCCTTCTACCTTTTTGTATTTCGTTGTATTTTTTGTGAATAAGGACAATCAGCGGTATACGTGTTGCTTTTTATGTGGTGTGTGGTGCGTTGTCAAAATCGTCTGCTGTTGCAAACTTTGTTCGTACGTTTATGTATCTTTTTTGTATTTATTGTTAATAATTTATTACTTAATCCAACGAAAAACGATTGATGTTGGTTGACAGGAACTCTTTCTTTCTTCTTCTGCCTTTTTTTGTGTGTGTTTGTATTCGCTTGATTTCACGGGGATACTTTGTTCGGTTAAATCTGTAATGAAACAGAAAAAAATTTCATGAAATGTTAATAAAACTGATTTGTCCCGGGAAAAGCGTATCGGGAAGACAAATATCTCATTTATCCTATTCGATTATGTGGTGAATATTAAATCCATAAAATTAATAGTCATTGGTTTCCAAAGATTGGAGAGAATGAATATAAAACAAATGAATACAATACAGCAGGACCACCATCAAGTGGATACATTCGTGATCAGTGTAAAATTCTAACACTATGTGACGTCGCCAATCTGTTGCAAACCTTTCCCTCTCGCGCGCTCTCTCTCTACGGAGGAAGTTTGTTGGCAGAAACAGAAAACTTATTATAACTTTAAAATATCCCTATGTGACAATGAAGTAAATACATATTCTAAAACGTCAGTCATTCTGGATTAACCGGTTACAATGAGTTTTCTTTTAGATTCATGCTACCCCAGGTATTCCTCAAGTAATTTGTTCCGGTGGTAGACGTCCTTAACAAATAAGGCAATGTTTGATGAATTCTTTAAAATCCCCTGGGGTGGCAAATTTTAAATTGTTACAGAAAAGAGTTTGGAATTTGTTCCGCATTAGTTAATTTTATTTCTAAAATGTTTAACTCCTATAACTGTTATGTATTTATTGTTGTCGATCTTAGACAACTCAGTCTGGAATTTAAAAAAAAAAAAACAGGCTTAGGAGTGGTCAAACTGCCCATTTTGCAATTAACAAACTTCCTTTAAAACAACTTCTAAAATATGGTGGCGACATTCGAAATAAAGAAGATTTTCTCTAATAATTGTTCTGGCACAATGCAGGTCCACCACTGCTAAATTGTTTCAAATGCAGCTTTTGCCTGAGTAATCCCCGTAAGATTTTCAAGCACAGGAAGCCATATGAAATGTTCTTCATCGCCATAAGTATTTAAAATCGCTCGCCTCTCTCCTTTTTTATTACTCAAAAATCCTGGAAGCAATTTTCCATCCCAATGCACAATCGGAATTTTCAAATGTACTTTTGTTCAAATTAGTTCGTTGTTGCCTGCGGTTCGGTTTATAACAAAATGTTGTGGGTCATGCCCTAACGCTTCTGCATTCTTGTCGTTCTGCATTACCAGATATCCTTTCGACGCAGCCGACAGATGGGATCACACTTGCTTGTTCTAATGTAGCTTCTAACCACCTTAGTGTGGATGCAACATTTTCAACACTTCCCACCATGTGTGGGTAACATTTTATTTGAGAAACGAATTTACATTAGAGAAATGTTATGTTATTAAATAAAACTGTTGATGGCACGACCAACTAGCCCACCCTACAATCTCCAAAGATGCATTTCTTTTAAAAAAAAATGTTCCAATTAATTAAAGATTCCCACACAAGCTAATGGAACACCTATCATCGTATTATGTATCCCCGAAATCGGGAAATATCTCAATATGATTTTCCACCAACTAATCGTCCATTGAATGGCACCATCACTAGATTGATATTGAACACGAGGAGCAAAACAATGATGAGACCAAATCAAACACCGGAAAAATCAACTCGATAATCATGAGCTCCAAGCCATTAAAATGATGCTGATGGAAGAGAGAAACCGGTATGAGCGTTCGCTAGGAGATGATGTTGGAGCAGCGAAAGGATAAACGTGGGTGGGTTTCATGTGGTGTCGTGTGGAGGTGCTGAGTAAATAAATAGTGTGTGAGGAAAAGGGGACGGTAAAAGTCAAACCGAAAAAACCACTAACGATTTCAAGTTTAACAATTTCAATGAAAACATGCACACACTCACACAAACACAGCACAATACAGGCAAACATATGTATGTACATCATGTGGATGAGTGTATGGTGTATATACCTACACGCCAGTGGAGAGCATGTATTTCATTCCGAACAATGATGCTCGTGAACCCGGGATGAAATATCGTTACAACCGACAATAACTGAACTGTAGCAACAACAAATATTGCCCATTTCAATACACTTTGGACTAGAGTATGCGTGTGTGTGTGTGTGTGTGTAGAGGAGAGGCAAAGCCATCTGTATCTGTATCGGGTCGAATGGCACAGAGAGGTAAACAGACGTTCCGAGTGCGTAGGAAATGTTAGAGGTGCCAGTGGATGCTTGGCGCACTCCAACTCCCACTTAGTTTCTCGATAAATTTCATTTGAGCAGCACCAACAACAACAACAAACATGTTCACATTCCATTTCTCTGTGTGTTTCACCAGCATTACAAACTTTTCGGCATGGTCATGGTTTTTCCATCGACCGTGTGCGCTCTTCGTTGCAAAACTGTATCCTTTCATCCTTCCATACACCCTTTGTTTGTATGCCGACATCGACAGCATCGTCGAAGGCATGCGCAAACTCCCTCTTTCGGTGGCCATGAAGCAGCACCAGCAATAGGGAGTGAACTCGATCCAGAAGAGAGTTGTTTCGTTATGTTGACTGTGCCAGGAACACGGGAACTTCTCATATGGTTGCGTTTATCAACGCCGCATTTCGGAAGCCGGAGTCGGGGAGTCAGAGCAACGAAGATGTGGTGGAGTACAATGGAAGTTACAAATGGATGTGTATGCCTGTGTAAGTCTCTATGTATCCCATATACATACACATAATATGGGGTTTTCATAACAGGTTCGGGGGGCAGCAAATGGGATTTCTTTCAAATTTAATATGTTTGCTATGGTGTAAATAGAAAAAAAAACTCCTCCGCCCCCTAAACTTTCAAGATATTTTGTTGTGGATTTTATGGCGCACAAAACAAAAACGAAAAGCGAAAAACAACCTGAAAAGTCCATAAAGATAATGGACATAATAATGTATTTAAGGAAAAAGTATTTTACTTTTTTTTTCGTCTTGCAAATGAGCCTGCTGCAGCAGCCACACCCATTTCTTTCTTTGTTTTGTATCTGAGCTAGTATTTATTTTTAAAATTGACATAGCTAAAAACAGAAAATCAAATTGGATTTTCAAAGATTTTTTGAAAAAAATCAATATGAGAATGAGTGCCGTTTGTTGTGGACAAAGAAGGTTTTTCGATATTTTGGTTCTGGTAACACCATTAATGAACATTGTGGATGGTCATGTACATTTCCACGATTATTTGTTTAAATTATTTCTTATTGGGGAAATGTTTATTTTAAGGTCATACGGTGGAATCAAACTAAATGTGAAAATGGATGATGGCGTTTGTTTTTTTTTTGTCTAACACCTAAAATAAACCAGCTATTAAAAGTGCATTTAATAATAAAACTGATATTAAGTACGACGGGGCCATAAACCTACCAAAAATCAGGTATTAACGTACATCACACCACAAAGTAAAATTACAAGGAAAATAAAAAATTACGGCATCCCGGCATAGGGTACCAAAGAAAACGTAATTTCTTAAATATATGTAGGTGGCAACACGGTTTTTCTCATGCCAAATTTACTAATTCAATGACGAGTTTTTATTCGTCTTGAGCAAAAATAAAAATAAAACTTGAGCAATCCATTCACCGTAACTGTTGATCCAACCTCATTGTCGAAAAAGTAAGGTCCAATGACCCCGCCGGACTATAAAACGCGCCACACAGTCACACGTTGAGGATGGAAAGGCTTCTCAACAATAACTTTTAGTTTTTCCGAGCCCCAGTTGCGAGCATTTTGCTTGTTGTCGTAGCCACCGACATGGATATGAGCCTCATCAGACAAGATGATTTTTCAATGGAATGCAAGATCATTTTCATGCATTTCAAGGACCCAATCAGCTAAGACACGATGTTGTTGAAGATCGGCCGGCTTGAGTGCTTGTGTTAAGTGACCTTTATAAGCCGTTTGTGGAATGCCCAATTCCAAAGAACGACGAGGAATGGACAAAACTTGGTTTTCTTCAACAATTTGGGCTACAGCAGCAATATTCTCTGTTGATCTTGAGCCACGTGTATACGAATTTTTTTCTTCACATCACTAACTTGTCCCAACAGCTTGAATTTTTCCACCAATTTATGTATGTATATATAAATTATGAAGAACCGAGTCCATAATGGCTGGAAATAAGAATTATATAGAGAATATTTATAAGAAGAATAAAAAAGTGTTACACAGTTTTATCCGTGGCAAATTTCATGTAAGTCTGACCATTGTTAGGACCTGTACTTTGGTGGGAACAGTCCGATTGGTCCAAATTGTTGTCCGCTTGTTTTGTGTATTATGTCTAAGAAATGAACCAACAATATGTACTACATTCCTTGAATTTATGGCAAAAAAAAAATTTTAAATTTTACAAATCACCAATCACAATTTTCCTATAAGCCCCAATGTTAGTCAGATGGGTGTCTTAAATAAATTTGCTTCAACTTAATATGTCACTATTTAGATTTGGGTGTTTATTCCACTGTGTCGAATTGTAATTGAGCGATTTCGGCACAGACGGAATCAGAAAAGTTGAGTTTCAACAACCAGTTGTTGTTTTGAGTATTATGAAAATTCAAAACAATGTCTAACTAATAAGAATTTTTGAGATATTCTTTGAAAATTGCTGGAAATATTCTTTTCAAACTATTCAGAAGACAAATTCAGTCGTTGATAGTCTTGCTATGGTTGAAAATGTCGAAGGATTGATATGTTCTAAATAAAGAAAATCTTTAAAGCGCTTTGTATTGAAAAGTGTTTTTGAAAAATGTTGAAATACTATCGCAGCAAATTTAAAGAAATTCTTGTTTCTTTATAAACTTTTTTTATTATTTTTTTTTTTATCTAAAAACATCTCAAGTAAATATCTTATCCCCCTCTCCTATTGTTTGTTTTGGCAAACATTTTCCCATGGAACCCCACAACAGACTCTGCTGTGCCAAACGAGTTAAGGCTAATAATGGCAAAATGTCTCAGCTGCTGCTGATGTTAACTTGCAAATATTTAAAGCGTTGGCAGAGAAATTTAATCTAATTTAGTTTCCTTTTCTCGTTCTAATCCTGCTGAAGGATATTTAATACTTTAATAGAAACAAAATACAAACAAGCCAATAAAGAAAGCAGGAGCAGGAGCCGAAGCCGAAGCATCGCATACATTAAACACAACTAAATGGTACTAACAAAATATATTCGTATTCCTTCCGTAGTCGCAAATGGCATTTGCTTTTGTTTTGCTCTGTTTGTTTTCACAAAAATGAAGCAGAGCATTTGTTTTAAAATAAAAAAAAACACACACACACAAATTCAAACATAAATTAATGGAAAGAATTTGTGGGGTGACGGTGGGTTAAAGATACGCAAGTTGAGAAGTATCTATATCTATCTAACTACTGACTACTCTGTGTAGTACACCACAAGGATTATACTGTGGGGAATTACCCTGAAATATATTCCTTTTACGTAAAGAAAATAACCAAAACTAAAAACAAGGGGAATCCTCTGAAGCAACAGCAAATAATGTTAACCGAAACAAGGAAAATATCTGTAAACGACACCACCAACGTCAATACGGCGGCGTCTCAACAAATTAACCGTTGTACATGACATTCAAAATGTCGAACACGGAAGGAAGGAAACGTTGTGGCAGCAGGAAGTAGACAAAAAAAACAGCACAGCACCACACAACTGTGTCTGTTGCATGGGTAGGTGGTTGGGGGCGATGCGAGTTAAGCATTTGCGCCCCAAAATTATATGGCTCGTAGAGACCTCCATTATGGCCCCGTTTTATAGGCCACGCCATGCAGTCAGTGTAATAATAACCATTTTCGTGTGGTGGTGATGCTGTTGTTAAACTGTGAATGAATGGGATGTTTATTACAAACAAGAGATTTAAATTCTTTAGCACCATTATAGCCAACCATAGCAACAAAAGCTGAAGTTCAAAGGATCAAATGACATTTTGTCATAAATGAAAGGGGAGAAATGTGAAAGTGCAAAAACCACTGAGCTATCGTTCAAATGAACGTATGTCCAATGTTAAATGGATGAAATCAAACTCAATTTGGATGCAATCAATAAACAGTTCAGCAAGAAGAATTTAACAACTCAATAGTCTACAAAAAAGGTCATTCATTATTTTATAAAATCATAATCGATATCACTCCGCTGGGTGAATTATCAGACGATCGAAAATTAAAAATTAAATTTACTTTGATAGTAAATAATAACAAATCAAACTGTTAATAAAAATATCATCCCATCTATCTAAAAAGTAATGTCACTAAACCAAAATTAACACGAATAAAACTTTCGCAACAAAGACATTCAATTAACTTTTCGCAAAGAACAAGTTTGGTGAATCATTACATTTGTTAGCAGAAAGGTTTCGTTTATTGAATTTTTCTTTGACAGAATGGAAGAGAATCTATTCCTCTTTCTAAAAAGCTCGTTAAGAAACCCGTTTCACGTAAAATTTGATAATAGGATTAATTTTTATATAACAAAAATATTTCATGAACTTTTTAAAAAATTTTAATAGAAAAAATATGTAGATTTTTTTAATAGAAAAATTAGTAGATCAATTTTTTTATAGAAAAATTAGCCGATCAATTTTTTATAGAAAAATTAGTAAATAATTTTTTTATAGAAAAATTAGTAGATAATTTTTTTTATAGAAAAATTAGTAGATAATTATTTTTATTGAAAACTTAGTAGATCATTATTTTAAAGAAAAATTAGTAGATCAATTTTTTATAGAAAAATTAGTAGATATTTTTTTTTTATAGAAAAACTAGTCGATAATTTTTTATAGAAAAATTAGTAGATAATTTTTTATAGAAAAATTAGTAGATAATTTTTTTATAGAAAAACAATTAGTAGATAATTTTTTTATAGAAAAATTAGTAGATCATTTTTTTATTGAAAAAATTAGTTGATAATTTGTTTATAGAAAAATTAGTAGATAATGTTTTTATAGAAAAACAATTAGTAATTATTTTTTTTATAAAAAATTAGTAGATCATTTTTTTATAAAAAATTAGTAGATCATTTTTTTATAGAAAAATTAGTAGATCATCTTAATATATATTTAGCCTCGACACTGATTCACTGATACACTGACTCTGTCACGCAGTACGTAGGAATTTAAATAGGCATTCTATAATTCTATAAATAATAATAAAAAAAATAATATTTTTTTTTGTACAGAAATTGTGGTTTCCCCAAATTTTTTTTTTACCAAAATTTTTTTTTTCCAAAATTTTTTTTTTACAAAATTTTTTTTTACAAAACTTTTTTTTCAAAATGTTTTTTTGTCAACCGATTTTTTTTTTCAACCGATTTTTTTTTTCAACAAAATTTTGTTTTCCCCAAAATTTTTTTTTTCCACAACATTTTTTTTTTCAACAAAAAATTTTTTTTTTCAACAAAATTTTTTTTTCCACAAAATTTTTTTTTTCAACAAAATTTTTTTTTCCTCAAAATTTTTTTTTCAGCAAAATTTTTTTTTTTCAACAAAATTTTTTTTTCCACAAATATTTTTTTTTCAACGAACATTTTTTTTCCACAAATATTTTTTACAAAATTTTTAAAATTAAGTAACAAATACTTTCTCAAGCAAATTAACGGGCGCCATAGGCGAAAAAATATGTAGATTTTTTTAATAGAAAAATTAGTAGATCAATTTTTTTATAGAAAAATTAGCCGATCAATTTTTTATAGAAAAATTAGTAAATAATTTTTTTATAGAAAAATTAGTAGATAATTTTTTTTATAGAAAAATTAGTAGATAATTATTTTTATTGAAAACTTAGTAGATCATTATTTTAAAGAAAAATTAGTAGATCAATTTTTTATAGAAAAATTAGTAGATATTTTTTTTTTATAGAAAAACTAGTCGATAATTTTTTATAGAAAAATTAGTAGATAATTTTGTATAGAAAAATTAGTAGATAATTTTTTTATAGAAAAACAATTAGTAGATAATTTTTTTATAGAAAAATTAGTAGATCATTTTTTTATTGAAAAAATTAGTTGATAATTTGTTTATAGAAAAATTAGTAGATAATGTTTTTATAGAAAAACAATTAGTAATTATTTTTTTTATAAAAAATTAGTAGATCATTTTTTTATAAAAAATTAGTAGATCATTTTTTTATAGAAAAATTAGTAGATCATCTTAATATATATTTAGCCTCGACACTGATTCACTGATACACTGACTCTGTCACGCAGTACGTAGGAATTTAAATAGGCATTCTATAATTCTATAAATAATAATAAAAAAAATAATATTTTTTTTTGTACAGAAATTGTGGTTTCCCCAAATTTTTTTTTTACCAAAATTTTTTTTTTCCAAAATTTTTTTTTTACAAAATTTTTTTTTACAAAACTTTTTTTTCAAAATGTTTTTTTGTCAACCGATTTTTTTTTTCAACCGATTTTTTTTTTCAACAAAATTTTGTTTTCCCCATAATTTTTTTTTTCCACAACATTTTTTTTTTCAACAAAAAATTTTTTTTTTCAACAAAATTTTTTTTTCCACAAAATTTTTTTTTTCAACAAAATTTTTTTTTCCTCAAAATTTTTTTTTCAGCAAAATTTTTTTTTTTCAACTAAATTTTTTTTTCCACAAATATTTTTTTTTCAACAAACATTTTTTTTCCACAAATATTTTTTACAAAATTTTTAAAATTAAGTAACAAATACTTTCTCAAGCAAATTAACGGGCGCCATAGGCGCATTACAACTTACTAGTTTTTTTTATAGAAAAACAATTAGTAGATAATTTTTTTATAGAAAAACAATTAGTATTTTTTTTTTATAAAAAAAATGGGTTTATAATTTTTTTTATAGAAAAACAATAAGTAATTATTTTTTTATAAAAAATTAGTAGATAATTTTTTTATAGAAAAATTAGAAGATAATTTTTTTATAGAAAAATTAGTAGATCATTTTTTTATAGAAAAATTTATAGAAATATTGGTAGATAATTTTTTTTATAGAAAAATTAGTAGTATTTTTTTTTGAAAAATTAGTAGATAAATTTTTCATAGAAAAACTAGTCGATAATTTTTTATAGAAAACTTGTCGATAATATTTTTATAGAAAAACAATTAGTAGATAATTTTTTATAGAAAAACTAGTCGATATTTTTTTATAGAAAAACTAGTCGATAATTTTTTATAGAAAAATTAGTAGATCAATTTTTTATAGAAAAATTAGTAGATCAATTTTTTATAGAAAAATAAGTAAATCAATTTTTTATAGAAAAATTAGTAGATAGAAAATTCATATAAAATTTGTTTAAAAAAGCATTTTTAGGGAGTAGAGACTTTATCTGATAGAAAAATGCATAAATAATTGTTTTAAGAGGAAGAATGGTAAAAACTTTTCTTTCTTTTTTTTGTGGATGAACTTTTCTCATTAAATTTATCTTTTTCAATTAGAATGTCCATTCCTTCTGAAAAAAGAGGAGGTGGAGTAGGTTTTCATGAATTTTGGGAACTTCAGTAAGGACATAACAACAATTCCGAAATTGTTTTGGATTGCGCCAGATTTGAGTTGAAAATAACTGTTTTGCAACATAAATCATGTCATAAATCGCTTACGTGACAAAGTGTTCAACAGCAAAGCGGTCTGCGCTCCTCTAACATACATTCTATGCCGAAAATCTGATAAAAACAGGAATTTTTCCTATCTTAAACTCCATTAAGCGACAAATGTATTTCAAGGATGTGGGTTGGGTGGGGCACGAAGAAAGAAAACGCATACTTTTGTTGGCATCTTCGTTGTCGTCGTCGTCCTTAACTTAATAATCATCATGACTGAATGCAGGAGAAGCAGGAAAGAAGTAGGGGGACGAGATTCAGGGTAAAAGCATAAAGAAAAATGTCATTAAAATAAGGTGTTCGTTCGAAACATCTCTTGATGTTTCCCTTCTTTGGTGGTGATAAAGGAACCTACCTACACAGCACTCCACCACCGCCAAAGGAGCACTGAAATATCCGAAGAAAAACTGTTGCTACCACACACACACCGAGCAAACGGACAGACAAGTGGAGAAGCGAGAAACACCATTTGTTTCATAACATTAGAGACAAATATTGTACAATTTTTTTTTACGTTTCTTCATTGTGTATTTGGGGTGGAGGTGTAGTTGGGGGACATCAGACGTCGGTGAATTGTGGGTTTCGGGAGGAGACTGACGGCCTCAGTTATGATTCTTTTGGCTGTTGTATGAACTTTTAAATGATGTTTTTGTTTTTTGTTACATGACTTGAACATGTGTTGTTGAGTTGGTGTTGATGGTCCTGCTGATGATGCTCCTCCAGATGATGGCGGTGGCAATGGTGTTGGCGATATTGGTGTTGCTGACTGTGATGATGGTTATAATCATCATCGTCGCCATCACCATGGCTGTAATAATAATAATAGTAGTAATGGTAATAGCGTCGGGGTGTTGCCAAATGATAATGGATTTTATGGATGCCGTAAATGACTGCTGCCTTTCGAATGTAATGTAGGGAGGTGCGGCGGATGCCTGCTGCTACATCGCAGCACTACGTCTAAACATTTCTAAAGAACGCATACACACACACAGAGAGAGAGATACTTTTCTTTTTTTCTACTCTCACCTACACACATAGACATATGTATATGTACGAGGGCCATACCATAGCACTCGGAAATAAATGCTAATTTTAATGAGTAATATCGGACGTGGTCTGATTTATCCAAAATAGTTTGTTTCCTTCGTAAAAGTATGTTCCTTCACCACAGCTGAGTTTTCCTTTGTCTAAATACGTATCTACTTTTTCCGATTTTATAATATTTCAAAATATTTCTAAAAAAGTCTTCAAACGTTCAACAACAGCTAACAGAAAGTCGTCAGTGATAATGACTTACGACTTCCTGGAAAAATTTACTTTTTACCACGCTCATTCACGTGAACCTCCTACTCGGACGACCGAGTAGCATTTGTTGATTTTTTTTCCTTTCATCTCCAAACAATGAGTATACAGCGCCACCACATACATTTAACTAAACATTTGCTTAAACTTTTCATGGTTTTGACTTAAAAGGAACTCACAGCACTGTATTGTTGGTACTTGCCTGCCTACTGTTTATGTTCCTTCCCCAAATACTTTTGAAAAGTTAATTATAAAGTCTGCGATAACACAATTGCGCATGGTAATAGATGACGCCGTTAACCCAGCAAACAGCTAAGACAATTTAACTACACATTCATGGGAAAGGGTTGAGAAAACTTTGTTTAAAGAAAAGAAAATTAAATTATTAATTTTGTAGAAACTGTTTTCGAATGATGGATAGAAAGGATCAGTGTAAAAACGTATCGAGAAAGACCTTGTCTATTATGAAAACATTCGTGAAGAGAACTGTTTCAAAGAAGAGGTGAATAAAAATTCGTGACAGAAAAATTTTTTATTTAAAGAAAATAATTCGTTAAATGAACTTTTTCTACAAAAATTCGTTGAATGAACATTTTCTAGAAATATTTATTAAATAAACTTTTTCTAGAAAAATTTGTTAAATTAACTTTTTCTAAAAAAAAAACTTTTTCTAGAAAAATTCGTTGAATGAACTTTTTCAAGAAAAACTCGTTGAATTAACTTTTTGAAGAAAAACTCGTTGAATTAACTTTTTGAAGAAAACCCCGTTGATTGAACTTTTTCTCAAGAAAAACTCGTTGAATGAACTTTTTCTCAAGAAAAATTCATTGAATGACCTGTTTCTAGAAAAACTCGTTGAATGAACTTTTTCTAGAAAAATTCGTTGACTGGACTTTTTCTCAAGAAAAACTCGTTGAATGAACTTTTCCTCAAGAAAAATTCGTTGAATGAACTTTTTCTAGAAAAATTCGTTGAATGAACTTTTTCTCCAGAAAAACTCGTTGAATGAACTTTTTCTCAAGAAAAACTCGTTGAATGAACTTTTCCTCAAGAAAAATTCGTTGAATGAACTTTTTCTAAAAAAATTCGTTGATTGAACTTTTTCTCAAGAAAAACTCGTTGAATGAACTTTTTCTCAAGAAAAATTCATTGAATGACCTGTTTCTAGAAAAACTCGTTGAATGAACTTTTTCTAGAAAAATTTGTTGACTGGACTTTTTCTCAAGAAAAACTCGTTGAATGAACTTTTCCTCAAGAAAAATTCGTTGAATGAACTTTTTCTAGAAAAATTCGTTGAATGAACTTTTTCTCCAGAAAAACTCGTTGAATGAACTTTTTCTCAAGAAAAACTCGTTGAATGAACTTTTCCTCAAGAAAAATTCGTTGAATGAACTTTTTCTAAAAAAATTCAGTGAATGAACTTTTTCTCAAGAAAAACTCGTTGAATGAACTTTTTCTCAAGAAAAACTCGTTGAAGGAACTTTTTCTCAAGAAAAACTCGTTGAATGAATTTGTTCTCAAAAAAAACTCGTTGAATGAACTTTTTCTCCAGAAAAACTCGTTGATTGGACTTTTTCTAGAAAAAATTCGTTGATTGGACTTTTTCTAGAAAAACTCGTTGAATGAACTTTTTCTAGAAAAATTCGTCGATAGAAAAGTTCAAGGAGAATGGGCTGTTCTACATAGAATGTTTGCTGAGATATTTTTTCCTAGAGCGATCAATTGAGAGTACAAACATTCGAGTCGAACATTTCATTCATGTTTATATTTAAATTCATTCAAAATTGAATTGTTGGCTGTGCAACTACAACTTTCGTAAAAGGAAATTAATGAGGTGAAAACTATTCCAAAGAAAGACAAAACACACTCCACTCCACAGCTTGGACAGAAATTCCTTTAAACGAAACAAATGTACATGATTGTACATTAGAGTAATAAATCTTTTCTCCAAATAAAATGTTGACATATCAATTGTATCGGGCAAAAAGTACAGACCAAAACTTTCACAAAAAATAAGACCAACCGAAAAATAAAGAAATGCAAACGAACCATTGAAATGCAAGCGAACTCGTATCCCCGGCACAGAGAAGAGGAAAAGGCTCCAAAATCCAACAACACATTCTACAGAAATGTCCGACATGCAATAGAAAGTACGAGTAAAACTCAAGCCGGCTAAAATCTAAACCGACAACTGAAATCAGCCAGCAGGAGCACGAAGGGGACAAGCAGTGTAAGAGGGTGGGAAACCTCTGTTCATGTCCATGTAAGCTGGTCATGTATTGCTGTCTGTACGTACGACGTTGTTGTTGTTGCAGTATAACAAAATTGTAACACAATCATTTGGTTTCTGTCTCGTTCGATTTTTCGAATACATTTGACTTCGAGTCTTACGGTTGGTAATGCGCCAAACATTTCTTTATGCCAAGTTGTTGCTATACCGGAGCGGAGTATATCTTCTATCTATTTCAAGACAGGTTAAGGCTAAAAATAAAATTAAAGCCTGTTGCCAACTTTTTATGCTATTTTTAGAAAGAAGAAAAAAAAACACACACACACAGTTGGTTTTAGATTTCATGTGCTGTGCTGCACCCCATGAATCCCCCGCACCACATCAGCCGATTAAGGCTGGATTGAGACTGAAGCTAGTAACAGCATGAGTATGAGCGAGCCTTACAAATGTCCATAAATTATTTGAAATTGTAACGTACGCTTTTATTGCGATACCACGTTTGCCGGTCTAATCCTCAAATAACTTTTATGCAAACAAACAAACAAACAAAAAAGGAATGCACAGAGCACATTTCAGTTGAAACTTTAGCGGGAGTAGATAGACACACAGATGATGTCAGGGTTCGGATGCATTTTATTTCCGCATCATTTTTGGTTGCAAATCAAATCGGGTTCCGTCGTTCCTATTCCGTTATAAAGAGAATCGGATTTTTTTTGAATTTAGTTTTATTTACACATTTTGAAATAAAAAAAAAAAATATTTTTTTTTATATTCCATTTTTCCCCCTTTTTCAAACTGAGACTGGTGGAAACTCTATTATGTTCCAATCCTATTTGTAAACTTAGTAATATTCACGAAATATGGTTTATCTATAAGTAATGTTGACTTGCTGTCTTAACTTTAATGCTTTTAAACCGTAAATAGATTAAGATCTTCACAAATATATTTTCTCTTAGTTTTTGTTTTCCAAAGAAACAAAAATCACTCACCTAGAATTAAAGTCAGATTTCCTCCTCCTCCTAGTATCCTGCCGTCGATATAATCATGTAATTTTACTGGTAGAAAATACCTTACATCAAATGAAGTTAAAAGGAATAATTAAGAGGTAAAACTAATAAAGACGAGTCTATTTTGTCTAGTGTAATCCGAACCCTGTCATGTTCAGAAATATTATGTGGCATTCACATTTTTTCGGTTTCTGTTTGTTGGAGATGCATACCTTGGGGGGGGGCAAGAAGTTCACGTCAAGTGTTGCGCCCATTTTCACGGATTAACAATAACTATGGCGGAAACCAAAACAAGAAAAATAAACCAACGCCAACAATGGATGATGGTGTTCCCTCTCTCTGGCACAGCAACCAAACAGCGAGCCGCCACCATTAACCAACACACTTGGTAAAGGAATCCTCATAGACCTCATAGACAAAACCCCACGAAGTACACAAGAATAAGACAAAAACTGAAATAAAATAAATTCAACATTATGATCACCAGAGAGAGAGAGAGAGAGAGGGAGTGAAAATCGTTACAACGCGTTGTATAAATGCTGGTGTCATAGAAAGAACTAAGCTTCCTCCTCATATCCACTTACGAAGGGACCAGAAGAACGACGATATTCTTTGCCTCACAACATGACCGCCGTTTACTGTACCCGTCGATGCATCCGTACTCCTCCATGGTGCAGGCAGGCATTACCGGCCGGCTAAGAAGGCTCAACGATGATAATGTGCCCGGTGCAATGGATTTCGGCTGGTTGGTTGTTAAGATAAGTTAAGGTTAACACAGCACACACATACGAGAGCATTGTAAAATATGTAAAGAAAGATAAGTTAAATGCTCTTCACATACTGCGGCTCTGATGGAACGATAAAAGATGCTGCTCATTTTGGGCGGGGAATGGGAAACATGATTAGTGTAAATGGAGTAGAGGGTGAGGAGTATAACTTCCACATACACACAATTGGGAGAAGGCAGAAATATGCAAAATGACAGCGAAGCCTAAGAAGGAGCATTTTTTACAAAAGTGTGGCTAAAAACGGAAGATTGGTGGAGAAAAAAGGTGAACAAATTAACTGAAACGATTTCGAGTTTATGGTGAATTTGGAATGTCACTTCGTTTTCCACTTCACCTAGAGTCACTTCATTTCTAGAGTAAGGTCTCAGTTTCGAGGTTGCAACCTCCTGCAGTCAAAAAACCATGACTGTACTGCCTCAAATACCAATTTAGCCTTTCAGGACAGAGTCTGGGTTTATTAAACAAAGGCCTGTTGAAGTTAATTAATGTAATAATTTTCTAGTTTTATTAAGTTTTTTCCTTCTCCGGGAAAAATTAGGCCCTATAGGCTTGGTCAAAACTTGATGTTAATAAATTGAAATTGATCTTAATATATATTTACCCTCGACACTGATTCACTGATACACTGATTCCCTGATTCACTGACTCTGTCACGCAGTACGTAGGAATTTAAATAGGCATTCTATAATAATTCAATAAATAATAATAAAAAAAATAATATTTTTTTTTTGTACAGAAATTGTGTTTTCCCCAAATTTTTTTTTTCCAAATTTTTTTTTTACAAAATTTTTTTTTTTTGAAAATTTTTTTTTTCCAATTTTTTTTTTCAACATATTTTTTTTTTCCACAAAATTTTTTTCTTCAACAAAATTTTTTTTTTTCCACAAAAATTTTTTTTTTCAACAAAATTTTGTTTTCAACAAAAATTTTTTTTTCAGCAAAAATTTTTTTTCCACGAATTTTTTTTTTCCAATTTTATTTTTTTTCAAAATTTTTTTTTACAAAATAGTTTTCTCAAATTATTTTTTACAAAATTTTTAAAATTAAGTAACAAATACTTTCTCCAGCAAATTAATGGGCGCCATAGGCGCATTACAACTTACTAGTTAACCATAAATATCGTTCTTGCATTTCTATAGCCTAGACAATGTATGGAATTGTATAGGGAGATCCGCAGAAATAAATCCTGTCGAAAAAAAACCGAAATTGCTTATTTAAAAAGCCCACGTAAAGGGGAGTGTCAAAGTTCTCGGCACAATTGTTCTCAATACCTACAGTGAGATTGGGCGCGATCTCTCGTTTTGTTGATGTTTGAGCTGTTGACACTTCATCTCAAGAGAGTTCGACAGTGGATAAAAAATTATTTCTCAAAATTTGTTCGTTGTAATTTTCTGTACAGTGAGTTGACTTTTTCCAAACCATGTGCCTATGAATGTGTTGAAAGATTTGCTCAGCGATGCGGGTGAAAGCATTGCCTCGCTCTGATCAACGTCATCAAGTGAAATTCAAATCGCTCTGGTAAACGCCGTCAAGTGAAATTTAAATTGCTAAAGCTAAGAAAAGGGTAATTGGAATCTTCTCTCCCTCCCTCTGTCTAACTCTCTCTCTCACACACAAGACAATCGAAGTCTCTTCTTTGAACCGTGTCTGTATCTCACAAAAAAATGTGTGTCATTCTAAAGAATTCTTTGCCGCTCGACTAGTTCCGAAAGACCTTCATATTCTGCAGAAACTTAATCAAGTAAAGGTGGTGTTCAAGACCTTTCCATGTACCAGTTTAGAGCGCACAACAAGCCGAATACTGGCTTATGTGTATGTCCAAGGACATGAGGCGGAGAAAATCCGCCTCCTCTTCTCAACCTAACCTAACCTAAAGGTGGTAGAAGTCATGCAGAAAGGAATCAATTCATAAGTAGAATTCGACGTAGATTCCAGAACATGAATTTAGAAACGGGTCTTATTTTGAAAAAGGCCTACTTGAAGGCGTTTTACATTCAAGATTATTCAGTTCCAGATGGCCTTTATGAATATATTTTTTTGTAAATTAATTATTTTCAATCCAATCGTAATGAGCAACATTTAGTTGTGGGAAATCCATGCGGAAATGTTTCGAATTGCATTTTTTTTTTTTCGGTTTACGATTATTAAAAAATGGCAGCAGAACGCACTGGTATTGCAATATATATTTTTTTTAACGCGCGAATATTTCAATGGCATTAAGAAAAATGTTGTGTAATAAAATATCAACTCAAGGAAGTCAAGTTGCATGTCGCATAAAACGATACTCCTCAACTCAACCCAATGCATCATTGATTGCATCCACTCTCTGTAATTGTGTGTGTGTGTGTGTGCATAGAGGAGTGGGTTTTGAAAACAGAAACAACGGTGGCAGCCGGGATGCAAGCACGCACACATAGCCGATATAGCCAACAGTTTATGTGCGACAACCAACGTGTGGCAACATCACACAGCAACAGCCATCATCGGCCTTAACAGTAGCAGCCGCAGCATGGCGTGTTGGTGCATTTAACGAAATATTCGTCGCATACTCACACTCACATTATGAGGACGGCGACAGACAAGTGGTTATTCCAGCCTTTCGGGTTTTTATTCCTTCGCGGTTTAAATTTTTTTCTTTTTTTTTTTGCATGTGCAGTACTTTTCGACTTTTTTCGACACCGAAATAATTGTGTGGAAAAAAAGAAAAGGAAATACATTTTAAAAACATTTTTAGAGTTTGGCTTTCAACCGCATTAAAGTAACACAGTGGAATTCTCCGCAGTTTCGTCTTTTGTGAGGTGAAAACATTTCATATTTCTTACGAACTAAAAGTAAGTCCTTCTCCTTCCCATTCATAAAATGAAAATACATCTGTAATTTAATTTGTATGTAATAAAAAAAATAATGATTGACCACCGCCGTTAATATTCGTGTGTCGGTATTAATGACAGCGAAGAGCATTTCAGGGTAGGCAACTGAAACCTGTTTAATGGGTGATACGTGAGTTCTTTAATACGTATTTATCTGCATATTAAAAGGACTACCCCGGAACATAATTTTGAGAATATTTTTTTAATAAACATTTCAAAGATATGCGTGAGAGAGCTTTATATTAGTTCCAACAAGTCATTGTTAGACTACGAAAAATCCGCTAAACTGGCAATATTTGTTTGTGCCACAGTCGACTAATACTTTAGCTGGAGAGTTTACTACTCTTCGAGTTGAACAGGGAGAATACTCTGCCTGGCTGAAATGAAATAACTACCAGAGCAGTGCGAAAAATAAAATCAATTTTTTCCAAGGATTTTGCAGAAACTTCTATCACAAGTTCTGATATTCAGAAATTATTTTTAAAAAGTTAAATTTTGTTAATTTTCAAATTCCACGTCGAACCTTTTATAAGAATTAAAAAAAACATAAACACTATGCAACATGTGCCATTTGGTTATTTTTATAAATCACACATACACAAAATAAAGGCTGTGGTAAGGTAGTTTGTGAGCGACCAAGGATCGAAATCGGATAAGATCATCAAACATTTTTAGCGGCTGTTTTCCACCTCTTAAATGCTGGCGACTTTACGATTGAGAGAGTAATCTCTAAGCCTTGTAGAATCTCTCTAGAAAGCATTAGCCGTTCGGAGCGGGCTTTAAACTGATTTAAGAGGCGTTCCCGTCTTTTTCTACATGAAATGTTAAGGGAGATAAATAAGTAGATAACCAAAAAGGTATATGACAGCTACCAGAAGGGGTCTTTACTAAATTCTGAATAAAAGCGAAAATTCTCCGTTGATTTCAATTATACCTCATTTTGATTGTAATATATGGTAAACTATTTAAAAACTTTTTGCCATTCATCAATTTCCAAGAATTGAAAAAAATTACATAAAAAATAGTTTGTCTTAAATTTGTTCATAACTCTGAGTCTGTAATTCAGATAAAAAGGCAATGATTTAAATCAAGGTTGATTTCGTTTGTAACATTTGTAATGTGAAGGGTTCCACTTTTTTGTTTTAAACGATTTTGTGTTCGTTTGTCAAAGTGTTGCCTTCAATGAGTACGAAAATGTCGCACTTTCTCCACTACATGATGAAAATGTAAAAAAAAAAATATAATTTGTCTGAAACCTCGTAACGGTTATTTAGGTTTTGCGAGTAAACATTTCCGAAATCGCATGTTGTGTCATCAATCCTAAACTTGTTCGTTTGTCAACATAGAAAGTGCGACATTTTCAGTGTGCGGATGCAATATTTTTAAAATGTTACACATTGTGTTTGCTTCTTTTTCTTTTTAAGAAAAATGTATTTATTTATTTATTTATTTTTTTATTTTTATTTTATTTAATTACAATACAAAGTAAATTTATATTCTAATTTTGGGTCCAAGGATAAACCGAGTGACAAAGACTATTTGGCTTGATTTTTTGCAGCGACAGACCAAAGCCTCTGGTGGGAATTGAACCCACAACCCCCACGCTGATAGGCAAGCACGCTACCAACTCGCCTACCGGGGCGCTTTTTTAAGAAAAATATTCACAATAATTTAGTGTTAATTTTTTTTTTTTAAATATTCATCGTTTTCAAATTACGACAATTAATGTCTTAATAAATTATATTTGGAAAAATGTTTGTACTCGGAGGATCGTAGTATCAGAATAGTGTAGGATTATTGATTTGGACCATAGTGTAATATTTCTTTTTAAAAGATGGCAAATTGACAAAATGGCAAAAATCTTTAAATATTTTTTTTAAAATTCCAATTAAAATTGGAATTTCTCAGAAGCCGTATTGGATGGGAAGTCGATTTTTCCAGTAATCAGAATTATCGTAGAATTTAGTGTGCACGAACATGGATAGAAATTTCGTAGGCCCCTATAGAATGCACACAAATGTTTGCCTTTGTTTTTCTAAGTTGACTTAGCATTACTTCACACGAATTTATTCAATCGGGGAATAACATGTTAAGTACACTTAGCGGCAATCCGAAATATACAATGTAAATGCTGAGCAGACTTAGAAATGAATGTTAAGTATACGTAAACCTTTTTAGAATGAACGTTTTTTGTAAACTTTAGTCGTATGCCATTGTGTTTTGATAGGATTGTCGGAAAAATTCGAGCTTAGCCGAATGCAAAAAACAATCTCACGAAAAACATGTTAAGTCGACTTGGCATACTCAGCAATTAAGCCATCATTATATGGTTAACACACAGTCCGTTTGTATGGTATTTTAAATGTATATCTGTTAATCAAAACCTTGCCCAGAAAGTCATATTAGAACAAACATCCGATTTTTTCAGGATGCACGCATCCAACTTGATTGGCTCAAATGAGAAATACAAATAAATAAATAGGTTTACTTGACGATTAAGGAACTTCTGGTTCATTCCATTAGAAATAAGGAACCATAATATAGAGAAGTTTGTAAAATTACATACTACATACATACCTTTTAAATTTTTCAGTTAAATAGTAACTTTATCTGAAATGATAAAAAAAAATGTCACGTCAATTAAAATACAATTAGTAAAAATGAGTATTAAACAATAATAATTTATAACCGATCTTAGAAATATTTTGTGTTTTTGTACTTTTTTTTTTTTTTTTTTTTTAAAATTATGACAAAAAAAAATGAATTTTTGCAGTTCCACTGCTCTGGAATGGGTTGATCGATTTTTACCAAACTTGTGTCATAGTATAAACTTAAATTTTAACAAAGAGATGCAGCCTCCGATTTTTCGTTAAAAAAAATGTGAAAGTTATCATTTGCACGCACATTTTCCATAGCCTTCAAAAAAAACGATAAAACGGAAAGTGTGTACAAAATGGAGTTCCAGATTGCGCCACGTACGCATCCGCCCACACAGCCCGTTATAAGTGATATGAAAAATAATTATCTTTGCTATATCTCAGTTTGGAGTTATGTACCTTTTAATAGAAAAACACACTTTACATCTATTTGCATCCCATTACTATTGATATTAACTACAAATGTCATTTCATTACCTTCAGGATGAATTCTAGGCAAATACGAATGACTTACCAAGTTCTGAATTTTCCATTGAAAAATATTGTGTGAAAATGTAGGATGAAACGGAGACTCAGTCAGTATTCAAAACATGAAAACATTTTTCCCAAAACTCTTTTTTTCGAAGTCGGCCTCTTTCATAACTTTAAAACTACTACAGCAATTCTTTTGAAGATTTAACCACTGTTTAATAAACTCGCGTTTTTATCATTAAAGAGTTCCCAAAAAGTGAACAACCTTCTCAATTTCCCCTGGGGAAAGCGATGATCTAAAGAGACTACTTAGAGTTATTTTCAGAAATTTCCGAAAACTTTTACACAATATTATTTGCACGCATATATTATTTGCAAGTATAAATTTACTGAGTCGTAAAAAATATAAAAAATTACCGAAATTAACATGAACTTTGCACGAATTTCTGAATTTTCATTTTGTCATACAGTTTTGGATCATTTTTGCATAAAGTTCCTAATGTTTCTTTCTAATCCTAAATTTTAAATTCTGAATCGTAACAAAAAAAGGTTAAGTCCGTGAAGTATGTAAATGGACCTTTAAAAAATTGCTTTAGGATGGAAAAATGTTGTGATAGTCAAGATTTTTTAAATTTTTCTGCCATAAATAAACTAAAACCGATTGAGCATTCGCTGAAGCATGTGAAAATCCTAAATTCAAAAAAAAAACGGGAAAAAAACTATAAAACCGAGTACCTTTTTCAAGCAAAATTAGAATATAAATTTACTTTGTATTGTAATTAAATAAAAAAAAAATCGTCAAAACTACGAACAAAAATTGATTATCGTGAATTTGGGTTTATGTCTATAACACGAGTGCCACTTTCAAAATTCATATTTTGGTTCATTTCAGGCGAATTTGTTTTATAAAAACAAGGCTGTCAATGCGATCTTCTAATATGGTCCTTGAGTATGCTGAAGTAGACCAAAATATGATTAATTTGATTCATTCAATGTGCAAACAAGAAATATCACAATTACCATAATTTCCAATTTTTGATGTGTTCTGGTCAATATTCGAATAGATATTTAATAATATACATATTTATACGATATTTCGAATTTTATATAAATTTAAGGTTATGTACACATAGGTACATTTAATAGTTTACCGACTACATAATGTATTATAATTAGTGTGTCTGTTGTATGTGCTTACATTTTCAATCCATTTTGTTGGGATTCCGTTATTTCAACGAAGAAAATGCCCATAAAGACGATGCGGGGATAACAAAAAAAAAACAAATCCTCGGTAGAGACAACGAAGACGATGCTCAAAATGATGGAGAGATCAACGTTTAAATTTAACGCCACGTTTTAATAAAATAGACCATGAATTTATAGCAAATAAATTAAAAGCCCTCAACGACATCATGGCATATGACGACGACGACGGCGGCGGCAACGAATTCACCACAAATTGATTTTTAATAAAAAATTGTTTAATTAACATCTTTTTATTTCGATTTGTTTCGTTTCTTTCGGCGTTAGTTGGACGACGATAAAAAAACCACCATTCGACGAGCGTACGAACGAAGTCTATACAAATGATTAATCGCAAAAACCACACAACACACGAAAATACTTTCAAAAATTTCCAAGAGACGAAAAAGAGATGAGGATGACAATGCCGATGCCGATGCCAGTGGAGAAGAGAACAGGCCAACACATCCAGTCAGACGATGGTATCTATAACAGAACCAGAGTCAGTCAATACAAACGAAACGATGGATTTCGTCGTCGATAAAAAAAAATACTTTTTTAAATCTTTGCTTTTTTTACAATCTATGTAAATCTTCCTTTTATTGTTTATCACTACTATTTGACGACACTTTCTTCCTTGTTTCTTAGATTAACATTACATTCCTTGTTAACGGTAGTATTTTCTTTATATCTTTGATTATTTTCTTTCTTGTTTTTTTTTTGTTCTTTTTTTGATGAAAAAAAGTTTAGTTTGTGTTTAGGATTTGAAGTCGGTCGGTCGGTCCTTTTGCTACGTAAGCAAGCAATCAACTGATGTGAAAAGCTGAAATTAAACTGCAAAACCCGCCACATTAACGAGCGGCAAATAACATGAGAGCAGGCCTAAAAGCAGCAGCACACCACAACATACCAGACCAATTCAAATACCAACAACACCAAAGTTGTACCTTTTTTCTTGTCTGCGATTCTATTTCTCCCCGTATTTTTCTGTTTTTTTTTTCTACGTAAAACTCTTTTGCTGGAGAGTGTTGGCTCTGGATGGCACTCTCTGGAGGAGAACACACGAAAACTAAACTTAATGTGAGGAAACCCGTATGAGAACATACATTATTAGCTATTGTTTGGTTCAGGGAGTTTCGTGTGACTAACGAACAGTGGCGCAAAAGCATATTCTTTCTTTTTGGGTAACGCGATAAAAAAAACAATTTCGTACAGATGTGACAATATTTGCAATTTTTAGTTATTCACAGAATTGTTTCAAGTTCGATTTTTAACCTTCGGAAAAATTGAAATATTTTTTTTTAAAAAAATCTTTTGACGAGGTAAATACAATTTAGAAGAACTTTTAGTATTTTTTAATCAAGGACCTTTGCCGAAAAATGCAAAACAATTCAAAAAATTAATAATAGAAATTGTCTATACAGACAATGTCCGTTTAAGGCGGTTAATTCCTTCCTCAAGAATACCGCGGAAAGTGAAACCGCGTTAATCGAATAAAAGTAAACAAACAAACAAATTCGTGAGCATTCGCAAAGCAGAATCAAGCAAGACGCCAAAAGAGAAAAAAATTTGTGAGCATTCGCAAAGAAACATCAAGCAAGACCCCAAAAGATAAACCAAAAGTATCTCAAAAAAAAAACGGAAAAATATTGAAACCGCGTTATAACGAATTCGCGCTAAACGAAATCGCGCTTAGCGGACATTGCCTGTACTTGAATTTCGATGGTGTCTGTACATTTAAAATTATACAATTTTTATGTACAGCAGAACAAATGTATGTAATCTTTGTTGTACAAACGAATTCGGATAAGCGCACGCCATTTAATTTTAAAAAAATTACTTAATTGATGGGATACGAACACCGCTTAAGACAAATATGGCAAAAAATAATGTTGTGTCGAGCAAAACAAATGATCTATTTTCATTCAAGCTCATTAATATTGAATTTAAATCTTTGTACTAAAGAAGTCGCAGTGTGGAAAAATCTGTATTCTTACTTTTCGGTAATAAATATTGTCTGTAACGTTTTTGCTACAAAATTATATATCTGGAAATGCGCAATATATTCGTATAATTCCTCCATATTTATTGACTCGAATACCAACAGAAAAAAGTCATTCATTTCAAAATCGAACAGCATTATTACCTACTTTACTCATCTCTTTAAATAGAGACTTACACCGGCTTTTGGAATACTTAGGCGCGAATAAAAAAAACGGTCGCTAGTATGGAAACATTTTATGAATTAACGTATTTTTTCAATTTAAATTTCTGTTTATTTAATCCAACTGAACCCTTTTGGATCATACGTTGATAGATACACATTTCAGATGAAAAATGCTGCAGCAGAGTGTAATATTCGTGCAAATATTTTGTTTGCAACCTTAACAAATGTATATTTTAATAGTCATTTTTGTAGATGCCATTCACAATATTTCACCAAAAAGTTAGTCTTTACATTCATATGCCGTGTTATACATTTCAAGCCTTCAATAAAATCAGCATATACCACTGTATATCAATTGGTGGCCAACAAAAACTCCTCTCTTCGGGTCTTTCACAGTTTAAATTTGGAGCATAAATATGAAATAAGTCTCTCGCTCGCTCATTGTGTTTAATCGAATGTACAAAGAGAAAATTTTAAACGAGTCAAGGAATGAACGACGACTACCACAATAGCAAGGAAGCACACTAGTTACACACACACACGGGCAGCCTTCTTCTTAAGCTCTTCCTGTAGCTTTTTGTTTCTGTTTCTTCGCCATGGAATATGGAATACATGTGAAATGAAACAATATGAAAATGTATGCACGAGGAGTGTAAAAGACCGGTCGACGGACGTAGCGACAAAAAAAAAGCACACACACGCAACACCTCGTACAACATTATCACTCGCATACACACATAGCATCAAGTTCATCACGACACAGTGTACACGCAGGAGTCGTTTGTGTGGCAAGCGAACAAGGCAAGACGCAAAGGAAGAGCAACAGCATCTCCAACCCTGTAGCTCAAAGGAGAAAAAACGGAGAACAAGATGAAGAGGATCAAGAAAAAATACATAAAATTTAAAAAAGTTGCTTTAAATAAACGTTGGTTGGTCGGTCGGTCAGTCTGTCTGTCGATGTGTTTGTTGCTTGGCTTGTCAGTCGTTCGTCTGTCCTTCGTTTTTTTTGTTGGTTCTTTCTTTAATATCATCACACTCCATACATCCACTCTTGGGTATATGTATCTGAAATGCTGAGGCTGAAGCTGAGAATGAGACTGGAAATATGGATGCGTATGGTGCTGTTGGTGATTGAGGAGCTTGTGTGGATGGATGGCATGTTACGTCCCCGACGCACAGTGGTAGAGTTTTCAGAAACAATAATCTGTGCTCTTAAAAAACTGGCCCTTACATTTTGTTTTTGTTTATAGCTCACTAAACTTTGGAGACTCCTCAAAAATGTTGCTAAAAATAAAAATAACAAATAAGTTGAGGAATTCTACATATTTGTACATAAATATCTCGTATGTCCATAAAATAGATTTCGCTTAATCGCTCTTAAAGTTACTATCTTCAGAGTTGCAGTTGTTTGGAACCTCATTCATATATACCGAATTCAATTGCTACGTCATTTGAGAAAATTAAGGACTACTTTAAAAAAAATTGCTATAAAAGTTCGCAAAAGTTCCCTTGGGAAAGATTTATAATTCTTGTGCATTTGTACATACTTACTTCATAATAGGATGACGTGTGTCGACTTTAAAAAATGGGACCCCACTGTGAGCCTCATCCATAATGTATGTGTTTGTTTTTTTTTTCCTTTCTTCTTGTTAATGTACACACACTTTTGCACAAACGACGACGGACGGACGGACATACACACGTTGATACGTGTATTTTTTTTCCCCGGCTTGAAAGTTGGGTTGATTTGTTCTTCTTCGCCTCTTGCGTTTTTTTTGCGCTGTCTTATTTTTTTTTTTGCTCCTTCATTTGTTGTTGGTTTTAACATATTGTCGCTTGAGTTGCGCGGCAAATGTGTTAAATTTGTGCGCGCGCCATTTTTTCCTACTCTTCTGTTGTGTCTTTTTTTTTTTTGAGATGTTGGTATAGTTGTTGTTTTAGATGCTGTTGCTATTTCATATTCAACTTTGCGTTGTTTTTTTGCTTGCTTTCGTTCTCCTTGCTGTACATAGGCGGTTATCCCCACTCTCCTCCTTAATGAACATCATCTCATTTGTGACAACACAACAACAGACAGCAGCATCCCATCAAATATGTGTGGTTGTTGTTGTTGTTAAATACAACAAAAACAAACCCACCAACGACAATCTCTCTCCTATTCAACGGGGAGCACAAGTCGTTATTTTTTCATTTTTTTTTGTTTCATTTTAATTAGAGACAGGGCTAGGATTTGACCATGAAATGTCAATGCAAGAACATGTTTAAACACTTGTCACCAGTGATTCGTTTAGTCAGCATACAGTAGAGGCGCTGTCATGGAAAACGCAAAAAGGATCTAAATGTAATCAGTTCAAAGTTTGTGCAGAATATATTGTAAATTACACAGCCCGGAAATTCAAATCAACTTTTTTCCAAGTAATTATCCAAAGAGGATTTTAAGTGTAATAGAAAATTAATGTTTTGAGAGTTTAACTTCAAAAACTTTATCTTTATCTGATCAGATTTAAATCAAAAACATGTTGTTTCGAATTTTAATAGCATAAAACTGTGTTAAAAAAAAAGTGGCATAACAATAATGCAACGCATTACACATACTAAATTATAATAAATTATAATTATTATGTACTTCACAATAATAATCTACAATCAGAAAAGAGAATATTCGCTTTCGCAGTTATCGACTTTTGATATAAACAACCCAAGAAAAAAATGTTAAGTCCCAAAGAGTCCACAAAGTTTGCGCATTAAAAATGCCCTAATGCAATTTTTTTTATATATATAATTCATTTTATTACCATAAAAATATATTTACATAAATTTTGTTAAAAGCCCCAGCGCCTATTACCATTTTAGAGGCTGATTTTACCCTCTCAGACGACATTTTTCTCCATTTAGGGAACTGCATTTTGAAAACAGCTATTGTTCGTCAATATTTCTTTTGCCATTTACATCGATATAAAATAAATAGAAGAATAGAAGGAAAATCACTATTTTTTTTAAATAAAGCTGAAATTACTAAAATAACTCAAATAAAATAATAACTATAATAACTGACTTTATTCAATTTTATTTCGACACAATAGCAAACAATTTGACAACAGCCGTTTCTTGTGAGTATAACAGTTGATTGTGAATGATTATGACTGAGTTGCCATATTCAAATTACTAAATGCAGTATAAATTCCGTTCGATTTTGTTCATTTACGTTAGAGTTTGGGAGGAAATAATGCACGAGTTAATTTGCACGAAGTCTGCGAATGCGCATTAACGCTGTCATCCGTCCAGGCTATTGTCGCAAATGCATATGATGCATTTGTTCGAACATGCAACATATGGCAACACTGCAAAAAAACATTTGTGTTCTAAAAATCAACAACAAAGCCGATGAAACGCAAACAGCAAAAATCTATGCACATTGTCAACTGATCACAGTTGCGCATCACATGCATTTAGGAGAAGGCCTAAACTAATATTTTTGAGAACCTTGAGAAAAATGTTGTTAACCAATTACATTTTTTTTTAAAGATGAAGAAACCTGTAATCTGATGTTAGAATCGTGTCAGCCATTGAAACACCGGTTCGCCGAATAAGTGCATGAAAAAAAAACATATTAACGTCTCGAAAACATTTCGAGTGACTCCTCCTAGAAGCCTGAAAATGTACAACAGATTTGTACTGAGGAATTATCACTTATTTGAAATGCATGCTTTGAAAGTTTCACTATTTTTTCTACAGAAAATCTAGGATGCTGTCCGTTATTTCAAAACATTTCAGCGCCACATTTGAAATGTTCTTCACCGAAAAATACAACCCAAACCCTGTCCCTGAACTTGTTTTCTTATCTCTGCAAAGTTGAAAACCTGCTGCGTGTTGATGCTTATGTTCTACGACAACGAAATATACAAGAAAAAGCAAAAATGACGAAGGAAAAAGGAACCTTTCGTCGTCATCATCTACAATCGCATACACATAGGTGTGTCTGAAAATACGCCAACTCTACCTGGTTGTTGGTGTATAGTTAAACTCACCGTCGCCTTCTGCAACAACGACAGCATCCATGTCCACCATCCATAGCCGCCACAAATTCACATCGTCATCGGCAACACGTCGAAAAAATACTCGTTATGATTTTGCAATTTTATTTGTTGTTGTATTTTTTCTCGATATTTTTGCCGGTTTTTTCACCGTCATTCTTCTTTTGGCATTCCTCCGCCTTTTTGTTGTTGCTGCTGCTTTTCAAATCAAATTCATTCATTATTTTTTGTGTCGCGCAGTTGCCAAGCGACAGAAACTGAATAAAATTAAGTTAACAATCTTTGTGTTATATGTTATGTTAGCTATTTTTCCTTTTTCCAGGTTCCTTCACACACTATCTTCGTTGGAGAACAAGAAGTAATCGAAAAAGTTGCTGCGGAAAATTGAAGCAATTTTAAGAAACTATTTCTCAATATTCAGTCTCAATACAAGACACAACAAGGCGTCCATACTTCTAGAATATCTGTATTTAATTTGAAAACAGTTGGGAAAGGCAAATGCAAACAAAGAGCAGTTGGAGGAACCCTTTGGAAGAGAAACAAACAAATGCTCTTTCCAGCGGGTTTACAACCGTTCTCAATAGTCTCTTCGCTGGCACTCTCCGTTCGCTGCTAAAACAATAGGAATATTGACAATGATTGTTGCTTCTTCTCTCATGGCGTTTGTGTGTCATGTGCAAATTTCCACCCCAAAATCATTGGGAATGTGGCATGACAAACATCACGAAGGAGAAAGCGAAGAAGTAGAAGGGAGAAAACCCAACAGTCCTACGGGTTAATGTTCGATTTACTTCTTCAGAGTAGACCGACCGACTGGTGGCCACCATACCGTCACCATATACATGCATACAAAACTTTGGTCACATATTCCTTTCATTTCATTCCCCTACTCGCTGAATGATGGAACGAACCAACTTCATATAAAAGTTGCAATTTGTTGTTGGCTGTGTTGATAGTGGGGAGTTATGATTTTAGCATAAAATGCAAAAATTCTTCCAAACTTAATTACGACGACGGACCAGGACAAAAAAAAAAGATAAAAGGAACACAAGAAACATATAAGATAACGAAGAGATTACAAAGGAAACTGATGAAAAGAACTTCTATCCTATTAAACTTGATTCGATTTTTTTGCTCAAACTGAATCAGAAACTCGGCTTATTTCTGCATACAACAATGTTTGTGCAATCACCACATATTACATAAAGTGTGGCCCATCCGCATGGATTGTAGGAAAGTGGCATCGGGTTTGGACTCGATTCGATTTGAATTTGGCGGAGTACAAAAGTATTTTAAATTATTTCAAATTACATTTGTTCGGAAAATTTTAAATCCGATTTTTTACGATTAAATTTCGATTGTCCACTACTGCATGAACACATTTATATTAAACGAGGTCTGTTTCGCCCCTGTAGAACAACTTGATAACTTCATTATTGAGATACATTTTTTTAAATTAACATTGACAATTTGTACCCCGCGACCTTAGAACATATTAAACATTGATGTTAAGTTTTCTCAAAACTGCCTTGGTGCAGTTGGAACCTTGATGTTCTAAAGTTGCGATTTGTCAACTTTTTTATTTAAATTAAACCTCAGATCGGTTATGTGCCACTCCAGGAAGACGTCATCATCGTAATACATAGGTATGTATATAAATAGTTTTACCAAAACCAATTCAAACTTTGTAAACAATTTTACTGCCTGTTTCCATAAAACGAATTTGTTCGTTCGTTACAAATTGTCAAAATTGAAGACGCAATAAAATAGATTCTTATCAGTGATGAGAGCTTATTGTTTTTGGAATTGTGTTCCATTTGTCCATATCTAACATATATCTGAAACCCAGAATTGAATCATGTCTAAAATCCATTTTATAACTCTTCGAATATTGTCGATTTGTAACGAACGAACAAATTCGTTTTATGGAAACAGGCAGTTAGTTTCTTTGTATGCTTTCTGAGTTATTTATTAAAAACAAAAAAAAAAACATACATTTTTTTTAAAAAATATTTTATTTCATTATTATCTGATAAACAAAATGAAAGAGGAACAACGGAATACACATACGAGTACATATAAAGTACAAATTAATTCTAATAATAAATTTAAAACAGTTGAGAAAAAGTTACCGTGACACTTAAAGCCGTTCTTCACATATTAACACTAAATTCAAATACCGTAGGTAGTTTAGTAGTAAGTGCAGAATGCTACTATCAGACTAGCCATTCCTTGGACCCACATAGCATTATCAGTCTGTCTACGTAAGTGGGATACGATGACTATTATATATTAAACACTAGTTCCTCTCCGAATGAGATCACGAAACATTTTGATGCGGCAGTTTACACTTTGTAAGTGTCAAAGATCTTATGAGTATGAAAGTTTCTTTACGGCATATAGAGAATACTCTACTACAGCTGTGCATGAATTCATGCACAGAATTTTATACAAAGTGATTTTTTTAAGAAATTAATCGCGTTCATTTACGTTTCAACAAAAAATTCAATACGAGCGGAATGTTGGTTCTAATACGTACTACTCTTCAATCGACAGAAGTTATCAAATTTGCCAAGTTAGTTGCAGCGAATATCAGCAAAAATAAACTAAAAGTCCTGCACAATATTTTAGTATTTCTGTATTTTTAGAGATCTAATACCAAACGAATAACTGTAATGAATTAATGTAATAACCATAATTAGCACGTAAGCAAGTGAAAGTAGAACAAAATTTCCAAAAACATGAATTTTTGGCAGATATCTTAAGTTGGCCATTTTTTATAAAGTAGCTGCGATCACCAAGCTTGTTCTGACGTTTGTATGCAAAGACATTTCAACAATTAATCAACACATAATATAATACGGACAAATATAAACATTATGAATCATACTACATATTTTGGTTTAGGTGACAAAGGAATTTATTTTGCTTGATTTCTTTCAGACTTGTAAATGCTCGACGTCTGTAGTCGAATGTAGTACTGTTACATAATAAACAATGATTTTCGTGGATTTTGATGCCATATGCAATTATCAATCATTAAAACGATTTTTTTGTTTATTTGTTTCGCCCTTTTGCATTTCAGGTGACGATATGTACAAATATATAATCACTAAATTAATATGGATATACGTCATAAATTTCATAAACTTGTGTAGGACAAGTTTTCAATTGTCAAGTGTTATGGTTTTTGTAAGGCTAAATTATAATTCAAATGTTGCTAAATGAATTTTGTATTAATTCAGTATTAGATTAATTCAGAAAACGCCACTGATACTTTATTATAAATTTTATGTCTAAATAAGCCATAAACCCCCTTGAAGAAAATGCATTATAAATTCTGAACGGCTGCTTTTATTAAAATCGGATTCTTAATAAACTCCTACCGTAGAGTAGGTTCACAAAGTCTCTTCAGACATCTTTATTTGTACAGTGTTACATATCAATACCGTCGTGTGTAATATTTAGGGCCGGGTAATTACTAGGCCATTCGATATTGTAGTGTTGTAGTTCTTGGCCAAACATTTTTATTATTTTTCAGCACATTTTGAAACTGTGCTATGTTGATAGCTTAGTCTGTCAACATGGAACACTTTTAATCAGCTGTGATCATAGTGGAAATAAATCCTTTTAAAAGACATTAATAAACCTATCTCACTTCAGAGAAAATGCAAAGCTGAAATGAAAAAGTGGAAAATGATTTGGCACAAGTTACAGGAGCTCCAAAGACAGCTATGCAGCTTCTGAACCGTGTGCAGAGGAGTACTATGGTGGTGGTAGGATATATCAACCTTTATTGTCTCCCCTCCGCAACGCTGGAATGCGGGTTTTGTATCCCTATTATATATATATTTTAATTGTATCTATTCATCAGGTATCCGTCGTCAGGTTCCTGACGTTGCAACATTTATACGTTGGTTGTCAAATGGCCGGTTGACCGGACGACGCACTATAGAGAAAATTCGTTCTTCAGCCCAACTGTTCGTATGTGGAACAATCTTCAGACAAGTGTTTTTCCTGCCTGCTGTTACATTTTCAAATTCAAGGCCAACGTCAACAAACACTACTCTATTTGTTCTCTCTCCATTACCCTCAGTTCCTATCGCTAACACAGTGCATTGCATTCATAGAGGACATCACCTGGGTGTTAGTCGAAAAAAACGAATAGAGAAATAAAAAGTTCTTTTTCTCAACAAGGCGATTATTTCTCCCAAAGAGATTGGGAAATTAACTTTCATAGATCATAGATGTTTAAAACAAATCTGAAAACAATTTTCAACACTATGGAGATTAACAAATCGAACATGATACAACCTTGGTAGTATACTTTTCTATATTACAAATGCATTGTTCATGAAAAGATAATCTGCCGACTGTTAAAGAAAGTTTCTAAAATGTATACAATAACGAAATTGAAAATCCAAAATCATATTATATTCATTGGATAAAGTTCGTTTTATAATTCTCATTCAATTGGGTTGTTGTGTTGCTTGACATACAAAACCCTTGGAAATTCATCAACAATTTTAACAATCAGAAAAATAAAGTATTAAAATAATAAAACAATTCATGGAGATATTACAGAAATTCCCGTAAGAAACATTATTGTAATACACCTAATTCGGTTTTTACGCGAAGATAATTGATGGTGGCTACACTCAGGCTCAGGTCAAAGATCGTGTGAACTTTTTATTCTGGCCATGGTAAAAAGTGACGTTTTTGCCACATAAATTGGTAAAGTTAAATGATGATCTGCTTACAGTTCTTATTCATCTTATTTTTAGCTGATATTTAATATGTGGATCCTCCCAATTTACATGGATACTTTATAATATTTTACGTTACTTTTCGAGCAACATATCTGTCGCGTAGTAACAGAATTAGGTGTACAGCTTAAATAAATAAATAGCTTGTTTTAAAACCCTAACATTACCAACCAGACAAGAAAAACCTTATACAACGTCTGCGAAACGCGATTATTAAAGTTAGTAAATTTCACCACATCATCGTGTTTTATAGAAAAAAGTTGTGTTAGTTGTGTGGCTTCTAGGTCAGCTACTTACAAAATTTCACATTTTTCTTTTCATCAACATTATAGTATTCTTTTTTTAAAAACAGATTATTCCGAGTGGCATTAAAACCTAAAATGAGTTTCATGCGATTTTCATGTACGGACTTACTTCTATAGATCAGGTAAAATATAGGCCATATGAAATGGCAAAAAGCTTTCAAAGTTTATGGAAGAACAAATGCTGAAGTTATTTTTTCAAATTCAAGGCAAACATCAACAAACACTACTCCCTCTTTTTTTCTCCCTCCTTACACTTCTTTACTAACGCTAAGATTTAAGTGGATTTGATTATTTCTAATGGATTCCTCTGAAAATGTACGTGGACTTAATTTTTTTCTAATGATTTCCTTATTTTATGACTCTGGGGGAATTATTTTTTTTTGAAAACACCTATAAGTTGTTCAGAAATTGTGTTTGAATTTATATCAGATTTTCAAACGAAAATATGGATTACTCATTTCCTAAAGTTGTATCAGATCCCATTTCGAGGAAATTTGATATCACATAGTATTTCTACGTATCCTACGAACGGTATACTCAAGCATTCTGTGAAGAATGATGTATGATAACATACAAAAGCAAATATTTAAAAAGATTCTATATAAAACGGTAGACATTTTCATGACATTGAGGTAGCAGTATCAGTGGAATCCACGTGAAACTATTGGACAATAGATTGGTAATATTCTGGTGGTATAAAGTATTGAGGCAAAGGTAACATTGAAAAATATTTATAAAAGTGATTAAGAACATTTAAAATCTTAAAAAGAAATAAATATATTTAAAACTATTGTAGCGCATGGCGTTTCCTTTCATATACTTCTCGTGCAGTATAAAACTGAAGATGAGATGGTGGGATTATCGATGATTTCGTAGTTGCTGACTTAAGCGATGATTTGGAGTTTTGTTTTATTGCAATGGGCGATTTGGCAGGAAATGATTTTCGGGCAACATTTGCATAACTCGGCGGCAGTATTATGGGCGACGATGAGGAGGATGTTGAGGCCAACGATGATACAGTAGACGTACCGGAATCATTAAAAGTATCAGATTTTAAAAAACGTTTAAGTATTGACGATGATTTGGCATTGGAATTTTCACTAGAGCTTATAAACGAACTGTCGCAGATTTCGTCCAGATAATTGCGGTTGTTTGTTTCATTTACCTTATGATTTAGCGCCCTTCCCGTTGGCCACTCCTCCGACGTAGAAGAAACATTGTCATTAATAGCTGTTTTGAAACTATTCTGATCATTGCATGAAGACCGTGTCTGGGAAAAACTACTTTGCGATGAGCTGGCAGCGTCATCGTCGATCTCCTCCTCATGTAGTTTCCCATACTGATGCATACGTTCGGCCTGCAACAACAATGTGCAACGTTCTACTTGGGCTTTACTGTAGCCAGCCCGGGATACATTCGAATCGTTCAAACTGCTACCGGTAAAGAAAGAGTTGGTATTTGTGTCGCAAGTACTAGAGGATGTGTTTAAACTTTGATTTCTGCTGCTCAATGGCAACAATTTATCCTCATTATTTGGTGGGTAATTGTTAGATCCACTTTCACAGCTGGAAGAGGAATCGGAGATTTTCGGTTTCAATTGAAACAGTTTGTCATCAAAGAGCAGTGGTACTTTCCTTCGTCCATTCTGCATAATCAGTACATTTTTTTTCACTGGATATGTGGAAATGGTAACCTTTTCATTAAGCGGCTCCTCGACACTGGGACCCAAACCAAAATGTCGCATCATGGCAACCACTTCCTTTTCGGCATCTTTATCATTATCCCAGTCATTTACTGTCGGCTGTTCTCCCAACGGCTTTGTGCCCGCGATACGGTGTACTTGTGATATAACATGCAGACGATCGTTGAACTTTCCGGTTGTCTCATATTCATCTTGTTGCTTTTTTAATAGACGCTTTTTGGTGGCGGCGTACTCGATATGCGATGCGGGCCGTGGATAAAATGGCTGCTGATCAGGTACTGAGAGAGCTCCAAAAATAAAATCATGTTCGGGTTGTAGACTTACAATCTCTTCTTCAAAGTCGGTGCTGGGTTTCCAGGTCATAATGTGTGCAGATAGTTTTGAATTGTATGGACGGTTGTATATTGCGAACTGAGGTGCTTTATTTAAAAGTAGTAGTATAAGACCTGTAATGCAAATTATTTACAACATATTTTGTTCTAAATGAGAAGGAAGTGTGCTTTAGAAAACGTATAAATATTTGACGTAGTTTCTATTCTATTTGACGTTGTGATGGAGATGTTTATGGAAGAATTGAAACAATATAGGGCAATTTTTTGTACGATCGACATTGACATGCCAGGATGTCAGGTTTTCTATCAGACCGCCACTTTGGAAACTCTAGTCAACGGTAGGCTGGCAGTTAACGTGAGAATTCAGGTGATTGAACTGAGTTAATGATCGCTTCTGAAATATGCCATTGCAATAAAATAAATCAGCATTGGTTGTAATAAAACATATGTCTAGTCCCTTCCGTTGATCTCAGATCAGCCAGATAGTATAGGTACCTAAAGAAATAAGAACTCAGTATTGAACACCACCAGTTCGGCTGAGCGGGGCAAGTACAGAGAAGTTTTTTTATGAACTACTACTCCTCTTCATCCCCACAGCATCAGCCGTAATTCAATCAGAGAATGTAGAATTGGGCATTTCAAAAACGTCATTACACCGTATTTTGAATAAAGACTTGGCTTGCAAAATTTAGTGAACTAGAGCCGGCCGATCATCAACAACGTCGTGTCTTTGCTAATTGGATCGTTGAAATGCAAAAATGTCGCATCTGGGGCTCTGAAAACCCGAGTTATTGTTGAGAAGCCTCTTCATCCTCAACGTGTGACTATGTGGTGCGGTTTATGGTCCGGCGGGGTCATTGGACCATACTTTTCGATAATGAAGTTGGATCAATAGTTACGGTGAATGGATTGCGCTTATATTGATCTGGACAACTTTTAGTTTCAACAAGACGGCGCTACGTGCAACACAAGCAACGAAACCATTGCTCTTTTACGGGAAAAGTTTCCGGACCGTGTTATCTCTCCAAGAGGTGATCACAATTGACCACCGAGATCTTGTGATTTAATACCATGCGACTTCTTCCTTTGGGACCACGTGAAAGATAAGATCTACGCCAACAGGCCAGCGTCGATTCAAGACTATCGTGTAGCTATCGAGGTTATCTTTATTATGAAATAAACATCCGATCATTTATCTCAAAAAATATAATTTTTCTTTGAATAACAAAATAAAACCTCTTGTTGTAGAACCCTGTATATGTAACGTAGCTCTGAGCTGTTTCCTGTTATGTGTCCGGGGGCCGGCAGTCACAAAGGTAAATGCTGAACTGTCTTATCTAGCAAATATAGGAAAAACCATAGAATTCCCTAATAATCTAGAGACCTAAGACATGTTTGTACAATACACTGCTCAATAAAAGTCAACTTTAATTACAAACTTACAGCTTTTTCTTGAGCAGAAGAATAAAGTTTGAAGTTTGAATTGTGACACTATTGAAGTAAATGAGCGATATGGTTCTTCTTGTCGAGCAGTGGTTGAGCCAGCGTCCAGCGTCAATGACACAGACAGCCTTTGGTTGGACATTATCTGGGGTCCTACTGTATGTGGACTTCAGAAAAGCGCTCCACCAGAATAATATGGAAGGACTCATTTTTTTCAACATAACCTCAATTATATGAGCCTGATGGAGATTCATCACAACACGTTCGGTAACAAGTATATTTGTATGTACAAATCAACTGATCACAAGCACAAATAAAAAAAAAAAACGTCAACAAAAATAAATTCGTTTACCACTCTACTTCCAATAAACAATGTACAACTGTAAAACTTACGGTTCTTTCTTTTTGATTTGAGTAGGGGGATCGGACTTGATCGCGTGGTTGTCATTCACAAAACAACACAACTTTAGTTCTTGAAATACTAGGTCTCCCAATATGCTTTATGAAAGGGAATTAACAACAACAATTAATTTTGCTTATTTTGCAGTAATTGTTGCAAAATTAAAGTAAATTGTGCACCTGAGCCGATAGTTGTTGTTGTTGGTAGCGGAAAATGTTTGCGTCGCATAATTAGCAGACAAAAATGCAAAAATTTAATTTACAAGACAATGAAGTGTTTATTGAATGCACTTTTTATTACAAAATTATTGCAAAACAAATATTGTTCATACTAGCGCGGTTTATAAATCAACATTAACCGAAAGCAGCAAAGCAATGCTTGCATTGTTGTTTTCTTTTTTTGTCCCACAACATGGTAGTATTTTTTAGTACTTTTTTGGTTAAGAGAATAGGGATGCCAAATAGGACAACTGGTATTCAATTACCCCCATCAAGAAAGTAGGATTGAAACCAAATGTCTCCTTTTCAAACTTTCAACTTTTCCATAAAGTTAAACCGTCGACTTTTTTGGATTTACAAGTGGATTTATGTCAACTTTTTGAAAATAAAAACAAAATAATTACTACATATTTATGGACAAAATACAGTCTAATTTTTATTTTAAAACTTAGCAAAAATGTAAAAATGAGGTCAATTCAATACATTTTATGGTATACAAAAAAGAGGTTCCTAGTTCTCGAACATATCCTGTTCAATAATTCGAAGAAACCAGCATTTTTGCTTGTTAGATTCATGAAAGGATAGATTTTGTATGACCAGTAAAACGATGTAACGAAATATCTTAATGATTTAGAAAAAAAAATTGGTCATCCGACTTTAGTCGGTTTAGGTTATATGACGAAGCGTAACATTTCTGTCACGATTTTTAAAAATACTTTTTAAGAAAGAATTGTTTATGCACTTTCGATATTGAATTTTAAATTAGATATTGATTACATCTTCTGTATTTTTAGTTAATTCTGTGTTGAAGGTTGTTGTCTACTAACTACATAAGTAGTTATTTTATTGATATTAATTCCATTTAGAAATTCAAAACAGTCGTCGGCGGGAGACGTGAAAATTTTATATTTCAAACACTTGTAAGGAATTATTTGTTTACAATAATAAAGTCCAAAATTGAAAATTTTATAATAAAGCAAACCACTCAAAAAAGTATACAATGAAATTTCCCATAAATTGACAAAAAAAAAAACGTGTGGGAAGGAACTCTTATATATTTTTGACATTTTCTTGCTGCAAGTGTCAACATTTCACTTGTAACACATTTTTGTTGCCAGTCGTGTGAAAGATAATGAGAAAATATTTTGAGAGAAATCACTGTAATTATTTGAAAAATTGCGCTTGTAAAGCAGGGGAAACACGACACAATAATAAAAGGCATTGGCAAATGGCCAACAACAAAAACTCAGATACAACCATTGGTATTTTGATTGTCGGATTTATTTTTGAGTCGGGATTTAACGAATTTCAGTTTCGCATATGCGAACTATTCGCATTCGCAAAAACCCTTTTTGGAAAATTCGCTTCTGCAAAAAGTATTTGCTTTCATTCGAAAAAAAATAAGATTGCTAAGACAAAAAAATACATTTTAGCAATGTCACAACGTTTGGAAACAATTAAGATAAACCCACAAAATACAAAATCAATTTCCACACATTTTTCTTAGCAAAGAATTACAAAGCTGTTATAAACTTTTATTAAAACATGGGTAAATTTGTTTAATACGAAAATGTATTTGACATTTAAAAATTTATTTACAAACAATTGGAATGTAAACAATCAAAATTCGTTGGAAAATAATGTAATCAGCTGTTTGCATGCCCTACATTATATTGTTATGCCATAAATGAATATTCAAGATAATTGAACAATGAAGCCTGTTGTAATAGGCGCAGAAATCCAAAAATGATAACGATTGCAAATGCTAAGGGGAAATTTTCCAATAATAGAATAAAATGGGAACTCCCCATGACTATCCGTAATTGCTAAATCCTTCATTATAATTTGCAATCTAAATAACGACAATAAATAGCTTCTTAGACTGTTGATCACGTTTTTTGGAATGTAGGCATTAGGTAAACTCGATTTGTTCAACACCAACAAGTTTACTACCAGTTTTGCGAGTTCCTCATTGGGATTCTTGGGAAAAAATAGCTCACATATGAGAAATTTCTCTAAAATCAGTAACATGCTGATTCCAGTCGACATGTGGTTTCAGCACTTCTGCCTGACATCTAGGCCCGTATTACTGAGTTATACAGCGAAAAGGCCTCATTATCGGGAGTATCTTTCTGTGGAAGAATAAATCGACTGCCGAAAGAACTGACATCCCTATAAAGCTGAGGAATTGATTCCGATTCGATCATTACAATTAACATGGTGTTTTGTTTACGATGTCACAATGATTAGCAGTACGTTGTAAACTTAAACTTGTACATCCGTAAATACCGAATTTGAAGGTAAACCGGGACGACATTTTTTACCTTTATCCCAAAATAAAAAGGAGGGACATAATAAGTTATCACCGACATATGAGACACGCATATTGGTAGTTTTCGGTGAAAACTCATTTATATTTCTTGGAAGAGGTTTTTCAATCTCGTGTTTTCTTTTTGCATGAACATCAAACTCATAGATACCGGCAAATAACAAGGCACAGCGAAATCGCCCGATAAATGTACACAACAAAAGAAGGCTTCAAGAAAGAAAAGAATTGTTGCACATACGAAGCAGGGGTAACTGACATGTACAAAGTACATCGTTCTCACTTACACACATTGCACACAATGGGTTGGTGACCCAACGTGGCTTCTCTTTCCCACAAATTGCGCCAAAAAAAAAGTTAAACAAAAAATGATGAAACTTAAAAAATCAAATTGACAAAGAAATGGTCGATCACAAGAAAATTAAAATATTACATTTCAACTGTTAAAAACATCAATGCAAACAGTTCTTGTTCTTTATTTCCACTCACCTCTTCATTCTCTATCTCTTTTTGGGCTTAATTTCGCAAACGAAGCCGTAATTTCTCTTATTGATTCAGTTCTCTAGTTAAACACTCACATTTCGTTTAAATTAACTTAATCACTTAATTGTTAGAAGCGTTCTCGAGTATGTTGTATAAATTAATTAATTTTTGTGTGAATAAATAATACTCGCAAAATTAAAATGACAGCGTTTAGCACCTTTCCGACCAGAGAACCGAGCCGAAGCAATAACGACGTTGGCTACGGCTGCTCTTTTATCAGACGGCGGCGGCGGCGTGGTGGCTGAATACCGTAGTTGGCTAAGAAATGTAACGGAAAGAAATTGTGTTTTTTGATGCCTTCATTCCATGTTCCTCTAATCGGAAATCATATTATGAAGGGCGTATCTAAAGGGAGATAAAATGTATGAATTGGTATTAGGCAGATGCCCCATGAACTCTAATAATGCTATTCGTCTTAAAGTAGCCAACGCTGATATTTTTTCTATTTCTTTTCTTATTGCCGTAGTCGCTAATTAGGACTAATATATTTTTTTTGTTCCTGATTGTTGTTAATGTATTTATGGCTGGAGATTGGTATATACAGGGTTCTCCAAAAAGAGGTGTTATTTTGAATCACTCGGTATTTCGGTAGCTGAGCTTTTTTTCTACGCCATTACTAAAACTGGAATGATACACGCTTCGTGGTTCAAAAGGAATCAAAACGATCAATTACAATATATTTTTCTTTTGCTTCGAAGAGAATATGTGTATTCAACAGGCAAGAAATTAATTGTACGTGTAATGCAGGGTTACAATATATTTCGTACAGAAAAATAACGTTCGTTTCAGCCGATTTGAGCCATAAGCAAAGGCGGCGGCGCAACATTGCTAAGAAGATTGGGCGGCGCGGATTTGCGCCGACTCAGCTCGTAACTCTGTTTCCGACTGGTAACGTAGTGTTGGGAAAGTATTAAGTATTTCGGTGTCGACTACTCAATACCAGATTTTTTTTACGGGTACTCGATAGGCAAATGTTACACCCTGTTTACACGGAGCGACTTTCTTTGAAGAAGACTGACTCTTAAGTTTTTCCAGAAGGATAAATTTACAGTACTGCGAAAGTGTTTGTCTTAAAAATACGTATTTGCTTATATAATAGGAATGAACGTAACTACTCAACTGAGTACCGAGTTCGAGTAGTCAAAAGTGTCGACATTTTACAACTCAATGGTATAGTAATATAGCACCGAGCCAAGCTAATATAGTGGCCGGGGCATTGCGTAATTTTTCTAGTTGACGGCGGCTAAAATTTGCTCAACGATTTCACATTTGTTCCTATGACGAATTTGATAGCAAATAAGTATTTACCTACTACAAAATGTCTATTAGATATATTGGCAAAAAATCACGTTTTCGTTTAATTGTTTATTTTTAGTAAAAAGTAAATGCAATTTATTTCGCAGGAATTTAACTGAATTCCATTTAGTAAAAGTCGTTTCAGAAATCTTCACAATACACGACACCAGAAAGTGGAACAATCATAAAAATATCAAAGTCGTTTTGATGTAGCACCAACAACTGGCACAATCACGCCACAAGCCCATACACGGTCAATCAACTGGCACAAACACTTGATTGCGCCAGTTTTTGGAATGGTGTATTAATGATTTGTTGTTAAAAATGTATTGACATATCAAAACAAAAGACATTCGGTGCAATTATGAATGATTTGTCGACTCGTATGAAAGTAGAGAAAAAATAGTCTCATGAAAATGCACGTTGACCCATATTTTTATTTTAAGATAACAAGAACGTTCCGATTTCATTTCGAGTTACCATCTCCCTTTGCATTTCGATAATATTTGAATATTGCTTGTTATCGTTATAGTGCAATCACTGTCATTTTGACATTACATAGAGGCAAAGTTGTATTACTTGAGGAGGAATAATAACTTACTAACTTTAGAGAATAAGAAAATAAGAGCCAACAGAAATATTAATTGCATTGAAATAATACAGCAAAGATGGGGCGACGTTCCATAAATACCACTAAAAGTGGTAAATACATGAATCCCACGGATCAGGCGAGTAAGTACAGGCAAAGCGAAAATGCATCGGTTCAGGAACTCCAACATATGTTGTCCTGTTAATGCCTTCCACACTTTTACAGGAAAGGAGGCTCGAAAGAAGGAACTTAAGAAGAATAAGAAGCAAAGGCAAATGGTCAGAGCTGCTGTTCTAAAAAATAAAGATCCCAGTCAAATTTTGGAAGAAATGGAGAAAATCGATGAAATGGGTGAGTTTTGACCGGGACAATCCAATGTTGTTCAAATTAAATGTAAAGAATTCATTTGCAGAATATAATGTGCTTCAGCCATCACCCCTCAACGAAAAGGTCTTAAGGGATAAAAGAAAAAAACTTAAAGAAACGTTTGAGCGGGTTATGCGGCTTTATGTGAGTAGATTATTATATGCTGGGTAAGGCGGTTCTTATAGGCTCCTTGTCTTTTTCAGTACAATGACGACCCGGAACATTGGTCAGAACTCAAAAGGAAAGAAGTAGAGTACGAAAAGAAACGTTTAAAGAAACAGCAGTACTATGAGAGTGTCAAGCATGCTCAGAGTGTGCAAATTGATGAGATTCCTCTGCCCTCCAGTACCCAAACACCTGTGGCAGGTGTACCGGCAGCGTTTCCAGGACCTAAGCGATTGCCTCCTCCGCCTACGGCTTTATCGTTGCCGCCATTCGCACCGGGAGCACCTCCGGGGACCTTAAAGAAAGCTAATGAAATTGTAAGTGAAGAGCAAAGGGAAGAATAGTGAAAATATTGATTATATTTCCCCATTTATTTCATTGCTTAGGCCACGAAGCTTTCCGAAAAACACGAAGACTCTAAACGGAAAGAAATTATCGGGGTACCCATTGGACCTCCTCCCGATTTGGTTGACTTGTCCGACCTTGACACAGACGCTGAAGATGATGAAGTGGTTTTAAAGAAATATGTCTCCAAATCGAAATCATCGAAATCGGTGCCTAAACCAAACTCTCTGCAACAACGGATGCTGGCAATTTCTGGTCAAAATATCGATGATTTTATGAAAGAAATGGAAAATGTCCATAAGAAAAAGGTGGCGGCCAGTCGAGGTGAAGGTGAAAAAATAGCAGACGCTGGAAAGGAAAGCAAAAAAGAAGACGACGACGATGATGATGAAGATGACGACGATGAGGACGATGATGACAAAAGTGACTTGTCGGAATGCAGTTTTAGTGACGAAGACAAAGAGGACGACAGTGTAGCGATCAAACGGCGACGTCCTAATTCGATTACGACAGCCGACGATACAGCCACTATACCAACACCCGCAGCAGCAGCTCCTATGCCAGTAGCAATATCTATACCAAATATACCGGCTCCTCCGCAACCTCACATCTCACTACATGGTCATCCGGTACCTCCACCACTGGCTGGTATGGCGCCACCACCTATGCTATTTAGGCCGCCACCACGACCGCCGGCTATGCATGGTTTTGGTATTCGCATGCCGCCCGGACCACCGCCAGGTCCTCGGCCACCAGGGCTGGGTGGTATGCCTCGAATGGGTATTCGTATACCGGGGCCACCACCGGGTTTACCACCACGCATGGCTCAACATCATAAAATGCAACAACAACAATTACAGAACAAAGACAGCAAGGGTGTGACTACAATTACGGCTAAGCCTCAAATTAGGTAAGTTGTGAAATATATTAGGAATGCCTATCAATTTTGGACATATTTTAATAGCTTTACGAGGTTGCCTGTCGTGGGACATGGTTTTTCCTCATCTCTCAAAGTTGTACAAACAAATGTTTTAAGGAGAATTTAAAAAATTACCTTTAGTCGTTTTAAGATTTGTCACTGGTCGTGCCTATCTTGTGGTGTCTAAGATGTTTTCCTTCGTCCGTACGGAAAGTCGAATTGAAAAGATATACACTTTTACTGCATTACCTTTATGTGTCTTAGAAGTGTACATCGGAACAATTATTCCACTAATATTTCTTAACAAATTCTCGAAAATCCCGAAATAGTCTCCAGTAAAGCTGGGCTGGTCCTGTGGACACGATCCTATATTGTAGCTAACTAAAATGTAATGCAGATTACGATTCACGAGAAAATTTAAATAGAATGAAGAAGTAAATTTCCATGTAATGAAGAAATTATCTTAACTTATTTAAGATATAGCTACAATTGACGTTCGAGCTCTAGGATAAATTTGCACGAACGTTGTTCGAAGAAAAATATTATTTTCAAATATGAGACACTCCACTCCCAAACACATCCACATAATTTACTTATTTGTCTTAACATTCCATGAAGGAACTGACGGGGAACTTCTCTTGAATCAATGAGCTGTGCACGATTTAAAGACAGCTTGGAACGGCGAATGCTTTTCTAGAAAGTTTTTACATGGCATAGAGGTTTTACTCGTAAAGTCGCCAGCAATTACGAGGTAAAGGCAGCCGCTGAAAACTGTTCAACGCACACACACCACGACAGTCCACAATGCTATCGATGCTTAACACGTGTTAAAATAGAATATGTTCACTGGTCCTAGTCATTATTTTAAATTTTGTCCGATATCAAAATGCTCTTACACATTGGCGTAGGGGGCCCAGAACAAGTTTATTTGCTAGAAAAATGTATACGTATTTTTTAACAAATTAAAAAAAAATTGTTTTTTGCACGCAAATGATTAAAAATTACGATTTTTGTAATCAGTGCAACTGCCTTCATACACTGGTGGAAGGAGCACTTGCCGCTTTTGCAACGGTGTTTTTACATACACATATTGCCCTCACCATTGCTGTAAGGAACGAAGGAACATCATTTGTGCACAATATAATTGCACTTTGTGGTAACTTAGTCAATTTCTTAGAGAACAATTAATTATTTCCTTGTCCGTTGGCCATGTGCAAGGGAAATAGTGTATCAAACATATAAATTTATTGTCCACATTTTCGAGATTATGCATAAAAAGCATCGCAACATTGTTAGTCTTTACCGGATTTACAGGACGAATTAGTAAGAATTAATATTTTTCCAATACTTACATTTAACAAATTGGTTGATGGACTCAAAATTGGAAATTCTATTAAAAACGTATTTACTATTGAATTTTAAAGCTATCCGTATGATTTGGGGGAATGGGATGAAATTCGGCGTTAAATTACAAATGAGTTTAATCGGCATTTTGACACTGTAGGGCGAACTGTCCAGGATTTACAGATATCCTACAGATATTTTAAAACAATTTATTATATTTCTACAGTTTGATTGTTTCAAAGTAGTTGTATTTGACATTCCATCAATTTTATAATTTGAAACTAAAGGGTGAAACAAAAAATGAACAAGAATAAATTGTTTCGCCATATTATTGGTTTACCCGATAGAGCACAGATTCTCATTATTTATGGACCACGATTTCATTCATGTCAACCCAATTTTGCATGGTGATGGTTTCTGGATCTATGTCACGAAAGGCTTAATCGTTATTTGATTGTGAGCATTATTTTCGGTCCTTTACGGTCCTAACCCACAAAAAAGTTTAACGGCGTCAAAATACTCATCCAAATCGCAGCCGACATGAGCTGTGTGGCATGGCAGGACATCCTGCTGAAAACAAATATCGACCATCTTCATGTGTTTAATATCCGGCCACTAAAAACAGTTTATCATCCCAAATTCCTCCATCAACACAGCCGATGAGATTAAAACGCACTTCGTCAGAAAAAAACGATTTTTAAAGTTTTCACATCATTAGTTTTTGTTACTATTAGTCCAGTTCGAGATCATTTATTAATTTCTATTTTTTAAAAATAGAAATAGTTTTAGAAAGGCTTTATGCATTGTGTTTTGCTTTTGATTGCAAGCAAGGCATACGGATCGGTTTCGGAACCTACCACACTTCTTTATCCGTACCCATTTGCTCATTTCCATATTGTCCTATAGCAAAGATATTTTAAAATATTGTTTTTAGTTTTAATCATTACAACATATACTGGATATATATATTCTGACATTTATTACACCCTGTTCAATTGTCCGATCTTTTTGTTTCATTGAACACTTTCTTATCACATTTTTCATTTCCGTTTTTGTGTCATTTTCAGAAATCTGAGTGCTGATGTCACCCGTTTCGTGCCATCTACCCTGCGTATTAAACGTGAAGATGCCCGCAAACCGAATCGTACGAAACCGTTCGCACAGGAAATAAACTCGCATCCGACCGAATCGAATAACGCCGCCTCTAAGGATGATGCCTACATACAGTTCATGAGTGAAATGCAGGGTCTGCTGTAGTCAATAATAACAATTAAGTAGAAAACAACAAAACAAAAGAATCCAAACCTTACTTTAAAAAGTAAATACAAAAAAACCTGAATAAAAACACAACAAGAATTCGTAAATTTTAAAAAAAACTATACATTTAATCAAATTAAGATGAAAGGCTTTAATTAAATTAAGAGCCATTATCACATATACTGCTACAGCTACAAGTTAAAATCTAAATAGACTTAAAGTAATATCGAGATGGCATGGTGATGGCAACAATATTCACCACTCTCAGTCACTGCCATCACAGAAGGTCAAACTTATTGGAAATTAATATCCATGTAATCAAGTGAAATTCACATCAGTCAAGATCATTTCCATACATTTGAGGACTCAACGTTTTGGCAAGTTTCACTGTCTTTACAAATCGTCACTTATTTGATTGGGATCAATGTGTGTAATGCCCATTTTTTCCAATTTGCGTATCTTATGCATTTTACTAAACAGCCGCCTTTTGAAAATCATCTGTTGATTGATATTTATCACCTCGGACACATCGTATTTGCTGATATTGCGTATGGTATTGGTGATCAAGTTGTCGGTGAGATGCAGTTTAACCTTTGAAAGGCGCATGAAGTGAGCAGTGCCCTTTCTTAACTCTTCCTTGTACATGAAAATCGTATAGGGAATGGAGTAAGGCGCGAAGGAGGCCGCTGATGACGACGATGTTGTATTGCTGCTACTACGTTCACGCTTTGAACTTTTTGTTGCCATTTTTGGTATCTCGCGCACAGAATATTCTTGAAAAAAAAAAAAAAAGAATAATACACACACTTTCCGCTGAAATGTCACTTTACTAATGATGCGTCCATTGTTCGCTGCACCATATTTTATAGGGTCACACAACCCAACAAACCTACACTCCAGGTAATGCTGTTACATTTATCCTTCGTGTAGATAATAAAATTTTTATTGATTCCATGAATTGGCTCTGACACTTTTTCTCCTAAACAGAAGTAGTTTTGTGTAATTACAGTCAGTGGGATTATTGCATTTATGACGGGGTCTTGGTTTTAGCGAACTATTGTTTGTCCGTCTTGATCGCTCTGCGTTCTTTTACCTAATTTACAATTTTCGTGTAAACATTGGGTTCGTAACAAGAAATTTGCACTTAATCCTTTTCAAAATTGTCCAATAACGCGAATTATTTTTATACAATCACACACAATTTAGGTTTAAATTTCATTATTTTTACCTACTCAGTCTCTTTAAAATTCCCTTTTTTGTTTTTCACTATGTGGGATTTTTTTTATTAACGTCATCATTATTGCAGGTTTATGAATGTGCAAACTGTTTGCCATCGAAAGGTCTACGATTCGGGGAATAACGTGACAGATATAGGGATTAGGATTTTTCGGCATCGGTTCTTGGAACTCTGGAAAAATAGTTTCGTATCAAAACGGCTGAAAACACGCTAAGATTTAAAGAAAATAAGAAAAACTCTGTTAGTATTTTTAAAAGTTTAAAAGTTTTTTTGGGTGTTACCTTGAAAAACGGTCATTATGTTTCCATGTATGAGGTACAATACTGAAATGTTTTTTTTACAACCTTTAGTGGTCTTTAGTCGCATTAAGAGTAGAATTCCACGTAATTTGGTCTTTAGGGAGCACTTCACAATGTTTGACATACAATTTGAAGCTGTTCCATCTACGAGAGTCCCTGCGGTCCCTTGAATAACCGATTAAAATTTTCATAGGCAGAATATGCTTCCATTTACTTATAATTGATCTTGAGCCTAAACGGTCTAGTTAAAGATGGCTTCAAACGCTAATAAAGTATCAATTTTTATACAACAATCGTGAGGTTCATATCCTCGTAAATGTCGGCGATTTGACGAGTCACTTTCCGCTGAAATATTACTTTACTAATTAGTCGGCTTTGAATAGTAGGTCCCGATCAGTGAATATACAGTGGTGGCCACATAATTAAGGACACCTTGATAAAAATAAATACTTCAATTTCAATATATTTTTTTTACTATCTGATGTTACTTTTCGAACACACACTGTATTGTAACGGTAAATTTTAACTGTACTCAACTATTTGACATCATGCAGCATCACTCTGCAGTGTCGCTTTTACTACAAAATCTGTGTTTATTGAAACAGTCGCAATTTGAAGGTGTTTTCACTTGGTCACGTAATTAGGGACACATCATATTTTGTTTAGTTTAGTGGCAACAAATAACAAAAAAAACAGTAAGTGTAATAGAATTTTTTAAATACCACTTAAGTATAAAAATTTAAATGACATTACCTTTAGTCATGGGTCGGAAAAAGAGCTGTACTCCGGAACTGCGCAAGATTATAATTTTCAAGTACATAAAGGAAAAAAAGTCGATCCGGGATATTGCGACGGAGCTTTTGTGTTCGAAATCGATGGTTCACAATGCTATTGTATATTATAGGAACAATGGATGCGTCGAGAACAAAAACCGAGTGCCACGACCAAGGAAAACTACGAAAGCTGATGATCGTATAATTTGCAGGACGAGCAAGGCAAATCCTTTTCTAACTTCGAAACAGATTCACAGCGAAGTAGCGGCACAAATTAGCGGTGAAATATCAGCGAGAACCATAAGACGTCGATTACTTGAAGGAGGGCTCCGTGGATGTATCGCGAGAAAAAAGCCACATGTTTCAAAAAAAAATTTAAAAAACAGAATTAATTTTGCAAAAGAACATATAGGAAAACCCTTGGAATTTTGGAAACACATACTGTGGAGTGATGAATCCAAATTCAATTTGTTTGGCTCAGATGGTAAAAGATATGTACGCCGTCCTACAAACAAAGAACTTGACCCTCGGTATACTCTAAAGACCATAAAGCATGGAGGAGGTAATATTATGGTATGGGCTGCATTTTCCTGGTTTGGTGTTGGTCCTATTCGTAGGATAACTCAGAGAATGGACCAACATTTGTATAAAGACATTATGGCGAATACAATGAAACCATTTGCGGACGATCACATGCCTGCCCCATTCGTTTTTATGCAAGATAACGACCCAAAACAAATGTAAACGTTTTGAAATGGCCTGCCCAGAGCCCCGATTTAAACCCTATTGAAAATCTCTGGGCAGATGTTGAGAGGGCTTTGGAGAAAAAAAACCACAAAAATGCTGATGAAATGTTCCATAATGTTGAAGAAGTATGGAAGAATATCTCCATCGAACGATGTCAACATCTAGTTGAAAGTCTTCCTCGGAGATGCAACGCATTGCTTGTATCAAAGGGTTACCCAACTAAATATTAGATTTAAATTAACGTTAAAACTTATTTTAAGTTTTACTATATTAATATATCTTAAATATGTAAAAAAATTGAAGTGTCCTTAATTAGTTGTCCAAGACAAAATCGTATTTTTTGCGTTTTCCTTCCTAAATTAATATAAACAAATAATTTTCGTACATATTGTTTAGCAAATAAATGTTCTGAAATATAACAAACAAATTTAGTCATTTAAACAATTTTTATTATTATTTTATCTAAACAAAAACTTCTTTATTTGAAAATGAAATGGGTGTCCCTAATTATGTGACCACCACTGTATGTACAAATTATATCGAGTCTGACTTTTCTGTTCTGAATTATAAAAGTTGGTAAAACTGTAGAAACCTAAACCCTGAAATTAGAGTTCCCATAAACAGAATGTTACAATAATATGAATTTAATGTTCATACTTCCGGATTTGTTGTAATAATAATAATCGATTTAAAAAAAAAAACTCTAGAAAAAACATTAGACATTCGGAAACGACTTTAAGCAGTAGGTCCCGATCACTGAGCACACTGGTTTCAGAGAAGATCTTCGTCTGGCAAAGGCGGTTGAACATTTACGCTGAGACTTGTCTAACCATTGTTGTACTTTTAGGTTATCGTTAGTCGGAATCAACATATGGAGAAAGACCTATAATCCATTAATCAGAATTGGATCAATTACAGTAATTTTCATAATTACTTGAGTCGGATTCTAACTCTAATAAGACGCAGAGTGATAAAAATAAGTTTCATGGAGTATTGAAGTAAACAAATGAAACGAACCATTTGTCGGTGGTGACATGTGTAAAAATCCATAAACCCGGCGACTGAAATGTTTAATTATACGGAAAGGTGTTGGAAAGTCCAGAAATCGGATTGAATGTTACTTACCAAGAATGCTTAAGAGTGACGAATGAGAGTTGCAACCTACGAAAATGTTGTGGTAAGTATTAATTTGGAATATAATCCTGTAGTATTTGAATCTTCTGGAATACAAAACCACATTTTTTATTAATAAGTACAACAACTAATAACCAGCTATTAAGTAAACGACATTAGTTGGGCATCCCATTATACAACTTTTTGCAAAGGAAATATTTGTTCATATTCCTTCGATTTAACGATTGGTTAAATTAAACAATATTTCGACAGAATGTTTTATGTGACACAATCGAATTGAATTGAAATATCCTTTGACTAACATTCGAAGGTACAATAGTGATTATTCGATTATCACAACTGAAAATTGAGATAGTAAAAGCGAGCGCGAGAGTTCGGTCGCGACTATGAAACTCTTTCCAGTGTGTAGTTATCATTGGACAGATGAAACCGTTTGCTTAAATAGCTCCGGCTTCTATAGGAATTTGCTTATCTTTTTAAAAAGAAATTTTATACATATATAAAAACATGTACTAATGCAATTTCTCTAAATTGAAATACAGCTTTCTGTAACCTTTTTTATGTTCTGGTACTTTATGGATGCGGAGCCAAATGTTAGGGTTGCTATTAAGTTTTTGTTGCCTTTAATTTCAAGTTTGATTAATGTTAGTTAAATGAATACTCAGGTATTTTTTACAATGTAAAGTATTTCATTGGCTTTGATAGCTTTATATTATGTATATTATTAGTAAATAAATAATTACTGAAAATACATCAGAAATGTTATCTCTATTACAAAATCGTATTTTGAGTTGTCGCACTATTGAAGTAAATGAGGGATATTCAGTGACCGTTTAATCTTAATGACATCTTCGGCGCTATAAACATATGTAAGGCAAATAAAATCGATAATGGGTTTCCTCTTTATTCACATTGTATTAAAAATTTGCCTTTTTGGTTATACAGTGTCACTTTTTTTTTAATTTGCTAATTCTACTGAGTTTTTTTTATTGTAATTTTTTATAGTTTTAATACATTTTGTGTTCAACTGAGGATTTGTATTCTACTTGGAAAATAAAAATTCATAACATTTCTTGTGATGTTTCAGCTAAGGCTGCTTATTCAGGTTCTGAATGAAATCTATTAATGAAGTCTAAATCGTTAAAGGCGATTTTTTTTCGAAATGTTCTCAAATCCATGTTGGACTGCACATTCCTTTTGCATTCTATTGTAGTGTATAAGAACCAATTGGCTACGCATATCTCACTAGTGATCCAGCACCGTCGTCAATTTCTATGGGTGGTGTGGATATCGGCGAATCAGACACTCTTGATGTTCTGGGCATGAAGATACAGGGTGATGCTCGCTGGGCAAGCCATATATTGGAAGTGTCGAAAGAAGCATTCAAACTCCCATATATGGGCAGGGGCTCCAAAGACATCTTTGCAGCTTTTGGACCGTGTACAGAGGAGAGCGGTGGTGATGATTGGAGATAGTTGGATATCCAACTCTATTGTCTCCCTTCAGCATCGTCGGAATGTGGGTTGTATAACGCTGTTCTATAGATATTTAAACGGTATCTGTTCGTCAGATATCCGTCGTCTGGTTCCTGAAGTTAGAACATTTAGCCGGAATACTCGGCTATCCAGGGTCTCTCATCCGTTCATTGTCAAATGGCCGGTTCACCAGACGACGCACTATAGAGAAAATTCGTTCTTTAGCCGAACCGTTCGTATGTGGAGTAATCTTCCAGCAAATGTGTTTCCTGCCAGTTGTAACATTCAGAAATTCAAAACAAATGTCAACAAACACTACTCCCTCTTTCCTCCATCCGATACCCTAATTTTCTTCCGCTAACACAATGCATTGCATTTATAGGGGGCACACTTTATAATGGCAGAGTGGAGTTTTGAGAACATTTCATTCTTCATGTCACCAGATGACCCGGAAAACTCATCTGACCAGGCTTTACAACCAAGGTTTCTGTCACGTCCATGTGACCAGGAAACTGGTAACACACGGTTGTTAATGAAAAATACCAAGTATTGAAGTTTGTGTACTAATACATTATTTGAGAAACCGTAAAAAACCGTATATAGTATACCGCTAGGGTGGAACTAAAGTAATCTCGTATAATGAGAGGCTTCAGTTCAAAATGTAAATTGAAGTTGGATTCAGAATTATAACCTGGAAAACTTTAATTTTGATGAATTACGCCCCTCTTCATAAAAGTGTAAAACAGCTTTACAAACCGTTGTTAAGAAACATGTGTGAAAATAATTTTTGTACTTTCATACATTTTACTTGAAACATTTTTGTAAATCGGTCTTAAATTTTAATAAATAAATACAGGGGCTAGAATTGTGGAAACTCTTTAACTTTCCTTAAAACTACACCAACCATTTAGAAAACACTGGCTTTTTAGATATATTCCCCAGTGTGCTGATATTATTAAAAGTACAGTTGTGAATATATCGAAATTCTGTAATCCGTCAATTCCTATTGACAGCTACGAAGATTTGAGACATCCCTAAACGAGTGTCTAAGACAATTTCGTTCGCGTGCACAGAGTGCTGCATAGAAGACACTTGGGCCTCCTACCTGTCACGTTTTCTACAGAAGAAGATGATATTTTGGGAGGTGTTCCCCGTACACACGCCAAGCACATTTAAATATGTTGCTGTCATATAAACACCCATAAAAATGTAGCTGTAACATCACCTTGCCTGAAATGCATGAACGTCGTAAAAATGCATATAAAGTACCTGTAAAATCGTACTACCTGATATTCCGGCTGCCGGAATATAAATAGCCGTCGCAGATTTACTTCAGCATCAGAACACAACATCAGTTGAAACTGACAACAGCATTTGCTATCCCAGCAGCTCTCAATTTATTTTTTTAAACTGAAACTAACGTAAAGTAAAGATGATGCAATATTTGCAACAAAAACAAGTAGAGTATAACAACTCAACGACTGCGGCAACGTCCACCGGATCGGCGCAGCGTTCTTCATCGAACAGCAACTCAACCATTGCGTATATGCTTTTCGTCTATCGCGAAGAATTACGCAAATCACAGGGTCGCCTGCTGAAACTATCGAAGAGTAAACTGAACTTGACTCAGGAATTGGTCTCCTATTCTGTGGATCGCATTACGGAATACGATATGGATGAGCTAATGAATATAAATCGCCAGATTTCCTTTACGCGAAAGCTGAAAAGTCTAATGGACCGCACGAAACAGTTGCAGCGAATGCGTTCGTCAACGGTGAAATCAACGCTAACCAAAGGATGTGCAACATCATAGAGGACATAGAGATAAGGACACAGTCGAATTTAGCGTAGAAAGTTTAGTGATCATAAGTATTGTTATTTAATTTTTTAAGGACGTAGTTCAAAACAGAATAAATATAATTTTCAATTAAGAATATTTGCTGGTGGAATTTAATTTGAATAAATACTGAATTCAATTAGAAATGCAAACCCTATTCTAGTGGAGAGCGAACAATTCAAGTAGGTAGAAACACAACAAGATTGGATGCTTTCGAAAAAATACAGAACATTTAAACAATATTCTCAAGTGAACAATTCTGGGGAAAATAAAATAAAGTCTAGCATACAACAAATGGAAATATGAAAAATATAGACTCGACCTTTTCGATTCAAACATCAAAAAAATTGTCTATTTTCTGAAAAAATGTAATTCTACAGAAAGTGATTTTGTATATAAGCTACAAGCGCCCCGGTAGGCGAGTTGGTAGCGTGCTTGCCTATCAGCGTGGGGGTTGTGGGTTCGATTCCCACCAGAGGCTTTGGTCTGTCGCTGCAAAAAATCAACCCAAATAGTCTTTGTCACTCGGTTTATCCTTGGACCCAAAATTAGAATATAAATTTACTTTGTATTGTAATTAAATAAAATAAAAAATAAAAAATAAAATATAAGCTATATTTATTTATATAGGATAAAATAATCAAAAAATATAGTCATATATATCAGTTCATATAGCATAATTTAGTTCTACAACCTGTTGTTGGTTGTGTCCTGTTTAATAAATAATTTCTAAGCACTTTAATCTTTTGATTTCTCCAGTTCACAGTATCGAGGTCGTTCCACCTGAGTCTTGGTCGTCTCTTACGGTGCCTTACGCGGTAGTTAGCGTCCTTCTGGCTGCAACATGTTCATGTTACACTTCATGTCGGGATATAGCTCACACAGCTCATGGTTCGTTAGGCGCCTATAAATTCGGAATGGGCCATAGAAGTATTTCGTTCAGAAACACTTAGCACCTCTTCGTCCGTACAAGTACTCGTGTTTCAGCGCTATAAAACACCCTGGTTCCATAAACGTGATGTACACGATTGTTTTAGATCGCCGAGGCAGGACTATGGACATGACTTGTTTGCTTAGCCAGAAGTATCATTTATTTGTCTGACGTCGCGACGTTTTCCTCCGCAATGTTCACTGTGCCTGTTTTATTAACTTCTGCCTTTTCCAATACTTTTTTATCAGTGTGTTGGAGAAGCAGGACGATAAGCTGTCACCCTGCCCTGAATGGTTCGGAGTGGTCGCTTCCTCTATCTTAATATATATTTACCCTCGACACTGATACACTGATTCACTGACTCTGTCACGCAGTACGTAGGAATTTAAATAGGCATTCTATAATCTTAATATATATTTACCCTCGACACTGATTCACTGATTCCCTGATTCACTGACTCTGTCAGTTGTTTTTTTTTGTTGTTGTTTTTTTTTCAACAAAAATTTTTTTTCAACAAAAATTTTTTTTCAACAAAATTTTTTTTTTTCCACAAACATTTTTTTTTTTCAACAAAATTTTTTTTTCAACCAAATTTTTTTTTTCAACCAAATTTTTTTTTTTCAACCAAATTTTTTTTTTCAACAAAAATTTGTTTTTAAACTAAAACTTTTTTTTTTCAACAAAATTTTTTTTTTTTACAGAATTTTTTTTTTTCCACAAAATTTGTTGTCCATATTTCAACGGGCGCCATAGGCGCATTACAACTTACTAGTTTACTTATAATCTAGTGTCACTCAGAGTCACACAGACGTGGTTCCAATGCAAATTTTCTGTTATGGGCGTATCGATGACGCCTTTATATTCGATGTGAAGAGGTTACGCATAGTTTTGCTTCTCGTGGGACTTTTCTAGGATTTGTGCTGAGGAAGAAGTGCAATGCACCAGCAACGGAGTCTATAGCCACCCACCGCCAGGAAAATTGTCCAGCAACGCCTATGCCAGGTTGTTTCAACGAATGTTGCCGAGAACCCAAATGTATTGTACCGTCGCCTGTCTCAGAAATTTGTCTTCATTTTAAAGGATGATTTCGATTTGTTTCAGAATAAAGTGCAATTGCCTTTACCGGTAGACCGCTCGCTTGGAACACAAGCGAATGGTTGACACTGCTAAACCCATCACAGTCCAGCATGTCTCAGACTATTGACGACATCAAGCAAACGTATGTGCCGATATCATCGCTATATCGCCCAAGATGATCGAAAAATTCACAACACATTTTGCCGTGGCCACTAAAGGCGGCCACTTGATTGACATTGTATTCAAATAGTATTTCAAATAAATTGCAAAGAGCTAAATTTAATATAAAAAAAATATCTAATGAATCGATATATATTTAATATATTTTTAAGATAATTGTAAGCTAGTCTGTAAGGTTTATGTACCATAGACTAATAATGAATAAATAAATAAACAGTTTTTAATTTTAGCAAGTGCTTATTACTGACCTTTCTGCCCCAATAATAGTGAATTTACATAATAAGCCAAATAAATGTATTTGTCTTTTTTCCCAAATCTGTTTACTCTCATTTCTTCAAAATAGAATTTTTCGACATGCACTTCAAAAGGTTGTTAACCTTACGGAGATTGTGACTCAAACTGAGTGCGAGTGAAGAGAAAAAGAACTCAGAAGAAAATAAAGAATGAATTTTACTACAACTACATGTGTACTATAAGATTTGTGTTAACAAATAGAAAAACCGATGAGAAATGTAAACAAAAAACATCAAATGATGCTCAACCACAGCAGCATTCATGAATAAAACTACAACAGACACGTGATTCACACGTACAACACAATTTATCGGCCATAAGGAAACTGTAAATGAAATCCGTTCTATGAGTATCTCTTTCCCCCTGCCACCCTTCGGTCCTCGTGGGGCAATGGAGTATTCAGGAAAAATGCACTCAAAATTGCATTTACACTTGTTTTATTTTTGTCGGCCCACACAGAGAGATTGGGAGAGAAAGTCAGTGTGAGTGACCGAGAGAAAGAGAGTATTGGCTGGCACTCACATACCATCAGTGGTATGTTCTTATGTTGCGAGGTATGTGGCATATGGACTTCTCCAGTTCCGTGCGGTTCGGTTCAGTTGCAATTACTCAGCTCAGGAAAACGGACGGTAAATTCGGAAGAAAAACAACGAACAAGTGTTAGTGGATGTGTGAATTTAAGTAAAAATTTAAAAGATTTAAGAATCATTTTTGTAGTAAATCCAACAAAACCAAAAGAAAACCGTATAGTCAAGGCTTTTATCACCGTTTTGTGCAGTAAGTGAATGAAAGCAGTGCACTTTTTGTGCAAGAAAAGAAAATTGAAAATTCTGAAGTGTTTGATTTTTTTCGGTGCTTGTTTTTGGTGTGGAAAAAGCAAAAAAAAAATCAGTGAAGTATACTTGAAACTGCAGTTTGACCGCATTTCATGTTTCTTTTGTATTCATTCCAAGTGCCTATGTGTGTGTGTGTGTGCGTGTATCAGTGAACGTGAAAATTGCCATTAAATACAGTTATAGGTCAAACACCCCAGTCAGTAAGCGGCAGCAAAAGTAACGGCACCACGTCTCATGCACATACAAAGGAATCGCATATAAATCGTTTTGTTTTTTGCCTAAAGCCACCGAAGTCAAAGTCGCGTGTCGTGCAGTGTTTTTCATTCAGAATCAACCTGATTACCCACCCCTGCCAAATATCACCACAACATAAAAATACGATTTTCAAAAAAAAAAAATAGAGCAATAAAAATATATTCGAGTTGGCGCTTATCCTCCGTGTGCGTTTTAAGTCAATATTATATGCATTTCCGATTAAAACGGAACCGACTCAAATAATCTAAACAAAAAAGTTACAATAGATAAAAATACCAAAAGCCTTACAGTCTATTCATTTGCTTTCCATCTAAAACGACTACGAAAAAGAATTGAGGAAACGCCAATGTATTTGGAATTTGTTATTTTTTTTTTAATTTGATTTAATTTTATACCATTTGATTTCTCCAAATCTTGTATAAACACCCGTTCACATTCACATCACCATTTATCGTTTGGTCTGTGTTTATATTTTGAAATAACGTGATCATTTTCGCTCTGATTTTCTTTTGTTTTCTTCTTATTAATTATTTATAGTCGCGTAATTTTCATTTTTAATAATATAACGTATTTGTACGTTTCTTCATTAGAGAATCTAAAGAGTGTTTAGTTTGTGTGTGTGTGTTTGGTGGAAATTAGTGACTTGAATCACTTGCTTGTAAGGAAAATTGTTGTGTGCATCGCTGTGGAATTGAATAGCCGATTATAAGCGATTCGGTATATTGAAATAACAGTCTGGAGGTTCTAAGACAACAGTCGCGTTCTATTGCTGCCCTCAAGAGGAAATCACAACTCAAGGTAATGGAAAATTATTGTCAAAGAAAAAAAAAACATATCTACTTCAGTCAAATTCCATTGTAGTAAATGCCACTTCCTGCTATTGGTCGAGACAACATTTTAATTTCCAGATGAACCGACAGAATTGACTGGTTTTTGGTTATTTTGTTTTTTTTTTATTTGGCATCAATATTTTTCTAAATATTATAGAATGTAGGTAAAAAAGATTAAACAAAATACTAAGTAAACCAACATCGACAATATTGCACAATATTGCTTCAGTTCAATGTTATCATATATCTACCATGGCCACCAAAGGAAAATTCCATAAAAAAAAGATCATTTTAGAATGTATCGATTTCCATCGGAGCCTACCTGCTCTGTGGGATATCAAGAGCAAGTTCGAAAAGTAACTTTTTAATTATAAATAATACTAGCCGGCAAACTATAGAGAATACTGTCATCCTCCTGTGCTTCTTTTCATACTTCTCTTTTGAAGCTATAACCAAGATCACCCGCTAACTAACATATTGCCCAATAATATTCCACAGTGTGGGGTGGAAAATTATATTCTTCAATATATTTATATTAATATTGATCTCCAGGGACCCCAGAAACCGTAACAATGCAAAATTCTCAGTAGGGGCCAAAAACTGTTTCCCTCAATATAAATGATAAAAACAAAGGAACATACTATTAAAAATAATATAACCATTGGTATCTTTTTAATATTTCTTACATGTCAGAATTTATAAATTTAGTTTCCCATGTGTCAAACTCAAAATAATACCAAACATTTTTTTAACAAAATTTCAGCAAAATTTTCGTTGCTCACAAAATTATTATTTTTCGGTTCTATATTTAATATTTTCTTGTCTTTTAAATTTGAGTGGACTTTATTGGTTTTGAAACTCAATATAGTGACATGGCCATTTTTAAAACTACAACCGTTGGACTTGACCGGTTTTGATTCAATAATGATTGACGTGGTCAATTTTGAAAAGGATTATGGCGGGTTTTGACAGTAAATAATTGAAAATAAATGAAAATATTTTAAAGAATTGTTGTTGGGCAGGTATATGCATATAAAATAGTTTAAACTAAAAATTAATAAAAAATATTTTAAATATTTTATCGAGATATTTTTCATTTTAAATTTCAATGAAAAAATAAAGAAAAACATTTTTTTTAACTAAGAAAATATTTTTTTGTCGTAATTTTTAGATTTTTTTTGGATTAGCGAAGAGTTTTTTTTTACTTTTATTTAATACTGATAACAGAAATATTTTTTTAAAATTTTAAAATTTTTTTTTTAAATTTCTTTTGGATTGACCACTTTTGAATCTCCGCCCCTCATATGTTTAATTCTGCTTACTTGGCTTTTAGAATGCAGCAGAAATATTTTTTTGTTAAAATACACTCTAATATACGTAGCCAAAATAATATTTAGCCCCATAATATTTGATCTATTTGAAGGAAGTTCACGACACTATCTTTACAAAAGATCTCAAGGTTAAATGTTTCAATTTGTAAAAGAAAACTACTTCAGGCTTTCGAACTATTCCTTTGAGTAGTGGGGCAATTTGAAATAAACTGACGGAAAAAGGAAACACAGCACAAAACAACCAAACGGCCATGCGGTCGCTACCAACACAGCGACACCGTTTCCCTGAAAAAACACAACTTCACAAATACAAACGCGACCGACGGTGTCCTTGTGTTTATGATGAGGGCACTGCACTCTCGTGCGACTGGTATATTCTGCACTGTATTTGGTAAATTTGTTGTTGTTCCTTGTTACCTTGTGATATTTTGTTGTTGTTGCTGTTCGCATTCAAAACATTTAACAACAACAGAAACACGCAATGATGAGTACAACTAACACACAATAAATTAATGAAATTTGTATGTGTATGTGAGAGTTTAACACACATGACACAATATGCAGAGCATAGAGTAATGCAAGTCGTGTATTTCATGTTACTACTGCATCATATGTTTGCACTTGTCAACGTGTGTGTCTGTGTGTATGCGACGTCGCTACCGCCACACACAGGTCATAAAGGACATTTACTGATAGCCGACCGCGACAGCAATGACAACAACACTTTCGTTTGCCTTAAAAGTAGGTTAACTGTTTTTTTTTATCTATGCAAATGTGTGTGTGTGTGCACATTTGCAGCAAAGGCCTCCTTTTGCATTAACACAGCTAACCAATGCAGAAGAAGAAACGAAAAGACGAAAACTCGCATGTGTTCTACAAAGAAACAAAGTGTTATTGTTCACCAAAAGAAGAAGAAAAACAAGAACAAAAAATAAAGAACAGATGCAAAACAAATCATGCAAGCCGACAACACACACACACAAATACATGAGTGAACTGGGCTGTTTGTAAAATAAAATAAATGATTTTTAAATGTTTTTTGTTCTCTCTCTCTCTCTATTTCTGCTTCTATGTTTTCTGTTGTACTTGTGGTCCCCTTTGAGGCATGTTGTTTGTGTTAATGAAAATGTTGTTGTTCAAAGAAACAACAACAAGAGAGAAAGGGTTAAACTGTGGCAGTGCCTGTGTGTGTGCGATGTGATCGGCTATATTGTGTACATACATACATGTTTGAACATGGTAACGTATGATTTATGGAAATTAAAAATCAGACCGAAATGTTACTCATACGTCATGGCGTACGTGTTGATGTGAAACGTGTGGCGTAAAAGTGTTTTTATTGGTGTTTTTTTCTTCTATATATTTAGTTCATTACATTCCATTGAAATCACATACACACGAGTTCACATGCTACGCTTCACATACGGTTTATTTGAAATTCTCGGTACGTATTTTTCAGCTCGATGCACCAAACTAAGAAATGCTGGCGTATTATTTTCGTTAACTGTACGTCTCAAGAAAACTGAGAGGTGGTATCCGACCTTGGAACTAATGCCAAAAGAATTGGATTAGGATGCAACTTGTTGGAGTATTTGTGTTCAATATGGACTTGGAGAAACAATTGGTTAATGTTTTCAATTAATAAATAATCACTTGGTGGTTTTATTTTATTGAAAATATTTAGAAATTTGTTTCTAATAAATAATAATCCAATTTTCCGGAATCATTTTCTAAGTATTTTAAGCTTTAACTTTCCGAAGCGATACAGTTTAGTGGACGAAAAACTGTGGTGGTTGTTTAAATTTAAAATAGTTAAATAAATTTAAAAAAGATTCCATGTTTTCCAGGTATCCAATCCCACAAAACCTACAGAAAAAAAAAATGTGAGCGATGCAAATGAACTGGTTGTCAACTGTGGCAACATAAAAACCAACAGTAGCTAGCAGGCTTTGTGAAGATCTCTATGCTTGCCCAAATCTGTTCTGGAACACATCTAACTCTGTTTTTAACCTACACTTAATAGCTGTCTTTTAACGATAAAGGGTCAAATTTAAGAAGTCGCGGGCATAAAAGAGTTAAAACTGAAAAACGTTGAATGAATCCAAAATCATGTCTGTCAAAAAATTTACTTTCTCAAAGCAATAAACAATGCTTAGGATCCAATGATATTGTCTATGTCAAATAGCTGAGTTTTGCATACAAAATAATACAAATAATGGGAAACAGAATTTAATTCAATTATTTTCGAGCTTGGATTGCTATAAATCATTTTCCACACCTCAATATGGGTGAATGTAAATAAATGCACACTCGCGTACATACATATAAAGTAAATATACTTGACAAAAGTTCTTGTCATCATTCGCTTCGATAACGAAAGGGTAACAACAACAGCAAAAATGATACACTTAATTTATTCACAACAAATAATCATCAAGAGAAACACACACACATCGATGCTAAACACAAAATGTACAGGTTACACCTAGAAAATACACATACATACATACATGCATAAAGATACTCATCTCAGCAATGTCATGTTGTTATCATGACAACAACAACAGTGACGGCCAAAAACACCGGAGATGACGAGATGTTACAGAGGATGTTGCAGTCGTTGGTGCAGCCACTGCTAATGCTGTTATTTTGTGCTCGTCGCCTGTATGTCTGTATGGGACCGGATGAAACCTTCGACAAAGGTCAACTGTGTCTGTATGTTGCTGTGCTCGGGCAAATGGTATTTGTGTGTGTGTGTGTGTTGTGCTATGTTTTGATATTTACTGGGCCAAATTCGCAGTAAATCAGTTGTAGTAAATTTGCAACAAACGGCTTCAATTTGCAAAAAGTTGCCACCAACAACAAATGCAACACCGTGGTTTCCACGCAAGTATTTCCAAACATTTAGATAACTGACAAAGTTCCGTCATATCGTTTCCTAACTGCGAAAAATACGTAAGCGCCAAACAGAGTTTTTCAGGAGAGGGATTTTTGTGTGATCAAACATAAAGGCGTATGGCGCTAACGATACAATTGAATTTGCAATATCTTTGTAAATATAAATTTTGCATTTTTAATATTTTTGGATTCAGAATTTTATTAAAAACAAGTTTCACAAACAATGATCACCAACAAAATCACTCACATTCATCGAAAGATATTTCGTAATCGTTTGTGGCGCTTTTACATTGCGCTGATTTCCAAGCATGCAAACTGTTTATTCGGAAAGTATTGTTTGTTTAGTGTTGCTGTATGGAACCACTGTGCTGTTTACAGTTTTGTTTTCATAATGGAGGCAAGTCTCTACAGGTACATGGTGTGGGTGAGTGGATGCTTTGTACACCATTCAAAATTTAATTATCACTATTTATGCGATGGCGTTGGCGATCCCAATGATGATGATGATGATGACGACGATGACGATGACGATGACGATAAGGGTGATTTTTTTGTGGTTTTCTGATTTTCATTTGGTTTCTGTGGTCTTGTCTGATGCGAAGGATATGTTGTATTTGTACCTGTGAGATTATACACGTATACGTATGTAGATGTGTATGTGTAGGTGGGGTTGTTTACATGTATTTGTTTGCGGTATGTAACAAGTACGTTGTATTTCTTCTGTTTTGATATTCAAGGCCGCACACCAACACTGTTTGTCAGTTGGTATGTGTCAGTGTGTCTAGGTGAAGTCGAAGGTTAAACAGGAAACACCGATTTGAGGGCAAAACAGATGTGAGGGTTGATGTGGTTCTCCGATGATGCTGTGTTTATTGAAATTGACTTTATAACTTTGCATCCTAATCTGATTTCATTGAAGCGTGCACAGCAACTATTTATAAATCGATTAAAATCGCAAAAACTACATACAGTGAGCAGATTTTGTTTAGTTCCTTTGTTGTTAGTTCAATTGGAAGTTGTATTTAGGATGTTTTAAAACAGAAGTAATTAATGTAAGTACCAGCAACACGGCCACTTAGGTAAATTACAAAAAGGAGAGTTGATTGATTCCGACTAACCGCCGGTACACTATTTTTGGATAGTCTTTGCATCACCGGATTTCAGAAATTCTTATCGACACTACAGGGTATTAATAATTTACCTTCCCCCCTAGTCTGATGTTGATCACTTACAAGCCAAATGGGCATAACAACCAAAAAATTCAAAGTAAATCATTAACATTGGAATATGACGTCAAAATACACATCATTGCGATAATTGGGAATGTATACTAAGTAGAGTTTACGTGTTATTGATAACATAGAATCTAGATAGGCCAGAGAGACGATTTACCCCCTTGTGCTCTGGGAAATGCCGACAGAGAAAGCTGACATTTCCATGTCCAGAGTCAAGCCGCTGTCTGCACGGGTCGTATTTGGCAAACACTAGTATGTATCTTCAAGTAGTTACTGGACAACTAAATTACCTGAAATATCACCTGGCTGGCTAACATGCACAGCTCACGTTTCACCATAGCTCACATCACAATGGAAAGACTGAGGACTGCGTCTTTTATTGCAGCTCTCATCACAATAATAAGCCCGAGTTCGGATGTGGATTCTTGTAGAACAATCTGTTAGAATCAAATAATATTCCCCACGTCTTCTTTGTAGGAAAATTTACGACAAAACGATAAAGAGAAATATGTACAACGTATTAAATTTGGCAAAAATACGCAGTGTGGCATTAGGAGAAATGTTAGCTTTGCATAACAGGGTTGCCATTTAAAGGAAAGATTCTAACACAATAACCCATAATCAAGGCTTCGACAGAGGAGACCGAAAAAAAGCCTGCTAAAAAGGCCGCTAACATCCAAATTACTCATGGTGATTGTAATGCCAAAGTAGGAGGGCCTATCTATATACTATAACACGGAAGCGCATTCTCTCCGATTTAATTATGTGCTGGTTTTCAAAGAGTGTATGATTCATGGTTTACCAGATATCGGACGATGTAGAAAAAAATCACTATTTCGGATATATCGAGAAGACAACCCACTATCTACCATAGATGACGATCAAGTATCATGTCTTTCTGGCGGCGTTAACAAGCAGGAAACGGAGAATCCACATGATATCCATAAAATACCACATTGGGTAATTTTTTCTTCAGAGAAGAACAACCTCCGGAGGGTTAATAAAAAAATAGCTCATGTATTGAAATCAGTTTTTTTCAAGTTATTCAAAATGCAAATGATGCATTCTGCCGTACCAGATCAATGTTTCAAGGCGTTGCCCACGGAATAACAAATTCCGTACACACTCAATCCTATTGTGGAGGGTACAGTAACCCGTTGTTGTTCCAGAAATAACTGTGTGATTTGGCAACTGTGGGTTACTGGGTTAGGTTACTTTATTTGTATAATACTTTGATTTCTACTTTATGGAAATGGAGCATCAAATGTTTGCACTTTTAGAAATCTGAGAGAACATGTGTTGCAAATTCTTTCCTATCACGTATAAACATTTTCATTCTATAGACTCTTCTTCAAATAATTTTAAAATCATTTTTAAAACACATTGACAATATTCCCAAAAAAAATGCAATTGATTCGACACATCTTACTCAATTTCTAAGGGAAATGGTGTTGTCGTAGAACACAAGAACAATGCGAAACAACAATGACAAAAGAAAATGTACCATTTGTTGTGTACACCATGAGTACAGCAAAGGTTTGGTTCAAGAATATCTTTTTGTAGCAACTGCTCTACATATTGTCCTTGGCATCATACGAAAAACAAACAAAACAGCAACAAAAGCAAGACTGGACTGGAAAACAACAACTTAAAGCTGCAACCGATTGTTTTATAATGCATAACAATGCAGTCAGCAGCCCGGAGCAGTGGCAACATCCACAGTAGCCCAAGCAGCAGTAACATTAAGCCAACAGCATAGAGACGGACATACATAAATACTCGTATGTGTAATACGGGACAGAATACCAAAGTAGCTAACAACAAAAGACCGGACATGAGTATTATAATCTTCTTAAACGTTTGAATATTTCCCAACTGTTCATATCGTCACCAGAAATCCAAAATGACTTAACGAGTATTTTCATAACTTCACAGGAGAAGCCACAACAACTTTTGTAAAGTCGAAACACTCTGCTTGTTATGTCGTTTAGGAATTCTCCTATAAAATTGTAAATTTTGGTTATTGAAGTGTACAATTTTGCGGAGACATTTTACAAGAATCAACCAGAAATATGATTTTGTGTTTTTTGATGATTGGCCATTGTGGATTTCAGCTTTTCTTTTGTGTGTGCCAGTGTCGTCTGTATCTCCATGTGAGTGTATATTTCTTATGGATTTTTTTAGTTTACCATAATATTCTTTTTAAAAAGTTGCCCTTCTTGTTTGAACTTCCCTTTGAAAGCTTTTTGGCACCGACATGCTAGTGTAGTTATCGTTTTTTATTTCGGTAAACTCCTCGCCTTTATTGTGTTCAGTACCGAAAGAAAGCAGAACCTGAAACGATGAAGAACACGGGACTTTTGTTTCACAACTGTTCGAACATTTTAATTAAATTTTTTGTTTCTTTATTGAATAATAAAAAAAAAACTATAAATAGTGCCTTAATCCAGTATTACTTGTAAGCCTAAAGTTATTTCAAAGTGCACCAGGGACCTTACAAAATTATACGTACTCGTACATATTTGTAGGGGTCATAAAATTCGGAAATGATCCGTCCAAATGTCTATTGCAAACAAGTGATTACCAACAAATGCTTTACAGTGAGCCATCTTCCAGAGTTCATGTGAGTTATTCAGCAGAGTTCCACACTTCAGATCTAGCGTGCATTTTAGAACACCCTGTAAAATAGACACAAAACTGATGATCAATCAATGAAATTTTGCTATTTTGATTATCAAAACTTGAACAAGATCGAAGGCGTATCAACGTCCGTGAATGTTTGAAGAAACAAGACAACGTTTACATTTTGTTTATTTATCTCTTCTTGATTTTGTTCATCTTGCTTTACTGACTCATACAGTTTTGATGATAAATAATATTTCTTATGGATTTTCTCGTTTTTTTTTGCAGTTGTCTAAATGGAGCGATGTGAAAGCCAACGAAGAAGGAGGTAAGACTCGAACATTGACGTATTTAGATTCGATGTAAAAGTTTATTAACATTTAAGTTTATGCAACCACCGTATTTCTTTTAAATGATGTGTTAAAATGAAACGTTCATTGACAATGTTTGCATTACTTCCACTTTTATTAAGTCTATTATGTTATAAGGCATTTTAAAATGTGAGAAGTAATTTTACCAAACACTAACAACAATTGAACTGTGAATTTTGAAAATTTGAATTAATTTTCATTTTATATTTTCAACTGCATTTTATAATCGAATATTTTTAAATGGATTAATCCATATATCGCTGATATAACGATCGTTTAAGATAATTTCATAAATTGGCATTCATTTGTAAATAACTTACTCATTCCTAAATTGTTTATAAAATATTTTGATTAATTTTTGAAGAATGAAACAGAAAAAATACGCTATTGTTTGCGATGAAAACAAAAACTTTGCTTGGCATAATTAAATAAACAAATCGTTGGCAAAGTAATAAACGCCTCCTGTTCCGTCGAGCGTTGTGGCGGCGCTCATTACAAGTGCGCTGGCAAAAAAAAAAAAATCTCCCCCATAAATAATGCGAATTTCGTTTTGTGCCATTTAAATGTGTGGGTGTTTGTTTGGGTGTCTCACATAAAACTTTAATATGTTCTTAAGTACAGCCAAGTATGCAGTGCTATCGTATGTATTTGTTGATTTTTTGTTTCACGTTAAAGTTTCAGCAAATTCACAATTATTTTAATTTATCATAATGCAGCTATAGCTGCTACTGCTGGTCTCGATGGTAGTTCTCTCGAATTGTTATGAAGTATTTGGAAATTGCGACGAATAATGATGTCAAGTGTTTGTTTGTGGGCTTCGTGATTTTGCCGCATTCTGCAGAGATGGGGAATTTGTATAACAGAAAATTATAAAATTGAAAGAGAAATGTGATGTGGCTATCTGTTGAGTATGCATTTTCGCTTCTTCTAGCTATCTCTGGCGTTTCTCTTGTACGGTTTTCTTTAAATGTAATAATGTAATGGTCTGCATTTATTCATAAATTCCGATCGAAATATTTCCTAAACTAACTCAAACCAAAAAAAGTGAAGTGAACATCTCTGACAGGCAATTATGGGTGTTTAATAACGAAAGTTTCATCAGTCTGTTGTATGTATGTCAAGTGATACTCTACTGTGTTCCAAAAGTACTCTGCAATGTGAGTGAATTGCATTTACTGACTTCCCGTCTTTTGTATCATCATTGTTTGTTGGCAAGTAAATGTCAGACATATTGTTCGTTAGTTGCCTCCTCCTCCTCTTCTATCCCTCTCTCTCCCTCTCTCTCGTTCTCCTTAGCCATTTGCCGTTGCCTTTAGCAGTATTTCTTTTCAGGTCAATCAATAAAAGCTAAAGGATAATAAACGGAATGTGAATGCTCGCATAGTTCTCAGATACTTTTGTCCAAATCCAAGAGTATTCTCGAACCGTGAATGGAATAAAAAATTTCATTCATGGCGCGTTCACTAGTAGTGCTATTTACAGAGTCTGGGTGGAGAAATACTTGCTTAACAGTTCAACGGTGAATGCTCTTTTTCTGCCGTTTTGTTTGGTTAACGACGCCTCTGGCATGGAGCAATTATAACCACGACCTATGACACGTTCTGTCATGTTGGGACTATGTCTTCATCGTTGTACACACCACCTAGCATGAGCAAATATGACAAATATTTGTATTGAAACCACAGCGACAAAAATAATTTCCGAACAAAAAGTTCATTGCACGGCACAGCTATTACTATTTACGGGGAGGAGTAATAAAACTCATGTGTACTGGCAATTGTATTAAATAGAATTGGAAAATAGCGCTATGTTTACTATGAGTGATTGACCCAAATTCTCAGAATATTTGGAAGGCACTGACCAATATCTCAACTAAATGGAAAGAAAACACTTTTGGAGGCGACAGACTGACAAGTGAACAGAGATACAAATTAAAAAGTGCCCACGACACAATATCAACTTATTTTGTTGTATTTAACCAATATTTGGTTACAAAAAGCTGAGGCTGGAAACATAAATTAACACTAGCAATGCTAGTTTGCATCCATGTATTTTGTTATGACAATTGCCACTATCTAGCGAACTTAGAGGGCTAGTACTTGGTAACCATATCATATAAAACGTATTACAACTTGTGCTAGAAACACTTTTTCTTGAAATCTGTCTGTTTGTGTAGACCATGCATGTCAAACTCAAAGCCTAACGAGGGCCAAATAAAAAATGTAAAATATTATTTGGGCCACAAAAAAATAAAATACTTTAAATTTTATAGTAAATTATATATACACTAGTAAGTTGTAATGTGCCTATGGCGCCCGTTAATTTGCTTGAGAAAGTATTTGTTACTTAATTTTAAAAATTTTGTAAAAAATATTTTGAGAAAACTATTTTGTAAAAAAAAATTTCGAAAAAAAATAAAATTTGTGGAAAAAAAATTTTTTTTGAAAAAAAAAATTTTTGTTGAAAAAAAAAATGTTGTTGAAAAAAAAATGTTTGTGGAAAAAAAAAAATTTTGGTTGAAAAAAAAATTGTTGTTGAAAAAAAAATTTTTGCTGAAAAAAAAAATTTTTGTTGAAAAAAAAAAATTTTGTAGAAAAAAAAAAATTTCTTGAAAAAAAAAATTTGGAAAAAAAAAATTTCTTGAAAAAAAAAAATTTGGAAAAAAAAATTTTTGTAAAAAAAAAAAAATTTAAGAAAAAAAATTTGGGGAAAACACAATTTCTGTACAAAAAAAATATTATTTTTTTTATATTATTATTATTTATAGAATTATTATAGAATGCCTATTTAAATTCCTACGTACTGCGTGACAGAGTCAGTGAATCAGTGAATCAGGGAATCAGGGAATCAGTGTATCAGGGAATCAGTGAATCAGTGTCGAGGGTAAATATATATTAAGATAGATTTATTTTAAATTTAAATTTTCGTTTATTTTTTGTTCCATTATACCGAGTGGGCCGCAAAGTCATACAATGACTGCGAGTTTGACACCCTTGGTGTAGACAGTTTTAAAGACAATCCATGCATAAATAACAAAGTTACGAAACTATTGTAAAAGTAGGCACTGGTGCCGTATGAGTTATATGCAACTATAAACATGTGAATCGCTCATACGCCACAGCTCACCGTTTTAGTGTAGTATTCGTTGAGAATGTAAACAATAGAAACCTGGTAAAGTCGTTTATTTTTTTATTTATTAAGAAATTAGAATAGTACATTTTTTGATCAAGGGGGTGGGTTTCATAAAGGAGTAGGAGTAAGGCTTTCAAAAACTCCCGTTGGTCACTATTTGTCATCACCAGGTGAGATGGAGGGATCGATTGTGACAAACCTTTTCGAGCTGGTACATTTTACCGATGTGAAACGGTTTTATGACTTTTTAAAAACCTCACGAAGAGTCAAAGAAAGCGATTATCATATACAGTCGATTTCGGTTAAGTGGAAATGAAAAAAAAAATCAAGAAATTGATTTCACTTTTGCAGGAACTTTTGATAATTGACTTTTTAAAATTGTTCTACGAAACGAAGACAAGTTTCTAGTAGGACAGCTTTAAAATACATGTATGTAGAATTTAAATTCAATATTATTGAGCTTGGATGATAATAGTCACTTTTTCATTGGGTTGTGTTGTCTTAGATGTGGTTGGGCATGTGCTGTTTTGAATCATATAAGTTTGTGTCTTTGCATTAAAAATGTGTTTCACATAAACGAATTTTCAATAAAGCGGAGTTTCTTGAAGTCAATGAATCATATTGGCTGATTGATGTGGGAGGTACCGGATGGTCCTTGATGCTTGAAACACGTTGATGATGTAAGGCAATTTCCAAATGTGGGTGAATGGTACATTTGTATCGGAAATACCAAAAGGAGTGTTCGAAGACATTCGTCCCTCCTTTGGAGAGTTCTCATGTATAATCACTTTGCTTACTGAACTTTTACAGAACGCAAACATTTTTGTGTTGTCGATTCCTAACGATTTTAGAAATTTCAATGCTGTTGAAAGAGAATAACTTCAGAAAATATCACAAAAGTATTCAAATGTTAAATTCTTTGGGGAATATTTTGTTATTGACACTTCTGTCTAAAAAATGAACTCTTCCTGAACAAATTCGCCATAGTTTTAATAACAAAAAACTACAAATCATGTTTGTGTGAAATTTCGTACGTTGTACTTATACTGTTTTGATGCTGTAGCGAATTCAGCAGATAGACATGGTATGTTGAAAGGAACTGAAGCTGTTTTCGAAATCTAGCACTCTAACAGTGTCTAGCCCGTGGTATATTTTTGACTCTGTAATATAAAAAAGTTTAGACCTTTAAAAAGTGAATTTTGTTCAGAGTGTCCTTAATGGTACGTGTCAGATAAATTTGGAAATATATTAGGTCTAATATATTTTGTAGCTTATTTCAAATGTTGCTTTCAAAAGTAACGGTTTAGAGTGGATGCGTGTTGGAAGATATATATTGTCACTATCACACAAGAAACTCAGGTTCATATGTGAGTAATGAACTGATTTTAGGATTGTATACCTACTTGTTTCTCTTAACTTTCCACGAAGTAACCGATGGGGAACTGCTCTCGCATCAGTGAGCTGTGCGTGATATAATTGTCTATACTCACTGACCGGGACCTACTGTTAAGGCCGGCTCCGAACGGCTAATGCTTTTCGGGAGAAGTTTAACATGGCTCAGAGATTACTCTCTTACTGGTAAAGCCCGCCAGCATTTATGAGGTGGAAAACAGCCGCTGTACTTACTTGTGTATTAGTTGTCAACAGCACCTACCACAACACGGATTGTATTGTATACCCTAATGTACATAAGACAAACTACATTTGAAACCATTACGAATAAACATTCAAAGTATCTAACAATTCCAAGTAAAAACCTAATATAGAGACAACATATCAAGTATATTTCTACAAACTATAATTCCATGGTCAAGTATTTTTGTGGGAAAGTGCTCTCAAATAACTCACATGGCCCTAGCTGATGTGGGTTAATACCATTTGATCGATCTTGACCGAATTCGATGCCAGTGTATATTTACGAGTGTTTTGCTGCTATTGAACTGAACAATATTTGTGTACCGTATGAATAATAATATTACCATAGTGTCAATGTCATTCAAATGCCAAAAAGTTAAACAAAAATATTTTTGTTATTGCCACTTTTTTGTGTTTTTTTTGTTTTCTTCACACTCGGAAAGCCACATCTTCTATCATCGCCATGGCTATGATTTTTCACATCATCCCTTGTCATGGCGTTCATCTCGGGCATTGGTGTTGCTGGTTTTTTTTTGCGTATGTTTGTGTATGTACGCTTAAATCCTTTTGTTATCACAATTTCAATAGACAAAACTATTCTAATACTTCTTTTGTTCAGGTGAGATGGTGTTGCTCCGGTGGTGTGATAGAAACTGCCAGTGACATGTGATCCAAGGGGACTATCCAATATAATGTTAAGAGATACTTAGGACTATAGAGATTATGGTTCGCTATAAACGGAAAGAAAAACATTTGATTTAATGCCTGTTTCCATTAAACGAATTTGTTCGTTCGTTACAAATTGACAAAATTGAAGGCGCAATAAAAGGGATTTTTGTCAGAAGTGAGAGCTTATTTATTTCAGATTGTCTTCCATATGTCGATATGAAAATGTCTGAAGCCTATTTTGTTATTTTATTCATAAAGAACGAACAAAATCGTTTTGTGGAAACTGGCAGTTAATCTTTGTAAAACTGTTCTCTACTTGTCTTCATTGAATTCGTATACCATTTTTATATAGATAATGTAGAGTGTCATTGAAAATCGATCATCAATTAAATTGGTGAATATGTGTGTGACTAAGACACCGCAAACCCAGATTCAACTCCTCCTCAGAACATCAAAATAGCTTTCCGGCGACTTTGGTTACTTGATTGTGATTTTGAATGCTCCATTTACGAATACATTGGACTTGTCATTGTTTCATTTGGCAAGTCCGCTTAGAATCGAATGTGATTTGCAGATTCTCAGCATTTTCAATACTTACTTGATATGGTAGGAGTGCCGCAACACTCATATTTTCCTGAAATCTAATCATAATTCAAGGATTCGTCCCACCACAAAATCGCACCCTCTCTATTTTGGTGAGTAAATAAACTCGTAGTAAAAGTATTTTTGTTTTTTTAATATATGCAAAAAATGCAACAATTGACCCAGATTTATATTTTGAAAAATACTCACGATATCCATTCATGACACTCGCACAACCTCACACACCCGCGCGAACGATACCACTCATACACACGAATGTCTAACATGGTGTACGTGTGAATATTGAGTGTATGCGTGCATGTCAGTGGGGTTTTTTTTTGTGTGGGCTGGATTTATTGGATGAGTTTTAGGGATTTAGATGTGACGTTAGGTTTGTCTCTGTGGATTCCCTACAACCCTACATCATCTACTTACCTATAACCACACACACACGCACAGTAAATATATGCATGTGCATATAATTTAATATGTGTTAAATACTCACAGTTAGTCAATGAAAGTCTGTATAAAAAAAAACCTTTTAATTTATTTATGGTTACTTTGGGGCTTTTGTGGTGAAATTTAATTGATTTACAGACAACTTTACTAATATTTTATATTATTTTTGAATACATTGATGGGCAATATTGAGTGAATCAATAAATATCTCCAAAAGGGGCACAACTCAAAATTCTCAATTATTCAGTAGAGGCAAAAAACCGTTTATGTAAAAATGGTTTGCAATATTTAAAGAAAATATGGTTCCATTATGAAAAAATACAATATTGAAGAAGGTTCTGCTATTTTTTTTCAATTTTGTATTATGTTTGCGGAAATAAAACAAAATTTTGATTTATGACTGTTTAACTGACATTTTTTCGATTAACTAGTGATATTATTTAATCAAAGAAGGCACATAAATAAATAATACTGTTAATTGAACTCACTTTTTACAACTAAAGAGGCACAATGCAAAATAATATACCACGAAATTTATCACTTTTTACAGTAATAGAGGCAGAACTCGAAATAGTGATGAGACGAAAATTTGTATAGTAGTTAGTAATGTGAATCAGTTTATGGGAAAAAGTAGATTTTGAAAATTTTTGAGTTCTGCCCCTTTTGTATTTAGGGTGCGATATGTTTCCGGTGAATAATTTAAATAATATTAAACTTTAGTAGTGGATTTTGGTCACACAAGATGTTTAGAATAAGTATGAGAATTAAAAGACTCTTCTAAACGAACGTTGGCACGGCCAAAAGACACAGATAGGGAACTGTTGGTGGTCAGAAACTGCAGTTATCTTTTGAAAAAATGAAACTGAAGTTTAACTTCAGTTTAAACAAAGACCGATCAACCTAAACTCATTTATTGGGCCTTAGCGTCTTTACTCCTTAAGGTCGCTGCAGTATGAGAATGTCGCATAGTATGGGATTTTAAATATTGCACGATGTGATTCTCACTGGTCGAACAGCGGCTACTCCAATTTACAAAGATGTACAGAGAATATTGTCACTTTGGTAGATCATTGTCAACGATGTTGTCCTAATTTTTTTTAATGAAAACTCTTCATTTCGTTGTTAGCATACTGGGATGGTTAGTCCACGGGTCAATAATTTGATATGTTGAGAATAAATCTAAATTTTGAGGGTATTTCTGAAATGATGCGACTGATGCTACAAGATATTTTAACAACTAAACAAATTTGTTCGTTCGTTACAAAATGCCAATATTGTAAGAGTTTAAAATTTCAGACATTATTCAATTCTTGTTTTCAGATATATGTTAGATATGAAACACAACTCCAAAAGAATTAGCTGTCATTACTGATGAAAACCCATTTTAGTGGGTCTTCAATTTTGACAATTTGCAACGAACGAACAAATTCGTTAAATGGAAACAAGCAGTTAGAATCCATTTTAGAAACAAATATATTTTTGAAGATACTGGAAATTGATTAAGATTAGCTTATTTATATTATTTATATTAGTTGCAATACTATTTCGGAAATTTGTATAGTTCATTAAAAATCTGTTAGTCGGCATCAATTGCGACAAACTAACCAGTTAACCAGTTATCCGGATTCAGTTTTGAGTAATCTAGTAATCACTCTCTGGCTATGGAACTACTCATAAATCCAATTGGTTGATTGATCTATGATGTTTCGGTAGGTATCGCTGTGCATTTATCCGATTGAGCCAATCAGTGACTTTTCTTTGCGCGTATGACACTTTGGCCAGGATTTGCAGACCAAAGATTCGCACAGAGAATTTATGAATATCACGCCCCACCCTAACCATGACCGATGGAGGTGTCGCAGATGATTCCAAATTTTCATTCGCATTGTTCATTCTAATCGAATCGTATTCAGTATGAATCATCATAATTTAATGGAATGTAATTTTACGCTTTTCAATCGAAAGATCATCATCGACATAATCAATGTCATGAGAACAACAACATATGACTTCATCCTTGCATCCTAGGACCATAAACCATTTCAACAAATCCATACACACATGTAGTCGTATGCATTCAATTTCCAATTTATTATTCACTCTTTTCATGTTTCTCTCTCTCTCTCTCCCTCTATCTCTGTTGCAGACGAAGGAAAAAAGTTGCACTTTGTCAGCCCGGCACGCAGGAAGTCGGTGCTGGCGCCCATCTTGAATAAAATCAAAAATGGTAGCGATGCCAATGGCAGTGGCAGCGGAGGTGGTAGCAGTGGCGGCAGCGTCGGTGGCAACGGTTCGGATACAGAGAAGAAATCCAATGGCACCGACAGTACGGGCCATGTTAGTGTACAAATAGAACCGGCTAAAAAGGTCAAGGTAAGTTCTGAATGGCTCCGCTGTGAACTGACTATGTGGGTCGGTGGGTGTGTGCAGTGACACGAAGTTGACATGAAGCTGCGTGATGTTGCATGCTGACCTTCATCTCCGTCTCTCTAAGAACACTTAGCTGGTTGTTGGGTACATCTGTAATGTTGTTTCTGTTGTTTGTATTAAAAGCGCCACAGCATACACGGCATGATGGAGGAGGAGAACATCATAAGACCACATCAGGAAATACGCCAATTGACATTGGAGGAAAAGAAATTTTTGTTGGCCGTGGAGCGAGGTGACATGGCGGGTACTAGACGGTAAGTGCAAGGAAAAGAAAAAGGTTATGGTGCCAATTAAAAAAACCACACACACATTGTGTAATGGGAAAAAATGCGCTGACGAAATTATGGAGCCAATTAAAAACGTAAACAGTTTTAAGATGTTCAGGGATTTCCTGCAGTGCGTTGAGGGGATATCTACTCACTTTGCATAAACCGATTTTTATTCAAGAGCTGACAGTCTGGAAAGAAACCTCCACTTTCACACCGGACATGACATCTTAGATGTTGTAATCCTTTAATAAATTTCTCGTATTTCGCAGAATGTTACAAAAGGCCCAGGACACCGACTACATCAACATTAATTGTGTGGATCCACTGGGACGAACCGCCCTCTTGATGGCCATCGATAATGAGAACTTAGAAATGGTAGAGCTATTGATCGGCTATAATGTGGATACCAAAGACGCTTTACTACATTCCATATCCGAAGAGTTTGTGGAAGCCGTGGAGGTATTGTTGGACCACGAACATGTCACATTTACAATTGAGGGAAATCATGTATGTGCCAAACGGAACGACATTGCTCATTTTTAATAAATCTGTTTTCATTGTAGAGCTGGGAATCGTCACCGGAAGAAACCTCCACTTTCACACCCGACATAACACCTCTGATATTGGCCGCTCATCGGGATAACTATGAGATAATAAAGATTCTATTAGATCGCGGTGCCGTGTTACCTATGCCTCATGATGTCCGGTAAGTTTCTCCTTGTACATGCTGTATCCGAATGAATGATTTGAAACTATCCTTGGATTTTCAGATGCGGCTGTGATGAATGTGTTCAATCTCGCCAGGAGGATTCGCTGCGTCATTCACGCTCGCGCATTAATGCCTATCGTGCTCTGGCGAGCCCCAGTTTGATTGCATTGTCCTCGAAGGATCCTATTTTAACCGCATTTGAATTGTCGTGGGAATTGAGACGTCTGAGTTTTTTAGAACATGAATTTAAGGTGGATTCGAATTTAATGTTGACTGTTGACTTTCTTTTTTAATCGCCATCTCTCGTTCTCCCTTTTACAGAATGAATACCAGGAATTGCGTAAACAATGTCAGGATTTTGCCACCGCTTTATTAGATCATACCCGCACTTCTCATGAATTGGAAATATTACTAAATCACGATCCTACCGGTCCAGTTTATGAGCACGGCGAACGTATGCATTTAAATCGTTTAAAATTAGCCATTAAATTAAGACAAAAGAAGGTAAGTCATGCTGATCGTTAAACTATAGTGAGTTAGACCGTTCCATTTCCATAAACTTTGAAACTTATGAGCCGAATTTGATCAAGATCATTTGAATTTTTTCCACGTAGGTTTTTTTTTGGTGGTTGGCAAATTGGTAGGACAATAGCCATAGGAAAGTGGGAAATAGGAAATTTGGCCGGGGCTATAATATAATATAAGCTATAATATAATGTAAATATGGTCTAATTGGTTGTGAATTCTTCGAGATCACAAACACACACTGATTAAAAGAAAACATCAAAGCAAGTCGAACATCGCTTACTAAATTCAGTAACTGATCCACATCCAAGTTTTTCTCAGAGGAACCTACACTTATTTATAGTCATGAGCCAATGTTTTGAAATCGGCCATTAATTAATTAATTTGTTCTGAATACAAAACCAAGAATTTACGGATATGGAATATTACCGAATTTGGCCACTTATTTAATGTTTTTAACGATCGTTCCTCCGCCTTAGATGAATGCATGAAGACGATGGAACCCTTAGTCTTGAATTATCATCCTTTGCATTATGACCTGCAGAATTTAGCTGATTGGGCCTTTATCAGAAAGGACATTCGCTGCAGCCGTATTTTGAAAATAAAAGTAACTAGTGTGTCAAAGGTGTTGATCTAATTTTGAGTTAATCCTATCCAACCAGTACAGGCATACGTTTTAGGGATTTTATTAAACCCTTGACTTCTGGCTCAAGCTAACCTAATTTGAATGGAATACTTATTTCTCTCTCTCTCTCTCTCTCTCTCTCTCTCTCTCTGTAAACATTTTCAGTTTGTTGCCCATTCGAATGTGCAGCAACTTTTGGCGAGTATATGGTACGAAGGCTTACCCGGATTTCGGCGCAAAAATATGGCTCTGCAAGCTCTAGATATAATACGAATAGGTAACACAACTACTGATTTGATATCCATTGAACATCTTCCTAATCACCTTTTTAATTTCGCCAGGTATGATGTTTCCCATATTCTCGTTGGCTTATATATTGGCACCCTATTCCAGTGTCGGACAAACGATGAGAAAACCTTTTATAAAATTTATCTGTCACAGTGCCTCGTATTTTACGTTTCTATGTAAGTCGAGTCGAGATCCAACTAAAACCTTCGAAACTATTTTCCAATAATAACAAAGGTTTTTTTTTTTTAGTTTTACTAATGTTGGCTTCACAGCGCATTGAAACATTTATTGGCGGTTGGTTCTGGACGGACTCCGAGAGTGTCGTCCATCAGGTGGAGGAATTACCCACTAAAAGAGGGGCCAAACCCACATTTATTGAATGGTTGATATTATCGTGGGTTAGTGGTAAGTTTGAGAAAAATTCGCAAGCATTTTGCAAATTTTTGTAGTACATTTTCGATCTGTTTTCTTAAGGTTTGATATGGAGCGAAGTGAAACAATTGTGGGATGTTGGCCTTCAGGAGTATCTCAACGATATGTGGAATGTTATTGATTTCGTGACGAATTCTTTGTATGTGGCCACGGTGGCCCTGAGAGTTGTTTCCTTTTTTCAAGTGCAAAAAGAAATGATCACCAATCCGCATGCCACCGATCTGCCGCGTGAGCGTTGGGACACCTGGGACCCAATGCTCATATCGGAAGGTCTCTTCAGTGCGGCCAACATTTTCAGTAGCCTCAAATTGGTTTACATATTCTCGGTGAATCCACATTTGGGGCCACTGCAGGTGTCATTGTCCCGCATGGTCATGGATATTATGAAATTTTTCTTTTTATATGTACTGGTACTGTTTGCCTTTGGCAGCGGCCTAAATCAATTGTTATGGTAAGTGCGGGCAAAACCTTGTTCAATTTTTTTTAAATCTACAGAAAACCTGTCTTGTTAGGTATTATGCGGACTTGGAGAAAAAACGTTGCCCGGAGGTCTCACCCTCAAATGTTTTGGTCAACATGAATGGCACCACCGATCCAAATGCTTGCATTGTCTGGCGCAGATTTTCCAAGTACGACCTTATGGATAAACGTTTACAGTTGTTGGATAATTATGTTATTTTCATATTTTGTTTTAGTCTTTTTGAAACCACTCAAACGTTGTTTTGGGCTGTGTTCGGTTTAATCGATTTGGACAGTTTCGAATTGGATGGCATCAAGATATTCACCCGTTTCTGGGGTATGCTAATGTTTGGCACATATTCGGTGATTAATATTGTGGTTCTGCTGAATCTGTTGATTGCTATGATGAATCATTCTTATCAATTGATATCGGTAGGTATTTCAACAACGGAGATTTTTCAAATCATAGCTACATTTTCGATTCTTTAAGGAACGGGCTGATGTTGAATGGAAATTTGCCCGTTCAAAACTCTGGATAAGTTATTTTGAGGAGGGTGGTACTTGTCCTCCGCCCTTTAATATCATTCCAACGCCCAAATCCATATGGTATGCTTTCAAATGGGCTCGTCGTGTATTCTGTAGTGGATCTTCAGCAGCTCGAAGGGAACATTTGAAGACAATCAGGGTGAGTAACATATAACGGATACTACGAAACGCCACCCACATCACATCAATAAATACATAGCTAGAACATTAAATATCTGCTTGTCCTATTTTAAACATTTTGTGACTCCAAAGTACTTTAAGTCTCAAATCGAACTACAATCTGCACCGATTCACTTTGAGACTTAGTCCCAGTCTCAAACTGAAACGACCCACCGCAGGAAATTGTAGTTTCTCCTTTGTTTCGATTCCCATAATTCAAATAAATAAATAAAATTCAAATATATTTTTTTTCCCCGTTTCAGCGTAAAGCCCAACAGGCCAACGATCGTGATTTCAAATACCAACAAATCATGCGAAATCTCGTCAGACGTTATGTGACCGTCGAACAACGTAAAGCCGAGTCTCAGGGTGTAACCGAAGACGATGTCAATGAAATCAAACAGGACATATCGGCCTTCCGTTGTGAACTGGTGGAAATACTAAAGAATAGCGGAATGGACACCAATGTAACAGCCGGACAAGCCGGAGGTAAGAAAGAATTTTGAAAGTAAAAAAAAAAAATAATTACTAAATATTTATTTCCTTTTCCAATAGGCGGTGGCAAAAAGAATCGCCAAAAAGAAAGACGTCTCATGAAAGGTTTCAATATAGCACCGCCCGGTTCGACGGGATCTCTGGCACCGGTGGCGGAATTTTCCACATCCTTGGACAATTTCGATCAACAACATGAGATATTGACGTCGACCCTCTCGAATCTCTTCACGCCCACATTTATGCAGAAAAAAGCCACTTTCAGTGCGGGTGATAGTTTCAATAGTATGGAATCACCACCGCCGTCTCTGATCTCCACGGTGAATACCGTACAGTCGGTCAATAAATATAATAAATCCACTCTAAAGCCGTACAACAAACGCATAGCGGGGCACAAAAAGAAATGGGGCACTTTGATAGAGGCCGCCAAGGTGGGCAATGTTTCGAAAATGTTGGGCCGTTCCAAATCGGAAGACTCCGTGTGTAACTCATTGAATACCTCGTCACCGGTGCACGGTCAGGTGAGGGTAACCTATTCGCAGAATGGGCAAAGCTATTACAACAGCAGTCCCAATGAGGCAACGATGCCACATCAGTGTAAAACAGTGACGGCGGCATCAACACCAATGCACAAGGATCACTTGAAACCACTGAATATCAATGGGCCCCATAGTATTGCCGGTGTGACGGCAGGAAGTGCAGGTGGCACTCACTTCTTCCATACGCCAACGGGTAAATTCGAATTCTTAGTGTTTTGTGTTTTTTTGATTGAAAAACTAACCAAGCGTTGATGTTGTCTGAGGTATGTAAATGTTTCCCATTTTTTTTCTTTTTTTTTCTATTCCTATTTTTCCGTGTATGCGATTGGGTGTCTGTAAATCTTTTTGGCACGACGGCCGTTTAGGTCTGACCGCTATAGCTGCTTTAAAAAAGAAACGTAAGAAATTTTCATCGAGCAAAAATATTTGCCCGGTCACTGAATCGATATCAGCTGCAAATGCCGTGGATTTATTGAATGATAAGGTTTTGTATATTTATACCTGATAACGTTTTCTTTTTTCCTGCGATTTACTTCTGCAAGCACCCTACCACCGATCAATAAATCGAAAAAAAAAACTATTTAACAAGTTATGCTAACAAATGTTTATTTAACCACCACCTTCCACCTCCAACACCCCTAATCGTACTGTAATTGTCGATTTGTATTATTATAGTGTACGTACAGCACTCGATTTTGGTTAATTTTCTTTGAATTGAGTGAATTTGCCAAATTTTGCACAGATTTATTTGTTTCCGTAACGCTTCATTTTTTGTTTTGAATTTTAAAAATTCTTAAAATCAAAAATATTCAGTGCATATATTTTTATTTTTGAATTAATCACATATGCGATAAAGTAATTAACTGTTCGATTATTTCACAATTTAATTATTCATGTCTCTCTTGACGTATTTTTAACATCCTGTAAACATTTCGTCAAATAAGCATGGATATTGAAGTTTTATGGCTTTAATCATTTCCAAAAAGGTTTATTTAACTTGCATGCAACCTTAAGTTTTTAGTTTTATTTAAACAAAAGAGCGAATATTATTTGATCTCAGAAAATTTACATCCACTCTCACCCCTCATCCCAATTGCCTTTAAAGGCTTTAAAGCGTGTCTCCAGCTACCCAGCCTCCGATGGAACTGCTCAAAACAAAGATGCCGCAAATGTAGCGAAACCGAGACGCCATGAACAGACGCAAAGTCAGCATGACTCAGTGGAGACGTCTACAGAATTCACACTGTCCAATGAGATACAGCATCTGGACCCATCAAATACATCCGTCAATTCGCGCGAACCACTTATCAGTGGCAGTAGTGGTACTTCAACGAGTGTGATCCATTGATTAACACCACAGCAAAAATCAAACACACATACATACAAACTACCCACGATATTGGGGGAATAATTCGATACCAAGAACGAAAAAAAAAAAAAAATGGAAAGACAGAAAGATATTGAATTCAGCAGAAAGCAATGGGCCAACACAACACCGAATGTACGGACGGACATACTCTGTGGTCATTGATTTTGGTAGAATTTACCTGGGTGAATAACCCAGAGAATGTTCACGGTTCTTGATGATGCGCAAGTGATTGGTATACAAATTGCCTGGACTTCCTGAAGAGGCGATGAAGAGAAAATGTCCATTATTTCACATCATTTAGTTTTTGAATCATTGCGTATTTATAGTGGAAACAATGCTGCCATATGGAAACAGATGCAACACTGCCGTTCTCTCAAACGAATACCAACCAAACTACCACCAACTATTCACACGTTACTAAAAAGGAAACATGAAAACTAAAATCGAAAAACAAAAAAGATGAAAAATAAACACGAACAACAACCAAAGAAACAATAATAAGTCGTTAAGTATTCATTTAAAAATAATAAAACAATGCGCCTCTTAAGATTTCACGTAAGAATTATGGATTATTCCAAAACAAGAAACGAAAAAAAAACGAAAAAAAATATTGCAAACATTTTTCTAATCACCGAACTCACCAACTAACCTTACCGCCGCACATGCCTCTCCCTCTATCTATCTCTATTTCCTTCATATAAACTCAACCACCTTTAGATAACACGTACTCATATCCTCTTCCTGTTTATTGCCATATTCTGCGTTCTGTTACATTTCATACGAAATAATTGCACATTTTAATTTTCGACGAATACAAATATCGGATACCTTCATTTCGTATCGAAAATATGGAATCAGTCAGTCAATATAGTATTAAATGATAGCCCCCGTTCATCCACCCATCATCCCCTCCCACATCGTACGTCCATAATATAATGAATTTACAACCGACAAAAGAAAATGCACTATTTTTTGAAAAGAAAATACAATAAAAATGCATACAGCATATGATGCACATACACAAATGCAGCCGTTCACGACACACCGTGAAAATACTAGCAATAAATAATCGAAATCCTATATATTCGATATCGATAAGAACAGCAACAATAGATGGATTAACAAAACGAAAATACATACGAAACACACTGTTGACATATCACAAACCACACTCTGGCAAATACATTTATAGAGCTACACATATTTACATATATATCGTCATTAATCGCTTAATATAGACCTATACATACATACATATATATTTACTGGGATACCAAAGCATTTGTGAAGTCTTTGAAGACTTTAACACTCAGCCAAATAATGTTTTAAAAAAAATGCACAACGAATTCATCGCTCCAAGGTCTGCCACTTTTGATCTAGTAAACATTTTTGAGTTCTGTAAAAGAAACGGTTGTAGACTAGGAGTGAGCGATTATTTTAAATTATAGTAACATTCAAAATCGGATGTATTTTAGAAACACATCCGTACTTTTTGATTTTTTTTTACAATTTAGGGGGCAACACATGTTCAATATTTTTACCAGATTTTAAAATTTGAAAAAATGTAATTTGATTTTTCGACTTTGGTTCATACATTTTAAGAGGGTTTTGGAAATTTACTGCCTGTTTCCATAAAACGAATTTGTTTGTTCGTTACAAATCCTCAATATTGCAAGCGTTATAAAGTGGGTTTCAGACATTATTCAATTCTGGTTTTCAGATATATGTTAGATATCGACAAATGGAACACAAGTCCTATAGAATAAGCGCTCATTACTGGCAGGAATCCATTTGATTGCGCCTTCAATTTTGACGAGTTGTAACGAACGAACAAAATCGTTTTATGGAATCAGACAGTTAAATTAAATTAGATTTTTCGACTTTGTCGAGCTGTAACTCATACATTTTCAGAACTGTATCTCCTTGCCTACAACCAATGTCTTACATAACTCAAAAATGTTTACCAGATCCAAAGTTACAGACTGGCATTTCGATTCTTGACCACTGTGCACTGTTCTGGACACCTGCAGCCTTTGACTATTTAAGGAGCACAAGTGGCATTCGACGTCTTCTGGTTTGTCTTCTTTAACAGGATATTCTGGTGTCAATACTTTGGAAGATGGTTCTCCGCGACCATAAGGCGTTTTCCATCAAGAGTTCATACCGTTGGTAGCGCCCTCAACCTGTGGCATGACTTCTTGACAGGAAACATTTCTAAGCCTTCAACCTGTGGCATGACTTCTTGATGAGAAACATTTCTAAGCCTCTCCTTTTGTCGGAGTAGACCTCTTATTTGTCTTCTAGCACCCACGCAGCTGTCGTTTCATCTCCCTGCTGGGTTGTGTTACGGGCAGCGGCCTTTTTACACTCGTTGCCTTTGTCATACTTTTTATCGACATTGAGTGGAAATGCGCACTAATATCATCGGGAAAAGGTGTTTTGTTTCGGAGCAATTGGGATTGATAAGAGATTGACTGCAGTTTTGCGACGTCCAGCTTTATATCTGGTTTTTTCGCAGTCTTTCTTTCTTTCCCAAAATATATTCCAGTGATCTTTCAGTTAGATAACTAAGGCGTTGCTCATACTTTGTCATTATTTTAAAAAGTTTTGCTAGCAGAGAAATTATTTCAAAACTAATTTACTTATATACTCTCTGATATACTAGACTTTATAGACTAGACTTATAGATCAATGAATAGATCGGTATCTACAGTTTTTTTTTATTTTTTGTAAAGCTTTAAGCGTTTATGATGTGAGAACGGCAGATTTGTCCGTCTCCAGATTCGGGTAAAATAGACGCACACACTGATATAGACGGCCAGGAGATTTGGGGATCCCAACTCAAATATTCACGCCACCAAAAACCAGGAAAATTATAAACCTCTGCAATTTAAGAGTTATGTCTGAGTTTAGAGTGGGATGATAACCCAGTGAACATAATTTAAATAAAAATGTGCATTGAAAGACACCGTCACTCCATTTCATCGACTTTCATTCATACATTTCACAAAATGTCAACATTTTTCATTGCATTTCCAAAGATATACACCAATTACAAAAAAAAACAAAATAATATCATATCAATGGTAAAAGTTGCCTTAGAATCAAGAAAGATGTTCTTTTGTAAAATTTACAACAACAACAACAAAAATATATGAAATAGCAATATACAATAAGTATATGAAACACAAATGAAAACACTTTTGGATGAGCATTTAAAACAAAGCAAAAATATATTTAAAATAAAACCACATAACCCCACAAAAATAAAAACAAAAAACATTTGCAATACTACATAACAACAACAAACATACTTAACAGCAAACCAAAGAAAATACCTATGAAACCGATCGATCAACCAAAACCAAGATGAGGAGAGTTTCAATAATGTCCCCTTGAATATAACTACTCAGTCGTACAATACAAAAATCAATTAACATTAGTTTTATACACAGATTTTAAACAAGCGAATAAAACCAAACAAATTCAAAATGTATTTAAATTGCTAACCATACTTGGCGCCACAAAGCAAACAGAACAACAACAAAGAAACAAATACTTATTTTACAATTTAGATGAAATGTTTTTTCTTGTAGTTGAAATAGACAGAAACACGCAAAACAACAAACGTCATAGAATGAAAAAGAAAATACAATTTCAACAACAACAATAAAAATAAGCACAATATATATTTATGAATAGTAAAAATAAATAAATAAATCGACATTAAATACAACTCTGTCTAGAGTCAGCTATAGAATACTCTGCGCCAGTTATTTTTTGAATTTCAGTGAATTCTGGAAAAAAAATGGAAAGTTTTACTAAAAAGTCAATATTTCTGTTTTAATTTTCAGAACAAGGCAAAGAATGTGTGCGTTGAAAGCCTTCAGGCATCTGTGAAACATGGGATTCCGGTCAAGACACAACGAGTAGATTTAACGCAATATCTGGGCCATTTACAGCAAAATATTTTTTCGAGTGTCGTTATAGTCTTTCGTCTGCTGTCGTCGACTTTTAAAATATTTTTCAGTATCATGTATCAACGACAATTTTGTAACCGATTGAAAATAACAGACCGTTATATAATTACAAATAATTACGAACTATAGACACTGTCAAAAATACTTCACCAAAGATAGAAAACAAATAAAAATTATTTCATTTACTTTGGTAAAACAACATTTTAGGTGCGCCATTTTTCTGAAGATGACAACTTAAAATGATACTTACTTACTTATTTCCCTTAACATTCCAAAAAGTAACGGGGAACTTTTAGAAATGTGTGCTGCGTACGATACAATTTGTATACTCAACGATCGCGACTTGCTGTTTAAAGTCGTCTACGAATCATAAGGTAAACTTAAAAGTGGCGAAGATTTCAGTATTCAGACATGAATGCGGTCGAGCCATACTACACACATCCGACAGCAAGACCTTTGCTCCAATTCTTGGTAAAAGTTTCATCTCAATAGCTGCAGTCGTTATCGAGTAATAGCGTTTTCTGTTTGAGTCACATTTAACAAATCACTTACGACAAATTTCTGGCCGCCTGGGATAAGAAAATGCACAATGTATTTTTGTGTGTGACCTATTTAAAAACGCAAACGAAGTAAGCCCGTGTTAGAGTAAAAATAGTAACTCCTGCAAAAAAAAGACACATTTTAGTGATTTTATTTTTGACGACACAGTTAAAGTCGCTTTATTTAAAAAACAAATGGTACATTAAAGCGTTTCGGGAAAAAAACGGTACCCCTTATAACTCGATGCTGAAAATCGATGTTAGTTCGTTAGATAATCGCTTTTCCCACGTATCTCTGGGAGGGTTTCTTGAAATGATATTTTTTGAGTTTTTTGAAACATTGAAGAGAAAAACTAATTTGTTATTGTAAAACAAAAAAAAAAAAATCTTTAACATATTTGAAAAAAGCATTACCTCGTGTTCAAAATTTCAATATTTTGAATACTGTCTGAGTCATGTAAGAGGGTCGGTTGCTTAAACTGCGGTATCTTCGTTAGTTTTACTCCAATTCATCTCAAATTTTCAGAAAATCAAATAAAAAAAGTTTTTAACTGGCATCAGCTACTTTAAACATTGTTTAAAACTATATCGTCATCATGGCGTAGAGTAACAATAGATACCTAAAATTGTTGGCGTTCGGTTTTTACTGTAGAACCATGTTAAAAACGCACATTAGTTCATTATTTCAAACATTTTTTTTATTGACAGTTTAGTACTTAAGAAAAGCGTGTTACTTTATTCGTTTACGTTTGTGTCAAAAAATATAATTGCTCTCATTTTATGATTTTAACTATCAACAAACAAATAAACTACAAAAATGAAAAATATAAAAATAAATACTCGTTTGTATGTTATAACTAGTGAAGAAATGAAACCAAAGCAAGCACAAATGCTAAAAACAAAAGAAACTAAAGCGAAACATAAACAAACTATTATTATAAACTGAAATGAAAAACTATTGTCATAAAAAGTATAAGTACTATCTATATATTGTTATTTGCACTTAAACAAATAGAAAAGAAATTAATAAAGGAAAGATAATAAAATATGAAACGATCAAAGGAATAATTCAATCAATGGGGTGACCCGTATGTGAGCTAGCGTTGTCGTTGTTGGAGGTCTTCACAACTTGAATTTTCCACAGGTCGGTCGGCAACTGAACACAGTTCCTTAAAACGGCAGACTAAACTTATCGTTGAGAAGAATACATAAATCTCATCGTTTTAATAAAGAACGTTGTGACTGGCCTAATAAAGGTAAGTAATATAATACCAGTTAAACTTCGAAAGAAATACGAATTAACACTTTTCAAAATAAATTGCACATGTTTAATTGGTTATGTTTAAAAAGTCTTCTTTATTGTTTGTTTTTAGTTCTAATATGTATATCAGATTTTAGATAAGACCCAAAAAATATCTTGTTACTCTTTTCAACATTTCTGTTTTTTTTTTGTTTTTAGAAAATTGATTTTTGTTAACATTTAGTAGCTAAAAATAATGTTTTGAACAATAATCTTTACACTTAATGGTTTATCCAAAGATATTTATCTTAATTCTGAGTGAGGGGCTGTATGGGTAGATTTGTTTTGGGGAGTTGGAAGTTTAAAAGGGAGCGTTGCTTCTGTGTTCTTGGTTTAAATAGACATTAAAAATATGTCGAAATAAGTTTGTTTATTTGCAACACAAACAACAGAATTACATATAAATTATTATTATTTCAATTACATTTTAAAAAGTATATTTATGCAAACAAATAGAGAGAAAGAGAGGGAAATTGAAGAATTCACTTAAAAACAACTTATCATGTGTGAATAATGTCATTATAAAACTATTCGGAGGTTATTTAGAATTCTTGTTGTATGTGTGTGTCTTGTGGACGTGGAAAAATAATAAAGATGAATTGTAGGTGATCTGCTGTGGTATTATTGACAAATGCTTAAAATATCGCCGCCGACTTAACAACAGACTCTAATTCTAATATCCAATACGGGTTCGTGTTGATTTTGCATTTGAACTACTGCTGCTGCCGCCACCACCGCCGTAGGCACGATCATCACGGGAGCTGCGTTCGCGTTCGAATTTTTCATGGGAACGTTCGCGTGTGTCGCGCATATGCGGTGATTTATCCTAATGAGAAATTTTTGGGAATGTTTGACAATAAATAAGACGTTGAAGGACGTGTGTTTGTCTCAAGGAAATCTTACTCTTGAATGATATTTATCACGTTCACGTTGCTGTTGGTCATCATCACCGTTTAATACTGGAATGAATGGAGGATGTTAGGAAAGATATTAAAATGTAAATGAGACAATGCCTACCATCTCTACGACGTTTATGTTCCGATGTGGTGGTTTCCTCCAGACGCTCTCGTTTACGACCCAGTTTTCGTTCTTTTCGCGCGTCCTTTTCCTCATCGGTCATTTTCTCTTTGCGTTCTTTACTCTTGAGGCCACGTTCCTTTTTGGACAATTCATTGTGATCATCTATATTTTGCTTCTGGAATTATATAACAAATTGTTTCAGTTAAACTTGTCAGGGCTTTCAATAACCACACTTCTTTTTATAACTTTCTGTATTTCTATGCCCTTTTGGAAAAGCCTAAACTTTTGTAACTAAATCCCTTTTCCCCTCTAACATACATTGGGCTGACTGACTGTTTCACTTTCACTGATTTCATTTTGATTTCCATTTAAGGACTTACCGCTGACCAGGGGGACAAGAAGAGTCTACACTTTATTTGCGGACCAACGTTTTTCAACAACAATACAGCATTAGAGCACAGAGAACAATCAACTAAGGGTTCCTCTTATTTTCATTAGACTAAGATGGGCGATACACTGATTTATGTTGCAAATCAGGCGATAGTTTCACATACATCAGGAAATGCGTATAGAAGCTGGAGCAATGTCGATTGAAATTCGCCATGAAGTTGTTATTTTTTTTTAAAAGATTTTTTTATGTGGACGGAGTTACTTTTGAGTGCCGTTTTCAGCTAGCGTCAGCATCACCTTTGAGAGAAAGTAGACCTTTGTGTATCATTAAACTTCACGTCATCGCTGTCATCCGCAGAGAAGATTGTGCAAGACTCCTGAGGAATTGTTATATGTCCAAATATTCTTAAGTGCTGCTTAGCGTCCCATATAAAATATTCTACAACGGCAGCTCGCTCTGATGAAGTTGTTTTATAGGTGGCAGTTTCGAGAATGGCAACGTTGTGTATTATGGGCGATGTTCTGATGTGGTGTTGGCTTTTTGACATGAACGTGACGATGATAAATTTCGTGTTTTGCTTCGTTACTTTTTTTATTCGATAAAAACAGCATCTGTTTTAAGTCTTCTTGTTTTTAGAAAATATTGAATGTGTGTATACGATAGAAGTCCAAAGGTATATTTTGTCCATAACATCTTACAATAATTCTTCTCTGCGCGATTTTCCATGCATGTTAAACTTGGAGTTGTAAAACAAACATCGTCCAAGGCACCTTACATCATATCCTCTTTTGTAGTTCATATTATACTTTTCGAAATAAAGGTTGCAATCATTTACAATATTCCTCTGCAATCTTTTCTGCACATTATGCGAAGTTCCGAGATTTAATACGTTGTACTTAATAGATGATTCAATAATTGCAAACATTTCCCTGCGTTATTTTTCTCCAATACGAAGTTTCAAGGCTTAATACATCGTAACTGCAAGTTCTTCCGTCCAATGTGATTCGGTGGATGATGAGCTTATCGGCATGTTTTAGATGTGTTCCATTAATGTATGAGATCCTCGGTAAATCTGTCTATCCTCTTTCACTTTTGTTGTCATTTATCAATTAAGGATTTTAGTGAGTTTGTGTAAGCTGCTAATGAAACCGTTGTTATCCCCGTCAAGTTGCCTGGAAATGTAACGGCGGCGCATTTCCTTTAATTCGTTACTAATACGTTGCTGGTGTTCGCGTATTTTAAGCGTCGTATGTATCACAACTGTGATGTGATTCGATTGTTTGCCCCTTTTATTTTGTTCTCAGATTCATATAATTACTAAAATGTATATTATCGCAGTATCTTCTTCTTTTACACAAGGGTTGATAAAGTTCCCGATGGATTCGATGTTTACTGAATGTTGTACTGAGAGATGTTGGACGCTGCCGCTCTCCAAGGTGCGATTTAACTGTAGAATTCTTCGTTTATTTCTTAAACTTCTTTGAGGTCACAACATCCTCATAGCAAATGTTATCACTGCGTTTCCGGTAGTGTGTGGCAGATATCGGCAGCTCGTCGATGATGGTTATCGGTGAGGTAGACAGCAGTCGAAACCCATCCTCTCCATATATTCCAAACGCCATTAATAGTGAAGAATAACCACACGTTCCTCTTAATTACATTGGATTCAAGGCTGTCTCCATATTAAGTTATCATAGTCTGAAATGATGGCATTTCCAAGTAGGTGTTTTGTATTTGAAATGAACTCCGTTGGTACCCCTGAAGCATTTATTGGAGCTTTCCATTAGTTGGCGATGATTCAATATGTAAAAGGTTTATGGCGAATGCATCACTATTTCTATACATGTCTTCGTTCTTGTTTCGTATCACGTCAGAACTTGAATCTGCTGCTTTCATTCATTTGATTTGAGAATTGTATAACATATGAATACAATTTTGGAAATTTCCATATTTTATGTTGATCGAAGAATAAAGATGATGAGAAATTGATTTCTTAATTATTAGCATTTAGATGCGCACTGGCATACGTTGATATGATTGATAACACCAGATAGTCATAGAGATACGTTCGAATGTAAAACTTCAGAGTAGAATAAATTCTTGTGTAGCACATTGTCAGCTTCATAGTATGCCGTGTGTAACGTGGAATACCCAGAGACATGACTATGCTTTTTTTTATGCCGTTCAGCGACCTCGTTCCTGATGAGCGAATTTTCCAATGAACGAAATATTGTAAACAATTCACTAGCGGTGTTCGACACACATGAACTGACTTCTTCTTCAGCAACATTGTTGGCAGAACTGCATCATTAATGTACGATTTGAAGACATTAGATGACGGCATTTAGAAGAATTGTTTGTTGTTGTTCGGAGATATTGGGCATATATGTACCGACATCTTTAATTCAGATATTTTGGCTTTAGATGTACCGGGTCATGCTTAACTATAGAAAATTGTTGTTGGGAGAAGTCTTTCTTCTCTACGATTATTCCGATCATGTTGAATTGTTGGTCAGTGACGAAGTTGAGATTTACTGTCCTTAAGGTTAAATTCACTTAATGCTACTTCTATTACAGCTAACTTATATGGTAATTTAACATTTCTTTTAGAATTTCACAAGTTAGTCTTTTTTTGTTTTTCTTTTTAAAAATATCACAAGAAACTAAAAAAACTTTTTTCCTTTGTTCAAAACTTAATAGATTATCTTTCTTTTGTAAGGAATGATTGACTACAACTCTATTGGATACATAATTAGGTATGTACTTACCATCAAATATAATTATAATACTTATAAAACTACATATTAAATATAAGTGAAATACAAAAAAAATACTTATTTCAAAATGGCGAAAACTTTTACGATCACTTAAATTTAGTTGCACTTTCTTCACTTTCACTTCCTTCTTCTTTTCTCTAGTTGGTCCAGCCAAATGTTTTGTTTGGATTGATTGTGCGGTTTCTGTCTGGTTTCTACGGAAAAAGGCCCTGAGTGTCCATGCGGAAAGAATTAATATACTTTCAGAGTTTAACAACTGTTCTCAAGTTTCTGTTACTGTAGAAAGAAGCGGTGGGAAGGCTGCTGCTACTTGTGCTCAATGATGGAATGTTGATGCAACAAATTTCGGAAGTAGCTTTATGGCCGTCATTGTAATTTGCGTATATTGTTTTGGTGTTGGTATAGTTGTCATAAACTGTGTTGTTCTGGTTGTTGTAGATGTCGTTGCTGCCGTTGCAGTTCACACTTAGGAAACTACGATTCCACCAAAATACTAACCTTTGAATTGGAAGATGTCGTATCCACTTTGCGACGTTTCGAGTCTAAGAAGAAACAAGGAAAACATTAATATAAACTATTTTGTGTTGAGCCAAAGTGAGCTAATTCAAATAGAGTACTATAATTATACCCTTATATATACAATATACAATGGTATATATATAATATGTTATGGAGGAAATATGTGTTGTTGTTCAATGTCAACTTTTTAGTCCATGCCAGGATTGTTGTCCCCATACTATTTGAAAGGATTGACTAAATTGCTTACAACTCACAACACCTTTAATTCATTGAGTATCTTTCACATTGTGAAAGGGATTTTAGATTAGTACATGTAGGTATGTTTGGTTGGATAATCAACACAACAAAGTTCTCAGGGGCCAAAAGTAAAAGGCTAGGAATACGTATTTCCCATAACATTTCTCGCATCAGGGAGCTACTGATTAAAACTCCTGCAGAAGTTTTTACATAGCTCTTACTCTACTTACCAGGTGTGTGACAGTCGCTCACACTACCACCACACAATTATCCGTCCCCAAAGGCTTGTAGTTTAACCAAACTTATCACTAACTAATACTAATTAGAAGCAGTGACAACTGACTGTGACCACACGTACTGAAGTGTGTATACATTACGTTTGCAATGTCACCTATGATTGCGCCGTGTGTAGAAAGACAAGAACAGATAATAATTCCCATTGAAGTCCTAGACACGACTTTTATTGAATAGGCGGAAATCTACACGTTGGCTGTACAGTATTGCTGTCCTATTGTAATTGAAACGTTATTAAATTGCCCGAATTGTGTATAACCTCGAAGTTCGCCAATAGAACATGGGGGATGTTCTTGTGTATGACCCGCTACCAAACCATAGTTTTCTTAGAACGTAGAAAACCAATAACCATTGAACTCTAGGCTTTTAAAGTGCACAAAACTTCAAAACGTATTAATAACCCCCGAATGTTAGTTACATGAGGTGTAACAAAAATCTTAAAATATCACCGATCTATCGGTGAAGCTGATGAATTGCATTTCAATTACTTATTCATTAGAATACGATATACAAACTAGTCCAGAACGTACCTTTGTCATAATCAATAACATCTTGACTACGTCGTTGTTGCTGCATAGATCCAATACTCTCATTCGATACCGAACTTAAATCACGATCTCGTCCACGTTCGTTGCGCTCATAATCACGATCCCTATTGTCGCGTTCACCGCCGCGATCATAATCGTTCTTGTTACTCGTTGTTATGGGCTCAATAATTTCCACCGCCGGCGATTCATTGCGGTAACGTTCCTCGCGACGTTTCTTCGAGCGTGTCGAAGATGTTTCAATAATCACATCATCCAATAGTTGATTGCGATGCTCTCTTTCGCGATCCCTTTCCCGTTGTTCTCGGTCCCTCTCACGATCGCGTGAACGTTCATCCTTTTTGGAATCCTTCAGAGATCTCGCACTGCTGTGCCGATCACTATCACGATCTGAAATAACAATTGGCGTCGGCATGATGGGTTCATCGCGTATATCAATAATGGTAATGTTACGATTGGCACTTTCGCGTTCACGCTCAGAAGTGCTGGAGCCGGAATTGAGTTTGATAATTTTCGATGGACGTTCAGAACGTTCTTTTTCGCGTTTATCTGGACAAGAACAACATAACATTTCATTACTTTCTGTTTCAAGTTGATATTTAAAAACTGTAACTTGCCTGATTTAATTTCTCCATTACTTGTTTGTTTAACCTCGACCGGCAATGAGGGTGTGTTACTGCCACTTCCAGTCAAATTAATGACCGCCGTTACCGGCAGGGTTGACACTGTAGTTGGCGTGGTTGAGGCTGCAACTGTAGGTGGCACCACTGGTGTGGTCGTTGTTGTTGGTTGCGTTTCAACGCGCACCGGTCTTTCGGTAACCTGATGGAAATCACTTTCCTTTATCATTTGTGCCGCTTTTGTCTTGAGTTGTCCAATGTAACTTGAAGCAATGACAAAAAGATCAGGTCGTTTGTTCTTCTCTTCCTCTCGCACCTTCTCCACTTTCCGTTCAATGATTTGTGCCAGCTTGGCCAAGACGGGATAGTGTGGCAAGATGCGCATTAATATAATCAAAGCATTGCGTATTTGCATGTACTCCTTGGAATCCAAACAGAATACAATGGCTTTGGTGATCTTATAGTGCCATTTGTGACACACATGCCTATAGTTCTCGTAGCCGACATGATCATTGGCTTCTGAAAATTGGTTGCTCACTCGGAATTTGGTAACAAAGCCCGGATAATTTGCACATTCGCGATTGAAGGTGGCTTGGTCGGAATGCCAACGCATTACAGTCTCCAACATGGCACATAAAAAGCGTCCATACCTTGTGGCTTCATTTTCAGTGCAAGATGTTACCGAATACGTGATATCACAAAAAATCTGGAAGAAAGGAAAATAATGTATTTAATGTAATAAAATACCAAGTGCTCAAATCTAAAACGATTGCAAAACGTAATTCATCGTATCCGAAATACTTCTTGAGTCTATGCTTACAAAGGTATCAGTAGTGTGAGAAACTGTCGATAACTCATTTAAGATGTTTCTTTTAGCCGATGACTGCGAGGTCAAAATGAATCAAATACTAGTAACAATTGCCATTATAAGAATCAACCCCACATAAACATCTGTCTTGACAATGAATTGAGATAAATTCACAAACTTAGTCGTTTACTTTGTTCACCTGCTATGTAATTGCCGGTCATTTCAGAGGCGACAACTACATTCTTGTAAACTTAAGAACAGGATAAGTATGTGTTTCACACTTAATTCAAATGACATCCAGTACCAACAGCAAGCCCCACCTATAACTGCTACCACCTCAGCCTAACCGAAGATGACAAGAATTGATTATTACTTACTCTATCATAACACAGCAAAGTAGAGAAATTAGCCGCTTTTAAATTGTGTATAGTGTGGACAAATTTAGCACAATATAAGGCATCGAGGGCAGTGAAAGTACATCTGTAAGATAAGACACGAAAAAACAAAACACAAAATCCAAAATCAAATCCACAGTAACAAAAGTCTCCCTCCCACAACAACAAACCTGGGAAATAAACACAACTGTAAAAATTGTGTAATGGTCTCATTTTTCGCAGATTTTGCGGAACGCGACAAAAACCAATTATCCTTTTGTTGTTGTAGACGTTGCAAGATTTTATCTACATGTTCCTGTTGTTTTTTCCGCTCATCCTGAAGTTTGTCCATCAAGGCAATGTAACGTTCTTGTTCCTTTTTGTTTTTGGAAGCATTCTGTGAAAGAATGCGCAAAAAATATATATGTTATTATTGTGGAGTAATGTGGAATTTTCCTGTAACAAACCGAGTCTTTGGAATCAGCAGCCATTTGTGACAATTGTTTAAGCTTTGTGATTTCCTTTTGATAACTATCGTGGGGTACCTGTAGATCATACATGCTGAGAGACCAAAATGTAACAAAGAACTGGGGTGAGATATCTTCCCAGACTTTAAAACCATGCAATGGACGCACTGACTCAACGATGGGATTCATAATCAAATTGGTGGCTTCTAGATATTTTTGTAATTTTTGATTATTTGTCAACTTCTTGGCGTTGGGATCGGCTTTGCGTAATTGATCATATTTTTGCTAAACCAATTAAGAAGACAATATATTATTAACTATAGTTACTCTTCATCTAGCAACTTACATTAATTTGATGTGTAAACATGGGTCGTGCCAAAAAGAATGCCACATCCGAATTGATGTGATAATCCTGCAACATGGCTATAATCGATGGCAGACGTTCCACATACTCATCCACCGAATAGGTCGATCCCAGGAATGTTCCAAACTGTACTAACGTATCTTGACATTGATCATACAGCTTTCCTACCAATTTCAAATGACTTTGAGCCGTTTCACGGTATATAACACAATGCTTTTGCTGGGCCATTAGAAGACATATGGTAACGGCCAGATCATGATTGGCCAAGGCGTCCTTCAGACGTTGCGACGATTTTTTCGTGTTTCGAACTTGACTAAAGTATCCGGCCTACATGGAAAAAAGTAAAACTGGTAAATCTAATTTGATGCAAGTGATGTCTGTCTTACTTCTCCACGCAACAATTCACCGCCACACATGGCATTCAGATGTTCGTTGGTCATTTCTTCAGCAGACTCAACGCCGGCCATTTTTTGTACAATTTCTTTAAGGATTAATAGATCCAAACTGAAAAGAGTTAGAATGGATTAGAATACATGTAAAAACAAAATGCTTCAAAAGTCTGCGGTCTGAGAGATCATCTCAATTTTAAATACACACCTCTTCTGCGATTTCAACTGATTGGCCACATACTGCAGTAGTCCGCTCAATTCAATGTTGTATTTCTTAAATATAGCGCCACAAAATGAAGCCAAACTTTGCAGCCACAATGATATGGAGGTGCCGTCATGTTTAAAACGATCTCTATCGGCCATCGTTAACGCCTCTATTAAACAATAACCCAAACAATCGAACGAGAGCAGCGTTAAATATTTTAGAGAATCAACCACAGGACCAATCAAATTGTCATAGATTTGAATTTGTAATAAAATCTGAAAGTAAACAAAAGAATTAAATCATAATCAGAGTAACCAATAAAAGACAAGCAATACTCACATAATCGAATAGAAACCCAGGAGCACAATGACTAAGTTTGCCGATAAGTCGACCCAAAGGTTTAACATTCTCTTTGCTGACACGCTTCATAATGGCCTTTATGTGTTTCTGCGCTTTACCACGACGACGTATGAGTTGAGGATGCAATTGGTAGGTATCATTCTTCCAACGAGCGTATAAAGCATAACTGCAAAAATGTTGGGGCCATTATAATATACTTCACGAAATATTCATTAGTTCTCTCAAAACTTACCGATAATGATATGGGAAATGTTTCAATACCGTCCATATTTCTTCGGACATGGGACAATTACAATCCAAGTAGGATAGAGCCGGCAATATGGCCGCATCCATTAAAGTCATTGCTTCGTTGTACAATGTCTCCGCCTCGGTATTGGGTGCCGGTAAATTTTGACTGTCTACACCCATATCGGTAATAATTGTACGCATTATACGTATCAATTTATACATGAGCACTGTATCAAAGTGCAACGATGGACCCAATGCTATTACCATCGGTATAACATAATTTCTTAGTTCGCAAAAGTCTTTTGCTCGTATTTTCTGCAAAAGTTTAGAGTCCTCACTGAGACGTCGCTTTTGCAATGTGGCAGCAGGTGAGATCTTAAAGCATTTTGTGCGATATACATGGTCAATGCTAATGTGTATCAATTCGGCTAATGCTCGGGCAATAGGTTCATGCACCACCACCGATTGTTCCGGCAATTTTTTAATAATCTTTAATGCGTTTTCCCAATCGCCGACTTTAAGGAGACCTTCGCACAGACCAAATTTTTGATTGGTATAGTATTTTTCCTGAAAATGTAAAGACGATTTATACAGATTTTATATGTCGATATTAAATGACACAGATTATAATAATATTGCTCTATAGAAATTTGACCACTATTCAACCTGCTTTCTTGTAAAAAATTTTTCAGATACTGATTTTTCATAGAAAAATGGTCAGCCAGTTTTCTTGTAGAAAATTGATAAACACAATTGGTCAAAAGTCTACTCGTAGACTCAGATTCTGAGCATTTTTGGCTAGACGTTTTTATGCTCAGCTTATTTCCTTGTCAAACATTTTATTTTCTAAACAAAATGTTGTACATTCGGTACATGATTTGCAGCTCAATTTAACTTTTATAATACTCACTGAACTATACTCCTTTTCCGGTTCTGGTTCGGCGGGTTCTTTATCTTTGTTCGTCACAATAACATTCATCTTCCGTACATATTCCTTTGCATCGGCCAAGTCCTGCTCCCATTCACTTATAATGGCATTATCAGTCGGTGCCAGCTGTAGTGTAGAAACAACAAAATCCATTTCCACACAAAGCGTAAGGGAGCAATCGATGTTTCACTTACCCATATATAAATGTCATTCAGATCAATAACGCCATATTTCAATAACAGTGAACAGACATGAAATAGCGAACGTGGTGTTTTTGAATCGGCAAAATAACGAAATTTATAACCTAAAACTTCACAAATGATTGAGCCATTGGGCATATAAGCCCTGAGTAACGGTATGAAGAGTTGCCAACGTTCAGGTCGTGACTCAAATGATTCTAAAATAATATCCAAAACACGATTGGGATCCAAATTGAAGCAGCCTGAATGAATACAAAATAATTATAAAATATCCAATATTATTGTCAAAGTAATTGTAAATCTGGCATACCTATCAACGATTTGATAATATCCATAATGCTATCGGAGGTAACATCATCTTCAAACTCTTGATTTAATTCCGTTATTAGCTTGGCATAGCCCTCGCTTTCTTCACGGAAGAGATTAAAACGTCGTTGTTTATAACTGCAATGAACAATTATTCATTTGTATTAGTGTCAATTACAAATATAAATTGGTGGGGGTCGAACTTACTATAACTTTGTTTTAATTTTTATAAATTTCGTGTAGAAGACTTTATTCTTGACTATACCAACTTCTTGTAGTGTATCAATTTCCAGCCTTTCTTTGATTAGTTTATCGGGTATAACTTTCTCCAGATCTTTAAGAAGCTGACAAAACATCAAACGCTCCTCTTGTATACCGTCTGTCATCAGCGAGGTCTCGGCATCCAACACATTCACCACATCCAGTATGAGAGAGGGAAAGTCATCATGAAGGGACTAAAAAAACACGTATAAATGTATGAGTTCAAAGGATTTTACAAAACAAGAACTTTTATTTGATCATGTTTATATTTTAAATGTTTTCAAGTTTCCAGTAGCTTTATAATTTTTTCATTAGTATCCGAATCATGTTCAATGATTCCGTAGAAATAAATACTGGACATAATTTACTACGCCTGGATTTTGTTCTGGGACTTAATTTGCAATAGTAGTTAATAACCGGAATAGCCAGAGGTAACCCTACGTATAATGGATATATTACATGTAACCGGTGGTGGACTTGTCACAAAGGAGAACGACATTAAACCTGCCCAAGGTCGCCTTCACTTGAAAGCGTTATCTCCAGAAAAATACCAAATATAACAAGGTTGGAAAATTTAAATTAAAATTTGTTCCCTAGTCAATGATTAATTTGAATGTGCAGTTTTGTAATTACCAACAACTTTATTCTTTCCATAGGTAAACAATAGTACAATACTAGCCCACGATGGGTCACATAATGGGGATTCTAATAGTTTTAGTGTGGTGTTTGAAGTGGGAATAGTATAGCGTAACTTTAAGCAGAAGCGATTGGTTTACTGGTTCATATTTCATTTCGACAGCAATATCCCTTCCACAATAAAAAATCTATAGTTTCTTATGCAGGTATTTCGTTTGTTCAATTTTAAATAACTAATTAATATTTTAGGATTTAAGACCATTTTAAAAATAAGAGTGGAATGAATGCAAATCTTCGTGTTACTATTCTTTTCCAACTTGATCCATGTAAAGCAAATAGGTCAAAATTGAAGAAAAAGGAAATAGAGCAAGCATTCAGAAATTGCACCAGTTTTAGCGAGGAATCACCACATCAGTCCAACATATGTATATCCACTTCATTTTGAGGAGTTTGACACATTCCATAAAATGTAAATTTGTGAATTTTCTTCGAACTGTACCATGAATCTTTATTTCACCATATCAGTACTACACGACATCGTCCCAGGCCACAGATGCAAATAAACTCGAGAGTTTTCGTGTTTTTGTACGTACACACTTATGCATATATGTTTGGCACTACGGCCGTACCATTCATGGTATATTGTATTATTTGTTATGTTTATTCGGTCTGTTATCATTGACTGAACATGAATTATTTATTCTGGTTCTAACGCAAATTTAAAAACAACATAAGAAATGTTGATCAGTATTGGTTGTGGTTGACGTTTTATATCGTTCTTTTTATTGTTTAAATTGTTTGTCTGTTGTAGAATATGTTCTTATTATGATTGTGGCAAAATGCAATCTTTCATTGAAACATTGCCTGACTTTGAGCGAGTTTCATAAGTCTCACCAACATTCCCATTACTGTTGAGACAGCGAGAAAGTATCTGCTGTTATAATTAAATTGTTTATCGTACGTCGACCGAATTCGGTAACTCCGATATGATTTAATTATTTCACGTAACATTCCATGAGGGAACTGACCGGCCTACTGTTTTTAAAACCGACACGGCTAATGCTTCTCTAGTGAATTTTGACATGGTTTAGAGATTACTAGCTTACTCTTAAAGTCGCCTGCAATTGCGAGGTGGAAGCTGGTTTCGAACCTGGGTTCTGCTGTGTGGTTGTCGCACACAACACTATAAACACAAGTCAACAATATTTATTTTGATATACGGCATACGGAAATAATTTCCATTAAGTGGAAACAATAATTTTCAAATACGTTCAGAAAAGATATTTCAACAGAAACTGCAAATATGAATTTAATTGTTTTATATATTTAAAAACTCTGCTCATAGTTGAAATTGTATCAAGAAGTGCGTTTATTGACTTAATTTTAACATAATTGACGTATTTAGATATTTAGCACTATTTCATGCAGGCCATCAAACAAACAATTGGACATCTTGGATAGGAATATGAAAACCAATAGACTTTTTTGTGAGGTGCCGTTACTGATCGATGCCATACAAATAACTCACAGCGGTGGCAATTGCGAGGTAGATCCTGAAACGGACGTCTTGAAAAATTGCATTCAAAGGATGCGCTACTCCGAGTCAGCCAGCTACTTTAATGAAATCGTATGCCATAAATAATTAGAATAATAAAGCAATAATACGAAGTATTCTGACGTCCGATCGACCGATAGTATGAGTACCTCAGTTCATTCGAAGAATGCACTTCCTAACGCCTCTGATCTGAAACTCAAACGACTCTTCTACAGCAGGCACATTATTTCGTTTTATAAATTATATATATGTATACAAAAATGAGGGATCATTTGCTACTATCAGGGTTATGGCAAAACGACCGTCAGATCTAAACTTGCATAAAACTCAAAAGCCAAATACTCCCGTTCAGGCGAATCCTATGTTACAGTATATTCTAAGCTGAAAATCAACCATTTGTACTTACCACCACTTCGCTCAGCGTGTTCAGCACCGTGTCCTTTTTTAGAGTACACCGTACACCCTGCCACAGCAGATCGTAGATGGCACTGGAGACACCGAATTTAAAATCATTCTTCGCACCCATATACGGACTTTCGTTGTCACGGACGTGTTGTTTTAAATATTTCAAACTAAAACGAAATTATTCAAGAATAAAGCGTTTACAACAGAGTGTAAGTGTGTGTTTGTTTTTGAGGAGAAGAAGATTGAGTGGGCTGATCAGCAAGCAAGCAAGCAATGGATGCTGTCCGCATTTCCAGATTTTACATCACCATCGATACGGAGCATCGAGCATTCTCAATAAAAAATTGTTCACAATCCCAATTTTTTACATTTAAATGTGCTTGAGGAGCTAACGTAAAGAAGTCATAATTATAGAGATAGACCAAAACATTCCGTACAATTCATTTTTCCCAGTTTTCTCAAAGTTCTTGAAGACATCGGCACTGACGCTGCTTGCCGTGATAGATGTTCCGCCGCCGCCATTCGTTGTGTCCATTATAGTGCGACGTGACTTTAGTTTGGTGGGCGCTACTGCTGCCACCAACGTTGCTTTCGAGGGTGATGCTGGCTCGGAATTATTGCAATTGGCACCGGCATGCGTTGCACTGTCACCGTCTATCCTACTATCGGTCACTTCGCTTGGTGTGCTGCTTGTCTCTTCACCACTTTTGCCTTTTGCAGACAGCTTTCGCAAGCGCCTCATGTAAGCGCGTAAGGTTTTCGTGTATGCTACGCGAAATTTATATAAAACTTGAAGAGTTCTATATGCTTTATGTTGTGAACTGATATATTTACTAAAATGCGTTCTTTTGTGTAATAATTCACCAAAAAAAAAAATCAAGCGTATCACAAATTTTCCTTTCGTATGTATGGATCAGAGTTGGTATTTTGGGAAACTTTAATTTGTGCCGCAATACAAATTGATTGTGCCCAAATAGGGCTAATAGTGCCAACAGTGTCTGCATAAATCCCGTCATAGTCGCCTGAGAAATGGAAAGGAATGGAATGCATTTGTGGTTTTTCGATTGCTCCATTCCATATTCCTGTGATAGGCGATTTCTGGATTTCGTCTTGTATATCATATGATTTGGTACGATTGAAAGGCCGATTCTGTTCTGAATGATAATTTCATATTTTCGTGGTCGTAAACGAAACAATTAAATTCATATTGGTCCATCAATTAGGTCTGATACGTTTTTATCGAGTCCTGTTGAAATGAATGTTGCCAATATCCTCCTCTTCAATTTTTGTAAAGAAAAATTCGTTCAACATGGCCCGATAACGAAAACGAAATAAGCACTAGTTGAAAAAAAACGTTAAATGGCAACCCCTTTATATAATAGAATATGACCCAAAACACATAAGAACAAAAGAGTAGTTACTAGAAGTCTTTGAACCAAATTCGATTCATGACTTACATAACATACAATATATAAGTTCTACAGTTTGAAATCGCAATAGCTTTCGTCGTAATAATAAATCATCCTATAAATAAATGTCTCATAGTTGGTGAGAATTGAGATAAAAGTGCTAAAACGGATTTGAGTGCTAAAATAGACTGGATTGTGCCAAAAATGGCACAACGCGCCACCATTTACCATCACTGGTATGGATGAATGGAAATAAACTTATATGTGAAATGTCAAAATTTTTCGCGTTATATGCAGGGTTGCGCTGAAAAAGTAGTGTCAATACTGCACGAACCAGAGTTGCTATTTTGTAATTGTGCCGCTATGCACATTTACCTATTATAATTACATGAAATAGTTGTATTTTCGAAAAAAATTACGTTAAAATGAGGGTATAACAAGAGTTTGAAGTTTATTGTAGATAGAAGTAGTACACACATATCGTGTAAAGTGACTGTTGTCTATAAACTCAATTTGACCTTGCAACGAGTCCACGATAATTAATCTGTAAAAAGTGTTATAGTTGGAAGTCGCAATCGTTTTCGTCCTTATGTAGTGTTTTTTGCGTTGACAAAAATACTATTGCAATTTAAAGTACTAAACACGTCAACTGGATAAACGCTAACCAAATTGTGATATGAATTATAATAAATGTTATTTGTGAGAATATATTTGAGTGTGCCACTGGCCCATAAACACTTGATTGTGCCAAAAATGGCACAATGTTTATTATTTACCATCTGTGTCAAAATGTTTCGCAATATGCGCAGGGTTGTATTGAAAAGGTAGTGACATTTACAAGTCATTGCACAGAATGGCTTTCATTTACGTTAAGATATGTTTTATACAGAAAAAAGATTCGATTTCCGTCGGCAGTATTAAAAATGGGATAGAATACGAAACGAATGGGCAACTCTATTTATATTGCGGTTGCTGTCTTTGCTATGTTGTGTTATGGGGTGACTCATGATAACTTGAAAATACCGGAACTGGGTGATACCTCAAACTTGGGCAATACAAACGTATACGGCAAACGGTTTCGTAAATTGAGTAAAAGATAATTTTTAGTCTTGTCATTATGTACAGACGAATCCGTATCTTTTTAATGAAAAAAAAATAAAATAAAAATTAATATTAGTTATGATTGTTCTGAATGATTTTCCATGCACTGTACTTTGCCTAGACGAAAATCAGCTTTATTGTTTATCGTTTATGTGAAACACATTTCTAATGCTAAGACACAAACTTGTATGATATGAACATCACTTAAAGAAATATAGGGTTCTCCAACAAGAGGTGTTGTTTTGAATCATCCGGTATTTCGGTAGCTGTCACTTTTGAAGCATTTATTCTTTGACATTTGACAAGTAGAAACTTCGCCATTGCTTAAGACGGAACGATACACGCTTCAAGAACGCATTCAAATTAAAAATGTAATTTTTCTTTGAATACCAAACACCTCTTGTTGGAGAACCCTATATGATGAAATATTGTTGTGCCCTCTCACACACAATAATGGAAGACAATTGACAGACCAAGAGATAATAGAGTAGGTAGGACGTATTTTGGCCAATGGAAACGTTGAAACTGCTGAGTACGTTCAATAGAATTTATTGAGAGATCATCATAATAAATTATGTTAAGCCTACTACGTAGGAGACATTAGAATCAATTTATGTAATGAAAATATTTTTTGGAAACAATTCTGAAGCCGTGGGCAAAACAAACAAATCACAAAAAATTATGTGTCAGCCTCTTCTAAGACAACTCAACCAAATGAAAATAAGTGACTATTTTCGTCCAAGCTCATTAATATTGAATTTAAATTTATGTATTTTTGCATATATGTATGTATTTAAGTAGTTGTGCCACAATTTTCTAATTCCGTTGCATACAACAATTTCAAAAATAGATACTTAGTTCATTTCAATTAAAAAATTATTAAAAATTCCCCATAATTAAACTTGATTTTTTTTTATTGCGCTTAACCGAATTCGACTGTACATATTAATTAGATATCGTCTGTATTCTGCATGAAATTCACGTTTCCCCACATGTAGGTTATATAAAATTCGGTGGTATGAATGAATGAAAAAGGCAAAGCCAGACTTGGCCCACTATAAAATATCTGTCATCACAACCTTTGTTAGTTTTAACTGTAGTTAGTTGGTTACTTTTGTTGAATTTATTAAAAATTCGGTCATCTACTGATTGTTTGCCGATTAACATCGATCATTCCGACGAGTAACCCCCTACAGCAGCAACAGCTAATGAATTTAAATACTCGTCAAATGTACCCGCCTATTACACAGCCCAACAAAATTAAAAAAGATTTTTGCTTCTTTGAATTTATCAACTGATTCTAGTTAATTTGGGTGCGCTGAATTCAAATCTGTAATCAGTTTGTCTCTATCAGCTACTACTTTTCATGATATAGCATTTTATACCCTCCACTTATGACCTCCAATTATGACCATCTGTATGTATGTATTTATGTATATTTATGTACTCCACAACAATGAAAGAAGAATATAACAACATTGCAATAGTGATGAAAAAGATAAAATACCAAGACCACCAATGGATCATTTGTGTTGATCTTAAAATGGTAAATTTTCTTCTTGGACAACAGAGTGGTTATACTAAGTACCCTTGCTTTTTGTGTCTCTGGGATAGCAGATCCAAGCAACAACATTGGCGGCAAAAATATTGGCCTACGAGAGAAAAAATGATTGTTGGCGATAAAAATATTGCAAATGAAGCTTTAGTTCCACGTGAAAAGATCGTCCTACCATCGTTGCACATCAAATTAGGACTCATGAAGCAGTTTGTTAAGGCTCTGAATCGTGATGGGGAATGTTTTGCATATATTTGCAGCAAAATGCCTAATCTAAGTACAGATAAGATTAGAGCAGGAGTTTTTGACGGTCCCCAAATAAGGCAGTTTATGAATGACAACGATTTTGATAAGTCAATGACCGAAACTGAACGAAAAGCGTGGGCATCATTCGTGCAAGTTATAAAAAATTTCTTGGGAAATAATAAAGCTTCAAATTATGTTCAATTAGTGGAGAATATGCTGGATAAGTTCAGAGACCTTGGCTGCAACATGAGCATTAAAATCCATTATTTGCACAGTCACTTGGACCGATTTCCCGAAAATTTGGGTAATTTAAGCGAAGAACAAGGAGAAAGGTTTCACCAAGATATCAAAATTATGGAGAATCGGTACCAAGGAAGGTGGGATACACATATGATGGCGGACTACTGTTGGAATTTACAAAGAGACTCTAATCCGGCTGTTCATTCCAGAATGTCTCATAAAAGAAGCTTTACATCCTGTAACTAGAATTATATTTATATTATATTTTTAATTCTTTGTGAGAATTTTTTTTATTTCAATAAATCTGTATAAAACAGTTTTACTTCTCCTTATTTTTTTTTAAATTCCTATGGAAAAGTTTTACTTTTTAAATACTTTAAAAAATTTGGGAATAAAAATATCATGAAAAGTAGAGCTGATAGAGACAAACTGATTACAGATTTGAATTCAGCGCACCCAAATTAACTAGAATCAGTTAATAAATTCAAAGAAGCAAATTGAGTGTTGGCCTGTGTTATAATTAAATTCACATTACGTATTTTTCTCGCATCTCCTACCTCATTTAAAAATGCTTTAGTTTAAAAAAAAAATTTTATTAATGTCACCCACGATCAAATCATAATTGCAATTTTATGAAACACTCTGTTAATAGTTACAAGGAGAGCATATCAATTTGAATTACTACCAGGAAGAAGAAGGAGAAAACAGCAGTAGTTGCAAAAGAAATAAAGTGAAGAAATATGGTGTGTTAATTGTAATTCCGCATAAAGTCATTTGTTTTATAAAATAAGTGCTAAATGAACTGATGGACAAATATGTTTTCGAGTACTAATGTGTTATTGAAGAAGTGATAATGTTGTGATAGTTTTTTGGAGCATCTTTTATCGTAATCTATTGTTAGGTAAGTTTACTTTGTTTTAATGATTGTGCCTTGTAAAACTTTGCCTTGGATTTTACAACAATTATTACTAGAAGAAGATACTTACTTGTTCTTTGTTTCCGGTTTAGGAAACAAATTGTTATTTCTCACCCGAATTGCTCGTTGGACATGAAAAATAGCCCTATTGTCGCAGCCATAATTCTGATCCCTTACGGTTTAAATTTCTTATAAATATTATTCCTATAAGGAACATAGGGCCACGATTAAATTTCTTATGATATACCCCAATTGTCGTATGTTTTTCTGTCAGTAATTCCAGTAAACTTTATCCACAGAAAAGTGTCACATGAGGGAGGCATGTTATTTGTGTCATGTTCCATAAGTGATATTTAGTAGGGAAGACGCAGAAAAGCCTTGTCCAGAATAGTCTGTTGTGTTTATCCATATTTTTGATCTCCTGCGCATAACTTCCAACAACACGAGCAGACGAAACATGACCGCCAGCCAACAGCTGATTTTTGTTTACCTTCTCTATTCCTCACATTGGCTTTCAGTGTTGTCAACGTTGATTTAACGCTGAAAGAGGTTTTCGGTTATTTAGGCCGCGTGTGAAATGGCAACTTTATTCTCGACCAAAGACAGTTTTGAAGTTTCTTTTTTAAAAAACGAATTGTTTATGAGGAATAATTTGCTGCTGAAATAAGAACAACAAATGTTAACTAAGATAAATACTTTAATAGTTCTGTTGTTACCAATTATAATTGCAGTAACTCTAGGGCTAGGAAAATTTTTGTTTTGCAAAGCATAATGTTGCGATTTATAAAAAAAAACTTTGCAAAATCAATTTATTGTGTTAAATCATTTTGAGAGCGATGAGGTTACAAATTATTCTGATCAAAATCTATCAAAATTCGGTCAGACTTATAAATTAAAAATTGTTATATTTGTTCCAAGAACGAACTATAACAGAAAGCCAGAAAACCTTGCCTTGATTCTTCTTGGCCTGAAAAGCATTCATCGTATTAGTTTGAGAAATGAGATCGAAGTCTTTGACTTTACTATGAAATTACCCGACAAATTTCTTGTATCAAGTTCATATTGCCTCCCGAAGCTTCTTCAACCCAAGAATGGTCGAGGACAAAAGGCGAACGATTAACCGCGATTTGGCGACGATTTGTGTGTGGGGCCAAATCAACAGAGTAGATTTTAATGTGCAAAAGACCCAGTGCTGTTTGTTGTAACACAAACGATCCACTGGTCCAGCATCGTCGCCAATCTCTATGGGTAGTGTGAATATGGACGAATCGGACACTCTTGATGTTCTGGACATGAAGATACAGGTTGATGCTCGTTGGGCAAGCCATATATTGGAAGTGTCGAAAGAAGCATTCAAGTGTTTAGGCTTTCTGAAGCGGTGCAAGAAATATTTCACTCCATCTGATATCGTAAATATTTACACCACCTACATCCGACCTAAAATGGAATATAACTCCTATATGTGGGCAGAAGCTCCAAAGACATCTTTGCAGCTTTTGGACCGTGTACAGAGGAGAGCGGTGGTGATGATTGGAGATGGTAGGGTATCGTCGGAATGTGGGTTGTATATCACTGTTCTATAGATATTTTAGCGGTATCTGTTCGTCAGATATCCGTCGTCTTGTCCCTAATGTTAGAACATTTAGCCGGAATACGCGGCTATCCAGGGTCTCTCATCCGTTCATTGTGAAATGGCCGCACTGTAGAGAAACTTCGTTCTTCAGTCGAACCGTTCGTATTTGGAATAATCTTCTAGCAAATGTCTTTCCTGCCAGTTGTGACATTCAGAAATTCAAAACAAATGTCAACAAACACTACTCACTCTTTCCTCCTTCCAATACCCTAATTTCCTTCCGCTAACACAAGGTATTGCATTTATATAGGGGGCATCCCCTGAGTATTGGCCTTTTTTAGTCTATGCTGTAGTTAGTCATTTGGTTACTTTGTTAAGCTGAAAAAAAAATCCATTTGGACTTCGGTCACCTACTGATTTTTTGCCGATTAGCATCCATCATTCCGACAGCAGCAGTAGCAGTAGCAAATTTAAATACGTATTCATTATAATTCCATTTCCTACTTCTGTTAATAGAACATTTACAAACTGTAAAGAAATAGATCACTAAATGCATATCAAAATGTGTGGAAAATGACTTCAATTAATTCAAGACTCTTATCGCACGAGGCATGACATGGTTGAACTCTATTCATTTCATTTCTTCTTCAATGTTTAAATCCAGAGTTTGAACAAATTTGTTGAATATTTAAACATATTTCAATTGGTTGTTGTAACCGATAAGGGAGGAAGTTAGACTGCCAACGATCAACATAAAGTCTATGTTTTGTAATATCATTAATTTGTATTTCAAGACATTCATTAATGCTGTTATCATACAATTTTCATGTCTATGAAAGTGACACACCGAATGTGTGTAAAAAACGGGGGGGAATATGAATATACGGTCGGCGGGACATTTGAAGGCATGTATATGGAACATGCATATTTATTTATTTTAGAAGAAGTATTTGAACGGACATTTTACTTTCTCGGTCATTCTGTATATTCATTAAAATGCCTGTTTTATGACTTTGAAATGATGAGCGGGAAAAGGTTATTAATGACTCGTGCCATCTCTATCCCGTCTGCCAAGCGAACCTTACAATGCATAAAATAGCGCAGTCAAAGTAATGAATTTGTACATGGATTTGATGATAACTTTCTAAACATATTTTTTTATTCCAGTAAACTTTAGACAACTATGAGTTATACACGAATTCAGAATAAATATTTGTATGTATTTATGATATAAACGGAAAGATGGACCTATGATTCGATTATATCCCTGTAAAAACTAAAAGTGTGTACAAAACAATCATAGTGTGCAGTATTGCCAGTTTAGGGGATTTCGTTGTTATTCGACAATGGATGATGTAGGGATAGATTTTTTGTTGTTGAGATTTTTAGAGTTTCCATGCTAAATAGGTTTTTTATTTGTACGATGACTTTTTCACCAACTTCTCCTACTTAGACCTTAATTTAGAATATATATGTTATGTTTACTTTATTGATTTATTATTCGATCTGCTCCTGGGTATTATAATGTGATGCCACCAAGCTAAGGCAGTTTGATAGTCTGCGTTAGGTTGGTATTTACTTTGGCGAGAAATCAACTTGAAGAGCTTTGAAAGCCTTGATCCACGATTAACTCATGAGATGAGCAAGCGCGTCCAACATAGAATGTCTTTTCAAATTTCCTTCCGTTCAAATAGTTTGAAAATGTTTTGGGTAGTGTGCCAACGACATACATATTAGTCATTCTCCCTTCCCCATACAGCGTGACTAAACACTACTTCCCCTTGCCCCATCGTGGTAGTTACGTGTAGGCAGTTAAGCAAGAAACTGTTACTTTAACAAAATAAAACCAACAGAAAAATGAGAGCTCGAGAGCAAACAACCATTTAAAGGTGTTAATATTTCATAAATTGTAAAATATTCAACGAATAAATATTTGAATTTCAAAACTTAAGATAACAGTTGGCACACATACATACATGCCGACACATGGAATGTGTGGTGGGAAGTTCCAAACGGACTAACCCAAAAGGTTACAGCTAACCGAGTCACAGCACAGCACATCTAATTAGGAAATCATTCGTTTTGTTTCTTTTTTGTTTTGGGTGTGAGTATTCTGGACGAACGGCGACTGTAGAAAGAAAAAAACTTAAACAAATTAACGCGCTTATCAGTGTGATAAACAAATATTGCAAGAGTGTGAGTATGTCACACAGACAGACGGGCGTTCTTTTTGGGATGTTGGGGACACCAATACACAAGTGCAACAGCAGCAACATTGGACAGAGCAACAATGACGGTATGCAGCAATATATGTACACACATGCAATATATTCCTGTTATGTCTAACCTCATGATGACACACATCTATTTTGGTGCGATGTAGAACGGATATGGCATCGGAACAGTGTTTTCCGATATCAAACAATTGGCAACAATTAGATGTCCCTTAGGGAATGTAACGAAAAGTCACTTTTTTTCACAGGCTGAATAATGCCCATTGGCAACTTTAGTTGTTAGCACTCACTATCCGAGAATGCATTGGCTTCTTTCACAAACATTTTACACAAACTTGCGAACTGCAAGCTAAAACATATTTTCAATCAACGCACCAACATTGTTAAGGCTGAAAGTGATTTATTTCGTTCCACGCAGAGACGATGCTGGCTTCTGTCCTGATGATTCAAAAAGAAACCACCCACTTAATGGTAAATTCGCATAAAATATAAAATAAAGAGAAATTCAATTTTCGGGTAATTTCAAAATAATATGCAGTCGAATTGGGTTGAGTACAAAATGAAATTGGTTTCATTTATGCGAGATTTTCAATAAGAAGGACTTTGGATAATTGAACCTTCTTTCATTTCAATGAACTGAGTATGTAATTGTGAAATTGTTTTACAAAACGAAGACAGAAACTTGTAGCACAATTGATAAAATACATGTCTGTAAAATTTAAATTCAATATTAATGAGTTTGGATACAAATAGTCACTTATTTTCATTTGGTTGTGTTGTCGTAAATGTGACATAATGTTTTGAGATCATTTGTTTTGCCCATTTTTGTCGGCCTTACATTTCTCTTAAGCGGTGTTCGTATCATATACGTTTGTGTTTTACATAAACGATTTTTCAATAAAGCGGATTTTCGTTTAAGCGAAGTGCATGGAAAATCATCCAGAACAATCGGAAAATCATTCAGAACAATTAAACGATTTTTTCCATTAAAAGGTGTGCGCTTATCCGAATTCGACTGTATTTGCGTTTCCGCTTCAATAATTTTTTTAATTCATTCTTCCCAGCGATGGAACGCGTCTATCTATGGTTGTGAAGGGTTTTTCTACAGTTGTTCTATACATTTAATTTCGTATGTGCAATCGATATCCACATAATTATGCTTTTAAACACTGTGCGTTGACCGACTATGATTACATGTATCTCAATAGCGAGTTTTGTTGGGTCCTACTAAATGAGTGGTCTCGTCTTGGGTTTGTTTGATGTTTTTTTTTTTTGTTGGCATACGAAACCCCATCCAGCACATCCACTGATATGAGCATTTTCAACATGATACAAGTATCTTTTTTGGGGTTTCTATTCTTCTGGGTTGGTGTTTTCCAACATCCACAAAATATGGGAGTAGAAGCGGCAAAACAAAAAAAAAAGAAACGTAGCAAACAAAACACCCATACCATCCCATTTGCCTCTCGCCCTCTGCTACTCGCAGTGCTTTGGAAAGGCAAAGTTCTCAGCTCGTACTCGCTGGAACAGATGATATAGCCTGGTCTGACCGGCTGGCATGGCCACTGTAGTAGCGCTTGTTGGTTTTGGTTGTATTCTCTGGGTTTTTTTTTCTCAGTGGCTATTGAAGTTCAAAATGTCAGCGGTCACAGTGGTCGTATGTGTTTAAAAATACATCTGTGTTGGTACTATTCAAATAACAACAACAACATTGTCCCAAACTTTTTGAGCTAAAACTATTCTGTTGATTTTTAGTAAAATTTTCACTGAAAGCAAATACGACTAACATAGAATGCTTCCGTACATATGTATGTGTGTTGGGTGCGTATGTCTGTACGTATCTCCCGCCGCCGCCGCCATATGTTCCTCTGAACGAAATACGACATAAACCCATGGAACTGCAGTAGCATTGGCTACCGTAGTGAGTTGTAATGACAGTAACCGTTCGTAACCATCGTCATCGTCGACGTCATTTTTCACACCAGTCCTCTCACACATGTCTCTGTCCACCGACAATGCAAACGAGTGTGCCACATATGGACGCACGTTTGCTGTTCTCTTCTCTTTTAGGTTTTTTCACACCATTTTTGTGAAACCGGAAATAATTTAGTTTATTTTGAAATAAAAAATTAATTCCTAAAGTTGAGAAAAACAAAATGGAGCAATTTTTTTTTCTACCAATGAATTAAACCGTAAAAAGGTCGAATATCAGCATATGACTGGGAAATGGAGGGAAATTAGTTTCCATATAAATAATTCCACCTTTGTAAAGTATTCATGGTGCACGGGCGACAGTCTGTCAGGGTTGTATTCTCTGGTCAGCAGGATAAATACAACAAATATAAAAAAAAAAATACCGGTGGATCAGAACGCTAAGAGTCCGAAAGATTCTAGGAAATCGGTGGTTTTAGCGTCTCAGATCGCAAATATCCAATTAAAAATCAATGTCAACCAGTTCATTGACCACAAGTTTAATTTAAATGTTGCATTGAAATATACAAGGGAGATAAGGAAAGCAAGGCAAAACGAATGACAATTTAAAACAGGCAAGGAAAGGACTAAGTCAGTCGTTGTGCGTTGTAGAATATCCTACACCAATCTGTTCATTGATTTTCAGATGACTCCATAAATCTGCATCAGTGTGATTTGAGGTGCTAAGTTTATTTATTAGTATATGATCGTGGTGTGGGAGGCGTTTCAACTCTTGCATCGCTATGGGAACATTCTTTTGTAAGGGACGTTATGGTAGCATGTCTGTCGTGGTCCAACATTTCCAGAATTGGTTACTGCCGCAGCCCCACGAATGAAATCGTGTTCCATAACCATGCCGGAAAGAAGAGATTTTTGTTAAAAAAATTTTAATTAAAAAAATTGCATTTGTACCACCCTTTATACTTGGCAATGCTTGCAGCTGCGAAGCTGTCCTAGGATGGTAGAAATCTTTCTTATTTCTTATTTTCCGAATACCAATTTGCAGATGTTAATTACTTATTTTTTTATTATCGTCTTGTATGCGGATATATTTTCATTTAAATTTATTTAATGTTACCACAATTTAATGGACACATGCCGCTGTTGATTTCTCAATGAGCACAATGCGAATGAATCATTAAGTTTATATTTTTTGTTACTCTTATTTATGGAAATTTCAAAGCGGCTAGATAAAAAAAAACCCACCAAGTCTACAATAATATTTATATGATTTTTTAATGATCACTCATACGATTATCTGGTCATTAAAAAAAAAATAGACACTGGTCACTGAGCTGATGCCGGCGTTGCCGCCCAGAAATTTCACCGATAAATGCCGACAAATTGTTTCGGTGATCAAAACCAACCAACAAACAAACAAAACATGTTTTGCGTTGACAGTTGCCCTCCTCATTAGACCACTTCTCCCCACTCTTGAAAGATAACTTTTTCCGATAAAGACCAATTCGTCCACCACCCATCGCCGTGTTGCCGTAGTCTTCAAGAGCAAGGGAACATAAGAAAGCCCTTTCATTTCAGAACCATAAAACGTACAAAAGATATTCACTCACTCCGACGTACTTTGAGAACGAATGCATTTTAAATGAGATAATTTTCATACTACCCGAACGTACGTACGTTCCGATGGACGGACATACATACATACATACACGTCCGTACATACTACTTATGATATTTACTTAAATATAAAACAAAAGGTAATAAATTTAATTTATGGCCACTGATAACAGCTAAAAGTGTCTATAAAAATCAACATCAACAAATAACTCGGCTTTGAGGCCAGGCCTGGCCGGACCAAGCAGACGGACGGACGGACGGAGGGACGGTCGTCTTCCAGTGCGTCATTGGTGCGATGTGTTTTCGTTCATACAGAGATGAGACGCAGACCACACAAATGAATCATATCCAGCACAAATACGACCAGTGGAGACTGTTATTGCTATACATCGTTTGTTGTTTATATTTCTATATGAGAAAAATGACAACAAAAACAAAAAGCTACAACAAATATTTACCAGTTACACCACATGAATGATAAATTCATACATCAAAAGCAGCAGCAACCAAATCCAGATACCAGCTCACCTGGTGGAGAAAAAAAACTGACACTGAAATGTCCGCACACACAAATACACACACGTTCGATCTAAGACAAACATAGGCCGCCTCAGCGTACTCATAAATTCACCTAGAAATGTACATACATATGTATGTACGTTGCACATATACGTACGATGGACGGGCGGACGGACATCATACGGATGTGCATAGGAGGCCCAGGTGACAGTGTTTTATTTTTATGGCCGCATCCAATACCGACCGACGATGGTGATGATGATGATGATGATGACGAGATACCAGTTGATGGCGACATAAGTGTGTGGCCTTTCTCAGTTCGTTCGTTCGCCGGTCCGTTCGTTCGTCCAACCGTCTGTCACTCATCATCAGTGAACGATAAGAATTTAGAGCATATTTACATACATATCTTTTTGATTTCAAAAGGCGCAAATAAGACAAAAATCAGATGAAATGAAAAGAATTGAATGAAAAGAATAAATGACTTAATTATTTCAAAAGAATGGACTTTGTACTCTGTCGTCTCGGTGCAGGAACATTGCGAGTCCTATCTGTAAAACTTGCATTTGTATGGTGCAATGGGGGTCTGCTAAATTATGATCAGCATGGAATAATGAAAAGGTTTTCGTCATTGACATTTTGCTAAGCAAATTGTTAATTTTTATATACATTTGTGAGGCTCTGAACATTTTTTTAAAAATATAAATTGAAAGACTACAAAATGTATGGAAAACTGATATTCAGAACACAGAATTATTGTGCAAAGACAAACTGTTAGGGAGATGCAAGAACTTAAATTGAGAGTAACTTAATGGACATTTGTACCAACTGGTGAAATAAAAAAAATGTAAACACATTTCAATGAAAGAACTGAAATAGAGTTACAAACTTAAGACAACTTCTGATGAAGAAGAAACACCTACTCCCTGATGATGTTCTTCAAAGAAGAACGAAATATTGGAAAAATAAATTAAGTAAAATAAAATTAAAAATTTTATTAAAAATTAAAAATTTTATTAAAAATTAAAAATTTTATTAAAAAATAAAAATTTTATTAAAAATTAAAAATTTTATTAAAAATTAAAAATATTATTAAAAATGTCTGTCCTCAAGTTTGAACTCAATAAAAAAAAAAAAAATTCAACACAAACTTACTCTGTAATAAATTTAATATGAAAGAGATCTTGTCCATTCGGAATGTTAAATTTTGGCAAACCTTTTCCAACATTTCGGCCGTAATCTCCCCAATGACCCATGTTGCCTTCCCAAGCAGTAGTCGTGGTTGACTATGTCCTATAGGAGAGAGACTTCATGGAAACTTACAGCACCGAAACGTTAGATATAGTGCCTACCAAACTGGTCTCTCAATTGGTTCAGTGTATCGCGTACAGTGTGACACCGTCCTGTTGAATCCATAAGAAAAAATTTTAAATTTCGAACAAAAATAAAATTTGTGATCACGAACGTTACCTTGGTCCATTGACCGTTACGGTGACGGCCATCAATGTACACAGAAAAAACAATTTTTTTCGATTCAATTAAAAACTTCAAATATTCAAACAAAAAATTGTTTGGGAATTTTGTGACAAAATATTTCACATATTAACTAAAATATTTGTAGTTTGTTTATCGAAAATATTTTCGTTTTGACGTGATAAAGAAATTCACATATTTACAAAAGAATTCGTAGCCGTCAAAATATAGTGAAAAATAATAAATTAATATTTAGACCACAACAAATCACGACTTTCAGACACCAACTAGCACGTCGACACATACAAACTGACATAAGTATTCATTTGTGTCGCTTCCGTAGGACAACCGAATAAACGTTTTCAATTATGAATACCCTCCAAAAAAAAAAGTACACCCGTAACAAAGCAGACAACAATCTAAACGCGACACGTTTACTTGCCACTTTTATGTGATGAAATTTTACATATTCGTCGTAAATGCGTGACTGCCGCATTTATCAAATATTATAAATCTTGAAGAGTTTTGTTAACGACTTTTTTCCGAAAGGCAAAGACAAAAAAAAGACACAAATCCAAATTACACGTTTTGTACTGAACGCAGTATATTATACTCAACACTTTAAAATGATTTGTTATGCCTAAAAAAAAAGTAAATTAATTTCACAAAATAAACAAAAAAAAAAAAATGAAATGAAACAATAATCATAAAAACGTATAAATATTGTATTAACACACATGTCTTTTCCCCCGCCACGGCCACGGCCACACACTCTCACTCACATAACTCATTTTATGGATTTTCCCAAGCGAAGAGAAGGAAAAAAAAACAATGTTCACAGTTTATTATGGTAATTAATCAAATCGAGCAAATGAATACGTTCTCGTCCAACCACCAATTAAGTACACGTTTGGTGTTACTCTCATTCACCGTGAGACGTAATTTATGTTGTGCACAATGACAATTCCAGATGGAAAGTTAGATGTCCTTTTGGAAATTTGACTGGCTCCGGTGGAATCCGACGGTGGAACGAATTGATTTTCAAGTAGCCATGTGGACGGTAGGTTGTGTATGTGCGACTACCACACAACAGAAACAGGTTCGAAATCGGCTGGGATCATCAGCGGCTGCTTCCACCTCGTAATTGCTGGCGTCTCTACGAGTAAGAGAGTAATCTCTTACTTACTTATTTCCCTTAACATTCCATGAAGGAACAGACGGGGAACTTCACTCGAATCAGTGAGCTGTGGTACGATATAATTTGTATAGTCACTGACCGGGACCTACTGTTTAAAGCCGGCTCCGAACGGCTAATGCTTTTCTAGAGAAGTTTTACATTGCTTAGAAGTTACTTTCTTACTCGTAAAGTCCCAACATTTACGAGGTGGAAACAGTCGCTGAATAATATTTGATGGTCTTACCCGGTTTCCAACTCGGGTTCTTCTGTGTGATAGTCGCACACACTACCTACCACACCACGGCCGTAATCTCTAAGCCATGAAAAACTTCTCTGGAAAAGCTTTAGCCGTTGGGAGTCGAATTTAAAAAAAAATTTTGTTGAAAAAAAAAATTTTTCTCGAAAAAAAATTTTTTGTTAAAAAAAAAATATTGTTGAAAAAAAAAATTTTTCTTGAAAAAAAAAATTTTGTGGAAAAAAAATTGTTGTTGGAAAAAAAAATTTTTTTGTCGACAAAAAAAAATTTGGAAGAAAAATTTTGTAAAAAAAAAAATTGTAAAAAAAAAATTTTGGAAAAAAAAAATTTTGGTAAAAAAAAAATTTGGGGAAAACACAATTTCTGTACAAAAAAAAAATATTATTTTTTTTATTATTATTATTTATAGAATGCCTATTTAAATTCCTACGTACTGCGTGACAGAGTCAGTGAATCAGTGTCGAGGGTAAATATATATTAAGATATGTGAGTATTTATTTTGTGTTTGACTTTCCTGTCTTTTCTGTGAAAAAAAGAAAGAGACAAGGGCTCTGTACTCGGAAAAAAATAACGAAAGGGGGGAATAAGTCAGAAAAAGATTTATTCTAGAAGTTCGCTTGATAGAGTGCAGACCTATAATTTTAAAACCGTCTATCAGATAAAAATTGGAAATAACCTATCATATATATACTTATTATTTTTTACGATGGACCGACAGATGTTCAGCCTTGTGAGAATGGAGTGGTGAACGGTATGCAGATGCCATTACCCAGTAATGCTGAAGGTAATGACATATAGTCACCAAGTTTTTGCTGGGTATAAAGTGTAATTAAGTATACCCCAATATTACATCTACCAAATTGGACTGTTCATTAGCTGGGCATAAGGTTCCACCTGCCTTCGTCTATCAAGTCCATGACGTTGGTGATAAACCCGAAATGTCTACCATTAAAGTGTTGTAACGCTCACAGTTCACTGTCGAAAAAAAAACAATGAACCCAAATTGCCGAGTGGTTGTGTGCTTCCTGTGAGGTTAATTTAGGTTCTCTGAAAACATCATCCCCACACAAAAAAGGTTAACAGTACTCGTATACCTAACTACCTGTCCCCATCCTGTGGGATATGATGCCGACCAGAGAACGGGTTAAAAAAAATGATGATTTATTGTTTTATAATTCAGGTTAAATGAAAACCACAACAACAATTGTAATTAACATAACTAATTAATATGCAAAAGTGTGTTGTATTAACAAAATACCAAATAAATATGATGCTAAACATATGTATGTGTGCATGGTCGGTCTGTCGGTCGGTTGGCCTAGAACAAGACCCGGCCATATTGTTGCGGAATAATGAAACAAATATATATTATTCTATTATAATAAAAAAAGAAATACCGAGAAATTGTATGCCATATTTACTTTAAAAGCCGTTGAGAAAAAAAAACACACTTTCCTCCAACATATTCATAAATTCATTTAAAACTTTCCCAGCCGGAGAGTGTTTAGATTATGCTCAGTTTACACGGACGGATAACGCAAGCAAAACATTAAAACAACAGGTGGGCCTCTCGACTTTAATGTTAATTAAAAGCAGAGGAACGTTGGAACAAAACGTACGTACGTACGTACTCGTAACACATATTTATGTATGACATAAAGAAATTTATAGTATCCTTTGGCGTTAAAGGATATGCCAAAAGGGAGAAACAGCGAGAGAGGCGGGCGGCCGATGTAGAGATAAGGGACCATGTGTCTATATAACAAACGGGTTAAAGTAATGTTTAAATTGAAATAGAGACATTTACAATTTATTCAGTAAAGAAAAAGTGATATGTTACCTGTTCTTTGTAGAAAATATGAGGTTGACATGCTAAGGGATCCCATTGCAAGAGGTATGAACATTATCTAATTCGAGTGTACAATTATTGAGTTTTTTTTTTATACATCCCTAAATAATCTGTGCCACCGTGAATTGTAGATAAGAGTTGTGTGAACTATTTTGCATTACTTTTCGGAACGATAAAATTTCCATACTCACTGAGATACTCTATGCTTGAAAGTAGGTTCTGAAAGTCTAATGAATTTTTGCTACATGGCTTGTAACTCGAAATATCGCTGGCTAAAAAATATATTTGTTGACAATTTGTTTAATTTGTGCATTATTGTTAAAGCAACAAATATACAATTACACTGTGTAACAAATTCAGGTTAGCAAAAGTTTGGGTCGATTATGAGAGTGAGGGGTCAACAAATATAGGCTAAATTAGAAGACCCGTATCGCGGCGTTTGTTTATGTTAGGTCGAATTTTATTGTCCAGCAACAAAATTTTTTTAAAAAATGTATTTATAAAATTTTTGTGACGCTTATGAAGCAAAATGTTGTAGCAAAATGTCTAATTTAGACTATATTTTAACCCTTCACTCTCAGAATCGACCTAACTTTTTCTAACCTGAATTTGTTGCACAGTGTAATTTGTATGTGAAGCTGTGATTAGAAATTTGCTCCAACAATATTTGGTTATCGTTCGTCCATGGATGTTTGTCATCGTTTTAGAATTTTCGATATTAACAGTGGAAGCACGAGTATTTTTAATAACGAGCGACAGAGATGTGACCACTCCATTAATTGGTAATGAACGACCCACAAATTGGCGAATGACTAATGCTGAGTCGGGCCAGAAGATTACATTTAAGTTTCTATGCTTCTTATTCATAAATTCTTCCACTTTTGGTAAGCAGAAATTAATATATATTTCAGAATTGACGGCCGGACTCAAAAAAAAAAACTGGTTCTGACATTCCAAGCTGACTAATTTGAAGCCACAATAAAACTTTTTTAGGAAATTTTGAATGCTCCACATACTTTTTTTTATCGTCTACGTGTTTTTTTCCTTCAAAAAATGTTTCCTTGCCATTCGTTTCCATCCAATGTGAAATATGACTCATTGTCCATTATGCATACAATGTCGCTATTGGCTTTGAATGTTTTTTTGATCAAACTTCTAAGTATAGACTTTTGGGTAACATCTTGAGCTTCTGACGGTTTTGGCTTGTTTTTTCTGGACTTTCTCTGAATTCCCATATCACTCAGATACCTTTTCACTGTTTTTCCGTCACATTGGAACTTTTTCCCAAGCTCCCTATAGGATTTAGCGACTTTACCATCAGTAATTTTTCGAAGTCGGCTTCTCATAGAAGAACAGAACCGTTGAAAATTCCCCAAGAAAATGAAAAGTGAAAGTGATCAGGGATTTAAGTTTTGTTCACTCTAGCTGGCCTGTTAAGAAGTTATGAGGGTTCCAAGTTTTCCATATGTGTGTTTCAAGTTTAATATGACAACATTTTTTTTATCAATCTAGCAGAGGCCTTATGGTTCCACCTATATGTAATCAGGTGATCCCATTAACCCTGCGGACACTTATTTACTACAATTGAACTGAGACTGAAAAACCTCCGAATTTTTATGAAATCCTATTATCCGCCAACCAGGACAGGACTTCAACGACTTTAAAAGTCATGAAATGAATTTAGTTTAAATATAATTAGTGTGTTAAATGACGCCTTCTATGAGCTAAACTATGTTTTTATTTAGTTCCCGTTCAGATTTACCAGGAATTGATGTTGTACGCTTTAGAAAATATTTCATTCAATGTATGTATATTTTACTTCTATTTAAGAAATTTTCCATATTAAATTGATATTAACCTATACTAAATCAATGAAAAATTCGATATGTTACGCAAAAAAGGTCTAATCAAATAAATATTAAAATTCATCAATCTGATGCAAAATTCTCTTTCGTTACTTGCTGAGTGTAGTACTCAATAAATCAATAAATGAATTCAATAAATTCTCGGTTATTGACTAAATCATTCAATTTATAAAATTCAACTTATAAAATTTCTCCACTACTTCTCAATTGTTATCCATTCTACCATTTGAAACGGTGGACTGACGTGTGGGACTCCCATAACCGGGGGACGCTTATACATTTGAACTAGTTTCGTTAATGTTACCCTGTCCTTATATACATATGCACTCATTCATATATTAAAAACCCACGCACTTTAGAAAACTTTAAACCAGTACATACATGCACACTTCCGTACGTACATATTCATGTGTTACACGTACCTCTATGTACTGGTTTTTTTATATCCGCTTTTTATGTACTCGTAAAGTGGTATGTATGTAATTAAAGCTAATCTTTGCATATGAATATTTTATAAATAATGGATTTTTTTTCTATATAGAAACAAAAACAAGATGGAAAATACGCCACAACCATTAATGCCGTCATAATCTAGCACTCAGCTGTAGTAGTAGTTTTTTTTGTTTCGCCTGCTATTTGTTGTGTATCTCTTCGCATATGGTTTTATGGCATAAAAGGTATGGCGCTAGATGTGGTTAAAACTATGATGATGAATTTATGGTCGATGTCCTCTGGGGGTCCTAAAGTCTAGAGCTTAAATTTAATGTCGGTGATAATCGGGACATTTATTTCATAGTTTCACTTTAAATGACTTTCCGCCCACGACTTTGTAGTTCACTTCAAACATCGGGCAATTGACATATTTGCTTTTTCAGCCACATTCTTAATAGTGAAGTCCAGTCTAAATGAAAAAAAAAAAAAATGATAGAGAAACCATTGTGTGTGCCTTTAATAGAAAAGTTGCCCACTGTGCCCACCGAAGAGAAAAGTGAATTCTGTCATAAGTGTGCCATGTCCTTTATAGGTTCACCTGATTAATATTCCACTTTCCATTGTTGTGCGACGGCCAGCTGGCGATGGTATAGATTAAAATTTATAAATCGTCCCTACCATATTATTACCACACACATGTATACATGACATCACACACACATACACACACTCATCGTCCATCGACTTATAGAGCTTTCACAAGGCACCAAAGGATAATACGTTCACATATTCATAACAACATTTGTTTGATATGATATCCATAACATCGACGTAGTCGTCGTCGTCATCTTCTTCTTCGTTGGCACTGTCACTGTCGCAGGCAGTGCCATAACAGACATCTCAGATTTACATTTCCCGGCAGTCATTCCGCACATCATAATATGGGCAATTTTTATAATCAACATCATCGTCGTCATTGGATTTGCCGCTCCTCATGTTGTATCACGGTAGCGAGTTTTGTTGGTCCCTGATGATGACACTCGCACATTCTCTCATGGAGTTTCTGCATATGAGATTGTGTGTGTGTGTGTGTGTCGGTGTGTGGCATATTAGTGTTGCAACAAACTCCTCAATGTTATGTTTGTGAAATGAGTATAAAATATAAAGTTGCCAACTGTTGCTAAAGTTTATGAGTTTCAATTGTTGTTGGTGTTTTTGGTATTCTTGCTCCTGTGAGATGTCAGTTGTTGATCAGTGATGCCAACTGCGTAAAGTTTTTAGAAATATTAATATTTATAACAATATAAATATTAATATTTGTTTTTAAGCAGAAACCATTTCAAACTCGAACTCGTCTGTTTTTACTTTAAATTTCTCTCAAAAATTTAGAGGAGAAAAAAATAAACCAAAATTACCCTCGTGATGAAGGCATTGAAGAACGTTTTCAATTAATGTCAGCGATAATATTCACTGTTTATTTCCTTTCATGCCAATTTGGTAAAGTAATGGTGTATTTGAAAATCGTTCATTCCTGAGTGTTATAAAATCTTTACATACCATTATTTGGATTCATGGGTCGATCCTGATCCTGATTTGGGTCATCCTGTAGATATTTGTCGTAATATTTAAGATGTCCTTAATTTCTACGTATTCACATCCTTTTTGGCATTTTAGAAAGAAACTAGAAACATTTAATATATATTTACCCTCGACACTGATTCACTGACTCTGTCACGCAGTACGTAGGAATTTAAATAGGCATTCTATAATTTTCTATAAATAATAATAATAAAAAAAAAATATTTTTTTTTTGTACACAAATTGTGTTTTCCCAAAATTATTTTTTAAACATTTTTTTTTTCCCAAAATTATTTTTTAAAAAATTTTTTTTTCCACAAAATTTTTTTTTTCAACAATATTTTTTTTTTCCACAAAATTTTTTTTTTTCAACAGAATTTTTTTTTTCAACAACATTTTTTTTCCATATTTCAACGGGCGCCATAGGCGCATTACAATTTACTAGTTAATATCAATGGAGTTATGGAGTTCAAATCTAAGAGGAACTCGGGATTTAGTTTTTACGTTCCGTTGGCTCCGAATACCGCCCGAATACCAAGTGTCAAAAGCACTAAGATGGCAACACCGGCCGTTGCTGGCGGCCATATCTTCACAATGCCACAATTCTGTGTCAGTCAGTCAGTCGGTGATGCTCCAACTTCTTCCGTGTAAGCGTGTGAGTGCGTATAAATCTCGTTAACTTTTAACATTTACTTTTAGTATTTTTTCGAGGGGGGGTATACAAAAACAGCAACCGACCGATGCTGTTGTTGTTGTTGTTGTACAACATACTACAACAGCAGTGCTCGTAACAACATCCACATACATACAGACGCAAACAAAAATATTCCACATATCCCTACGTGCATATGTATGAGTATTTATATATCCCTGCCGGGGATTTTGTTTGTTGTTGTTGTTTTAGTAGTTTTACAGTTAGTGGTGTTTGGTGTTGTTATTGTTGTTATACGTTGAGTTGTTTATATTTCACACGCTAATACCCAACAACAGATGGTGCTCATCTGCATAACTCCTCTAACTGCTGCTCTTGCTCCTGTTTCTGGATGCTGGTGCTGGCATACTGTCCCTGCTGTCCCGTATGTTATTGTTGTCATTGCCGCTCCACAATTTCAGGGATGCGAGCGAGAACTAATCCAATTTTTGGGTGTTTGTGTGTTGTTTTTTGTGTCAGTCTGTGTATCATTTTTTCTCGTGTGTTTTGTTGCAAAAATATAAAAATAAGCATTTGCTTCATGTTGTTGTTGTAGTTGTTCATGTCTCTGCAAACACTCGATGTCCACTCACATGTTTCAAGTTTCACTGTGGTTTTCAAGGATGTGCAGAATATATTCACTACGTTTGGTAGAGAATAATATGCTCCTGAACACGCCATAGGTTCAAATGTAGTCTAAATTAAATCCCACAGTAATTCTGCTAGGTCTCTCGACGTTCACTCTCAATCCTTTAACTTGTATTGGTCTGTTTAGGAAGTGATTTCAAAGTACTGCGATTTTGTGTATGGTTTCCTCAGTTCATGATACCAAGGAATTTCAGGCCTTTATCCACTTGTTCTTTCAATCAGAGTCTCGTCAGCGGGTGGTGGATCTCGGTGTTTACCGTGCCTGTTTTAATAACTTCCGACTTCCTCATCCAATTGCACTTTACGCTGTCAGCCTGACTAATAGTGGGGAATTGTTCGCTTCCTAGTTTTGCTGAGTATTTAATACCACTCACATATTCACTCACACAGTTATAAACGCGCACCGATTTTCACCAATACATGATCAACGGTGTATTTTTAATTTCTCATGAACCTTTTCTATATTTTGCCTCAGTATTCGGCATAAAGTACTGATCAGATTGAATCAGTTTGTTGAGTTTAAGCTTTAATAACACAATACACAAGGTGGCCCAAAATGTATCACCATATCTTATGAATTTTGATAATGGCGGGAACGGTGTTTTGCTTACTTAACAAAATACTCCTGACTCTGTTGGTGTTATAATTCTCCGAATTCGATTGAATGGCCATGACTAGGCCCATTTCAGTGTGAAATGAATGCGTCAACAAAATAAATTTACGTTTCATGGGCTCTGACACTTCATGTGAGTGAACTGGTGTTATAGGATGGCCCATGGAGAGATTTGATTCAACTTAATTTGAATATTTGGTCGACCTACAATCATGTTCGCATCAGATCACGATACTTCAGAAATATAAGACTATACGATTTCGGCAGTCGAATATGAACATACAGCAATAGTCTTGTTCAGATTGGTCCCTCTTCACTAAATATGAAATCGAATCCAATTTGATATAATTTAAATTTCGTTGGCATTTTTTTCTTCTTTTCGATCTGTAGCAATTTAAGAATTAAATTAAATTTCAGTATGAGAGAAGTCTTTGGGGCCACTGTCTCATGGCCATGTTGTTTTTACCGCTTGTGCTGTTGATGATGATGACTGCAGTTGTGATAACAGATTTATGTGACATGTGTCAATACTTGTCACACAATACGACGAGTGCTGAAGAGTTTTTGTCTTTGGGCCCCGATTATATAGTTTTTTGCTGCCTTCTGCTCCGCTGTGCCACTTCGGTTATGGGGAGGTGCTGCAAATAGTAATTTTGCATTATTTACAAATAAAACAAAGTGTTGTTGTCATTGTGTATGTAACAAATAACAATCTCAACAACACCAGCAGCAACAGCAGGCAGCAGGCAGCAGCAACAACAAAACAACCATGTGCAATGTTTGTATTGGATAAATAAGTGACAAATTAATACCGACAACTTAAACTTTTTGCTGCTGCTGCTGCTGCTGCTGTTGTTCTCGTTACAATAATTTCACATTCAAAAGTCGAGTGGCAGTTAGGCTTCCCGGCTGGCAGAAAGAAGATCATGACAGGGCCAGGACGGGGACAGCAACGGCGGAATGTATTTCATCAGAACAATGTAAACTGTTTGTTCAAATTGTTCATTTAGCAGCGGCGACAGCAGCAAAAAACTATTGAAATTGACAAATACGAACGAGGAAGTGTGTGCCCAGTGTACACAGTACGACAAAACAGAAAAACATATCATCAGTTAATAAAGTTTTTTACATGATGTGTATGTTGTAGTAGTGATTGTTCGTGCGCTCTGCCCCCTTCAACCAGTTGGCCCTTCTGCCATTACATTGCCTTGGCTTGTCTGCCATATTTATACCTGCCATACCTTAATGATTTCAATTGCAATTTGCTATGGAGCCCCAGGAGGAAGGTGAAATTGTATAACTTTTCATCGTATTAATTTCACTAACAAGTCTCCGCCAATGTTCACATGTCATCGCTGTGAGTACGAACCAACTGTCGTAACTGATTTTTTTACTCGAAGACAGTTTTAAACTTGTGGAGGCACTCAATTTAAAAAAAAACAGAAAAAACTTTCAGTTACGACATTTGATCATGTGTTCAGTGTTTAAGGGTAATCACGAAATATAAATAAAGTCTTTATTGCGAGTTCAGGAATTAAGTCTTGCCTCATCTTGTTTATGGCCAAATGTTAGTTTGCAATTTCGATGTAGCCGGCAGAAAGACAATGAGGAAGACATTAAAAGAAAAGCAAAACTCATTCATGGGCTTTGGCTAATAACCTCGTCTATAAATGAATGCTCTCTCTTCGTCAGGTGGATTTAATGAACGACTTTTCGAAATGATGAACCAAAGTATAAGAATGCGTATAAAATATTGTGGGAAGAGCGATGAAAAACTTAAATAATAAATAAATAATCACATTCTACGGAAACAGATGTAAAATCCCACACGAGTAATGGAAAACCTGTAACGTTGTTTGTGGCCATTGATTATTTTTGTATAGTCGAAAATGCATTTTAAATGTCAAGGGTGGTCAAAATATAATTTTTTGAAATTCTAGAATAAAAAAAAATTAAATAATAATCTATTTTCATCCGCATGTTATTCAATGACCAAAGATTTCCATCATTTCCCATCATAGTAGCGCATCTTGTGAACCCAATTTCCAATTCCTTGCTCTGTCTCCCGAATGGTTTGATCGATATTCACTGTGAGCTATTTAATCGGCTCTACGAAAATTGCCAAAAAAAAAAAATGAAGAATTCAAAAAAAATTCTCATACAAAATGGGAAATTTTTAATAATGGATAATTTTTCATTTGGGGAGATTCTTCATTTTTGAATTGGGGCCATTTTTAATGGATAATTTTTCATTTGGGGAGATTCTTCATTTTTGAATTGGGGCCATTTTTAATGGAAAATTTTTCATTTGGGGAGATTCTTCATTTTTGAATTGGGGCCATTTTTAATGGATAATTTTGCATTTGGGGAGATTCATTTTTGGAGTCATTTTTCACAGAGGCCACCGTCCATGGAACCATTGCAGCCATGAAAGACGGAAAGACTTTGAAAAAAATGTTGTCACATATGTGAAAGCAAAGTACATTTAATTACTATTAATGTATAAATGTAATTTTTTTGTTGTTTTTTTTTAATTAAAACACATAAATCTCGTACCAGAAAAAAATGGTATTTCTAGATAACTTGGAAATGTTAAATATTGCAGTTTGTTGCAAGCGACACCCACAACCCAAATTCCAACTGAATGATTTTTTTCCACTTTGTTGCCGTGAACGAATTGTGTCTATGTTGCCTCTACTTGTGATGGACACTAGTCCCTTTAGTTTATGGCCATTGTAGCATAAAGGATAATCTGGTCTTGGTCCTGAAATATGCATCCATTGCATTCAAACGGGCTAAGTGATTGCAACACACACGCTTTCACTGCTGTCAATGTTCTTCTTTGGAATCATTGTCACTCATTCTGTCCTTCCTTTTTGTTGGTACGACAAACATTTTAAAATGTCTATAATTTCTGCACTGCAGAAAAGGATTTCCGAATATGTGTCAATCTTCGTCTTTTATTGTGGAAAAATCTCACAAAAAAGAAATCTCACACAGATTCTTCTTCCATTTTCCAAGCCATTCCGAACAACGCAATCCGCCAAGAGTAAAACACACATACTCATCGTCGTCAGTACGCATAAATATTTTGCACTTCACAAATAAAAACGCATCTTATCATCGTCACAATCGGAGGCACTACTGGTGGCAGTGGCTTGCCTCCATATGTTGCTGTTGCATTCCTTAAACAAACTGTGTGGATGGGAGGGGCAGGGCAAGAGTGGCGCTGTGCGGAGTAGTAGTTAGTACGGTTTATGGACTATGACGACGACGGTGGCTTAAAATCATGCACATAAACTCGGCTATATAGAAATGTACGTACATGTGTATGTCTGTCTGTATGTATGTATGTATGTATGTATGTACGAGTTCCATAGTCAATGGTTGGTTATAAATGAAGATGAAAATAAAATAAAGAATTAAAGTGGATTGAGTCGAGCAGAAAATTAAGCTGAAAAGCTTGCGCTGAAGAGATTTTTCCTTAATTTTTTGTTGTTGTTCGCTGTTCATCGTTCGTTCGTTCGTTCATTTCCACTTTTTCCTTCATGTACAGGCACATGCACATGCACATACACAACATACACACACGCATACTCACACCCGTGCATGTTTTACAAACACATACACTCAAACAATGCAATAAAAATTAGGTCAAAGATCAAGAGGAGAATCACATCAGGCAGGCCAGGCCAGGCCAGGCAAGGCAAGGCAACCCCAAAAACATTTCAAGCCACCAACCAACCAGTCAAGTCTACCAGTCAGTCAGCCATCCAGCCAGTTAGCGGGCCAAGAGCCAGCGTAATGGCAATTCAGTGAAGCACCAAAGTCCAAAGTCGGGTAGTCGGTGGTGGTAGTGTATGAAAGCAATCATGTACTTCGTACAGAAAGAGAGTGGCATAAGAAGTGGGGTAAACTCTTTCATTTCAAGGTTAGTTCTACTGACTGTCTTCACACACCACTGTCACTGCATTAGGAATATCTTCTATAGAAATACTTTCATTACTCCCCAATCCAGAAGTAACATCACCACAATCTTGCTTATGGAGACGGATAAGTGTGGGATTTCATTATCCAAGTGGAATCGTTCAATAGACATCAATTTTTGGAAGTGAGTAAAATAATTTTCTCAAAAAAAAGTAACAAATGGATGGACTCAAACACATACGAATGGATGAAATAATGTTGTAGTTATATAGACCATGAGTCTATTGAGTTAACTCATTGAAGAAGGTACTACAGTGTAGTACATCTCATGTTTGGGGGGGGGGGGGGGGGGTGGGTTGTGGCACAAGGATAAAAAAAAAAAAAAAAAAAATCTTAATATATATTTACCCTCGACACTGACTCACTGATTCACTGATACACTGATTCCCTGATTCACTGATTCACTGATTCACTGACTCTGTCACGCAGTACGTAGGAATTTAAATAGGCATTCTATAAATAATAATAATAAAAAAAATAATATTTTTTTTTGTACAGAAATTGTGTTTCCCCAAATTTTTTTTTTACCAAAATTTTTTTTTTACAAATTTTTTTTTTTACAAAAAATTTTTTTTTTCAACAAAATTTTTTTTTTTTCAACAAACATTTTTTTTTTCCACAAAATTGTTTTCCAACAAACATTTTTTTTTACACAAAATTTTTTTTTTCAACAAACATTTTTTTTTTTCAACAAAAATTTTTTTTTTCAACAAAAATTTTTTTTTCAGCAAACATTTTTTTCCCACAAATACTTTCTGAAGCAAATTAACGGGCGCCATAGGCGCATTACAACTTACTAGTGTATGAATATGATCCCTCTTTGTGGGTTGTTGAGGATCTTGATAAACCTCCATCACTCTAAGGGTCATATCAACCGGTTGTTTGCCACTCAACGTCAAGAATGAAGTTTGCCGGCAACTTCTGCTGCATATTTTATTCTCGATGGTCGAACGGAAGAAAGATCGAGAACGGACGGCCAATAAGGCATACGAATGGTAGACAACAGGTGGCTCAGAAACGCATACTAAAGATATTGCGACTTAAGTTGTACGTCAACTTTTTTCTTTCCCTACAATTTGGTCTTTTTTAACGGTGCAGCATATCTGCTTGCCCTTCTTACCAACAGTGTCTGGTCAATATTGTGTCGTCTCTGTCCGGATTGTATTTAGGTCTCAGCATGAGGATTATTTGAGATATCCCACAGAAATGTGTATGCAGAAGAGTAGTCGGAGTCATTCGGAATTGTATATGTAGTATCCTTCACGCCAGACGGATCGCGCGAGAGCACCGCCCCGACAACTTAGTGTTGCAATATTTTCGCTCCCAACCACAACATTTAATCTACTTTTTGTGGTTTAAATAGAGGACCCTTTGTTCTACCTGTCCCGCTAAAATTTGTCGACGAGTGTGGGATTATATTTTTTGTTTTCACTTTCCATACCACCCCCTTAAGAGTACACCATCCACACATAGTTAAAGTTAAACGCTTGACTGGTTGTTTGAATGACTGAAAGAACTACTAAATGACAGACAGACAGACAGAGTGGCTGACTGGCAAACTATTAGTTGAACTGTTATGCTTTGTCGAATATGTGTATTTTGGAATCATCTTAAAGAGCAGAGCGTTCACTTGCACACATTCTCCTGCACTCCGGAGCGGAACGTATATTGTGAATAGTTTGGGGGTTTTCCTCATCCCAATGCTCCTTCCACTGGAACTATTGGCCGTGCTGCTGCTGTCATATGTTCGTTAGCTGGAGCAGAGTTTGGATAGCCAGTTTTCACCAAAAACAAAAAAACGAAACCGATGCGAAAAAAAAACCCACCCAGTAAAACGTGGCTAAAAAATATGCACATGTGACAACAACATTGCATTTGGTATGAGAACATATTGTATGTGGCAACGATGCACAGTGTTTCGAAACATAGGTGGAGTGTCCATAAAATGACATTTAATTTGGAGAAGAAGAATCGACCCACTGTCATGAACGTTTGGAAAGTGTATTCTTTCTTTCTAAAATTATTCCAACATTATGGTTTGAATCCATGTTGGTTGTTAACACTCGATGTTGGAGAATCGGGGACTCGTTTTTACACATTCTTTTTGTCCAACCCTTACACATCATCAGATTTGTACACCATATTCTATTCCGGGCCACTTATCGTTTTGGGAACACTGTTCGACGACGCATTGGCTGAGTGAGCAAGCGGCAGTACATCATGTGGCATCAACCGGCCCTAGAAACAGGAGCAGCATTCTGTCCCGGGCACAACACAGCAGTAGCGTACAATTTAAGTTCAAGTAGAAATATTTAGCAGTGTCTTTAGTTTTAGTTTCGATTTCGGTTTCAGCTTCAGTTGTTGTTGGCGTTGCAGCTAACGTGTATTTAAAGTGTTACCATATTGATGTTTACCGGGCTTATACGAACGTACGAGCAGCGTGAATATACGTGAGTGGGTGGGTGGGTATTGTTGGCCAGCATGATCTTCCCCTCATGATGGCCAATTATTCAGAGGGGAATTGTTGTGGGTCGGTGGGTTGGATGACAACTTTTTGGATTGGATCCTTTTCCATGTCGTGTGGGTGTCCGAGGGGGAGGGAAGTGGCAAAACGTAAAACGTTTCTAAAACAGTCGAAAAATAAGGCAGTCGGGCACATGCAATGAAGCTGAAATGATGATGGCACCTTTGAGAGAAGAAGCAGCAGTAGCAGGCACAACGACAATGGAACGTACAACCCGTGGTAACGTCAGCAGAATTATAAACAGCAGCATCGAAAATGCGGCGAAGGAGCAACCGGAATAGAAATCAGGCTTTCTTCGTTTGCTTCAGTAACGAGTTGAAAATGTGTCTGTTTAACTATCCGTCTTTAAGCGCACCTCCCCTTACCCGTCCCCCATTTGCAGTGTGTGTGTGTGTATTTAAGATTGAATATAAGTAGCTTAAGTTGTCGAAGCTAAGGAATCATTTGTATGTACATACGCATGTACAAGACATGACTTGACATAGCATGATGGCATCCATGGCATACTCTGATGATGCCATCCATGGTTCGGAATTGAATTGCCATGGCCTGGCCTGGCCTGGTTGGTTGGCTTGGTATGCCACGGAATGCCAGTAGCACAAGCAATGACAGTTGGAGTACCACTTCAACAATTTAGCAACAATTAAGACCACAAAGAAATTTCAGTTTCACTTCGTCTTCGTCTTCTGCTTTTTCAGTTCTATTGTCTTTTTAAGTTAGCAATGCTAATTTACAAAAAAAAAAAAACGAAAAAATGAAAAAAGGCGTTAAAAAAATAAATTCTGTAACGCAACATTTAAACATTGACGGGATCATCGTTGAAAACGAGATGGAGCAAAATTTGAAATTTGGAAATTTTGCTGTTTAATCAAATATTATTCCAGGACAGCTAAAAGTTCTAAAGTCATGAGCGTCACAATATGTGATCCACTACACTCTATGGTAGTTTTTTTTTTCTAAACTGGGACCATTAAGTTTTAAAAGTGGGTCCTGTGTTGGATCATCATTTAAATGGGTTATAATTTCTGACATATGAATTGACAGCCTGTGATTCATTTGGCTAGGGACTTTATCAAAACATGTCGCGAATATAGTCTGTCTGTTTTATTGGGGAATTCCATTTTATTTATTTTACCAGAATCGTTGAATTTAATATTTTCTCTTACTTACTTGGGTCTACAAACTGTTGTTGGTCTTGGCCTGCTTAAAATGTGGTTTCCAAACACTTGGGTCTTGTGCGTACTTTCTTCAGTTCGTTTCTACCAAACATCACCATTTGGAGGCGATATCCGTTATCCTTAACAGCCACCACAATATCTGGTGGTTAAACACTTCAGGGATTCTGAAATTCCATGTTTGGATTCTGAACTTCCATGTTTGGAATCTAAGGCTGATGAGACGCATATTTGATTGGCGGTAGTTATACTAGAGTCTGCATCACTAAGTCACCAAAGGTTAATGAGCCTTATACAATACACCGATGTTCCCTTTTCCATCTCATTTTTTTTAATGTAGGATAACTGTAGGTATGTGTATTTTATTAGAAATCATTATTTTAACATGAACCTCGAATAAATTCGATTTCGAAAAGGAGGTCATACATAAACCGTATTTGTGGTTGAACGGCTCTGATAAGAAAAGTTCATTGTCCTTCGGGCGGAATAAAAAACGTACATTCCAATTGTCCACTAATTCCAATTTCTTTTCATTTAACTCAATTTTCATTTCCGTCATACAAAAACCTGCACAAGTTTCCATGTCGACGAAAACGTTTTCTAAATTAAAAACACAAAATCAAACTGGGTGAAATTTCCATTTCAACCAAAAGTTGGCACGTCACTGCTCAGTGCAACACAAAAAACGTAGATAAAGAAACTCTATTTGCCCAACGAAAACAAAATTAAACGTTACGAAAGACTGAGGGATAGAAGAAGAACACGGTGAGGTAACAAAAATCCATTCTGTGAATTGGGTCTATGGCAAACATTAGTTAAGCATGGGAATTACGCCGAACTGGTGGAATTGACTCAATGACTGACTGAATACCGAGCCGGCTGGCCTGGCTGTCCAAACGAAATGAATACCTGAAGCAATTTATTTAACATGACTTCAGAGAGAGTGTCGCACATATACACAGACACAAGCACACACACACACACAGGAACCCGTAAAAAGTGCGACGGTGACAATGTCTCCAAAAAAAATGGCAAGTTCTGGCTTAACTAGCTGTTGGATGCTTCCATCATTCATCCATCCGTGCTTCCTGGGCACACCACAGCTCCTTAGCATCCCGAGAGTGCGCCACTAACTATAATGATGCGATAGGATATTACCGCTCTGGCCTGTCCTCTGTACGAGTATTTAGATACTTATCATATGTTAAATGCGAAATACGTGCCATTGCCATAGTCGGAAGAGCATATGTTTGCATATGTATCTGATACGGACGTATCCGAACGAGAATGTCGTACGTAGTTACGACATTCTACGTTCTATATTTCACGTTGAACGACGTATGAACATATCACTGCTCTGTTATCTCCTGCTTGGGATGCGTCCTCTTCGTCATCCTCTTCATCTTCATCATCATCTGGTTCGCCTGCACTCCATTACGTGGCGTGTTGTGGTTACAACCGCCACTATAACAATTTCAAAATTCCTTTAAATACAAATGTGGGGTATTCTATTCTTCTACTTCTACTTCTACTTATGCTGTGTGGTGTTTCCGTTCGCCCGCTCAAGCTGTCCGTCCGTCCGTCTGTCTGTGCCTACTTCTCTGTTTAAGTAAATCAGTGAATGGGTGAAACATGGTCTGGGGGTTGCTCGGTGAGCTACAGCGAAGGGAAGGCGGCAATGAGTGAGTGAATAGGTTCATGGTGAACCTCCGGTTTTATGCATACTTGTATTTTTGCTCATACAATAAGCATTGTTCAAATGATAAAAAAAAACAGAAACAGAAACAGAAATTGTTTTGTGGGGCAATGGGAATACTTTACATTCTGATACAGTGCACCCAGTGAGAAAGTATCGGAGATTAGTTGAAACATCTTAATAAAACATTAGACGGGAAGATCCATATAATAAGGCGACTTAATCGAGGACACCAGTTGTCAGTAAAAGACAGTGAGAACATTTTTCTGCCTCGGTAGGATATCGGCATCATGGGATGTAGAATTTCTGCATCGAATGTAGAGGAAGGGTCGTACTGATTCTTTGGGATCAGAAGCAAAATCATTGAAATACCATGGAATCAACAACATGACCATTAGGTTTGTAAAATATAAGCTGTATTACCATGTAATGCAAACATGTACTTACCGATTTTTTTTCTAGGTAAGGATTATTGGAATTATGTTCTATTTCACTAATCTTTGCCTACAAGTCAGATGCGCATCCCAGTAAGCTTCCGAAGTGAACTATTACAATTTTTTTTTAATTGAACTTTATTAGACTGGTTAATTGTAAGGTTCAGAAAATGGTAGTCATTTATTAAATTTCAAAATGTTTTAGGCCTGTAAAAAAGTTAGGCACTCCTTTCGAAGGCAGTGTCTCTCCTTTTTCATATGAGTGCCTGTGTGTGCTAATATGAATGGGCTGCGTGTGTATGTGTGTATGTCTGTGAAGCTTTTCTCTTTTGTTTTTTTGTTGTTGTTGTTCGCAGTATAATGATGACCTAAAATTTAACGTTTTTAAAGTATTTTTATTGATTGCTGACTTAGACAATTTATTTTTATGTCATTGCATGGGTTTTCCTCGAGCCGTTTATTCATTCCATTCATTCTATTCATTCATGCCGCAACCATCCACAACAACTTCACTCTCTGTCTTTCTCTTTCTCTGACTGTTTCAGTGTACCACCCAACAGCCAGTCAGCTGTATGTACGGTTAGGTGTGTATGTCTATCATCGTATCGTATCGCAACGTAACAATTCGTATCGCATCTCGCATCGCGTTGTTGTTGTGTGTGTTTTTTCCGACGTATATTTTCTCGCATTGTATTCGAATTTAAATTTAAAACCGTTAGACAGTTTTCCTCCATTGTTGTTGTTGTGTTTTGTATGTGACAACCGATTTGGCCTTTTCTCTTTGTCGCTGCTGCAAACTCTTTCGCTTGTTTTGTTGTTATTGTGTGAAATGGCTTTATTTATTGTTGTTCAAATTACTGGTTAATCAACTGGATTCGTTCGAACTATTCCGACGACTACTCGAGTATTTCAGTTGTCATTTCGAGTGGAAAACAGAGGCAACAACAACAACAACAAAAGTGAAATGGGAAATCATCAATTTGCATCCAAGTCATTTGGATTTTGTGTTTCGCCTGGGTTTTTCTTTTTTCTTCTTTTCGTCCTATTTTTTTTGCCTTGTTTGCTCTTTTTTTTTGGCGCAGCAAAAAACAATGAAAAAAGTTTATAAATTACAAACTATTATGAATAGAGGTTAAGTTGAACCACAACGACAACAAAAGAGCGACAATATAAATTAGTTGGGAGTTGTTGTTGGCAGGGTAATTGGCAAATTTCCTTAGCTTTTTTGGGGGTGGGGAGGGATGGAGATATTTGAATGTGACGAATGATTTTAATGGTGGAGGAAATGGAACTTGATTTTGTCAGATGTTCTTTTGTGATCATCAAATGCTGATATATTGAAAGAAATGTATTACGCGTGAGTATGCCAGTATAAAGGGTGTTCCAAATACACGTATCTCAACGTCATTTTGTTTATTGGAAATAACAAGAATTTCCATTATTTAGGCAACAACATTTCATTTGTGTATTTCCTTGGAATGACGTCAAACAATAAAAGACCGTTCCCAGAAGCTTATCCAAAAACCAAAAAAATCCTGACAATCAGCGATATAGACTGCGGTGAGACCACGTAACATTACTACTACTAGCATTACATTTTTCTATGTCATCTGCAAGACAATTGAAGATTTATTACTATACACTGAAAACTCCGGTGGGCGGACACCAACGGTCGGTGTTTTCCGTCCACGGGAAATGTTCGCCCAGCGGAGATTAATTTGCTCTAAAAATACCGCATGGGACCGAGAAATTTGTCCGTCTACTGGAGCTACTTATTTTTTTCTCCGATGCCACCTTCCCTTTACCAGGAGGCCTCTATACCTCTGCGGGCATAAATCTGTAACGATAATATAATTCCTTCTACCATTTTGTATTGACCAGGAAATAAATTCATTATCAGAATAGAAATTCATCTCTTACGTGCAAGTGCAAGTTCAATGTCAAGCTCTCGGACAGTTTTACGAGGCCAGAACATGTCGGATTACCGAACATTTCTGCACCACTTAACAAAACCGGAAACCGAGTTTCAATTAATAAAATAAACACCTCAATTCGACATTAATCTATTTGTAGCCAGTGATTTTGAAATAAACATTCGAATTGACTCAGTTAATTTTTAAAATTTCTAATTTTTCTGCTGTCGGTGTATGACCTGACAGAGGAAAGTTTAAGGCTGACATTTTTAAATTTCTCGCACCACTGGCATTTATATAAGACTTTCTTGCCTCCACCTATTACTTCCTTTTTTTCTTTTACTATCGTTTTCTCACATTTCTGTTTGGCAATGCACTTTTTTTTCTCCGTATAACGTGTAATTTACAAAATAATTATTTGCTGCGAAATTACTTCCGGTGCTTAAGAACGACAAAATATTCAGTTTCATCGACATTAAAAGCAGTTCCCTTACATTTTTAAGGAGTTTAAGAAGTCTACTATTATATCAGTATTGCAAAAGACCTTTTTTTTTTTATTTAAAATTGGCCTCGAGGAAAGAAAAGGTTCCACTTAAATACAATATTCATAAAGGTAACATGGTAACGAACAGAAAAATCCCCAAATAACGTTCTGTCATCCTATCAGTGCTGATGAGTATCTTTTAAACAGCAATCGGACTAATATGAATGATATGATATTTTTTTTGTTTGTTTTTGGGTAAACCCACCCCCACATTTATTCAGTTTTTTTTTTCGGAAACATAAAAATCTATAAAGCAGATATTATATACAAGAAAGGAGTCCCTCGAAATAGAATATTTAATAAATCCTCCTTAATAAATTGGACATTTTTCGAACAATTTGGTTAAATTACGAACGTTCGTGCGACCCTTCCAAGTAAACGTTTTAAAAAATAACTGTCGACTCCCCCCACCAGCAACTGCAGCAACCAACCCCTCGGTCATAATATAATTCATACTGTGTAGAACAAAAAAAGAAGGACATTTGTCCAGGAAAAAAATATAGCTAAAAACAAAAAGGATTTTCTCTTCAGCCACTACTTTATGGATTAACCCGTTTTTCCAATAAATTATGCAACCAACTACGTTGGCCATTCAATGAAAATCTATTTTACCGAGATTTCTCCTTGGTTTCACCCAAAGAATATCAAGTGGAAAGCTGTTTGCTTTTTTTTCCATTGTGGACTTGAAATAAATTGAAATCAAACGGAGACCGGGTTAAAGTTTTAGTTACACTCGAACAAAGGCAAGTGGAAATGTTGGAATGTTAGTTCATTGTATTAGAATATTAGTGACCATGAAAGCGGCTCATAATTCTGCGAAATCAATTTAATGGGCACACAGAGTCCTCCCATTCCAATTTACGTACAGCAATAAAACATCGTGAATCATGGTCAGAATCTCTCGTCAGTCAAAGTGACTCAATATTTTAAGAAATTACAAACGGTATGACATATTTAATGAGCACTACATTATATGGTGGAAAGGTCTAAAATGTCTCTTGGCAGATTCAACCTTCTGACCTAAAATCTAAAGCACTTCGTGGCTACACTTTTGTGCATGTCCCGATTATTACCAGACATGCACATGCGGTCTGGTCTTAACAATAGCATTTTGTCGGATGGCCTAAATAGTTCCATTCAATCCAAGCGTTTTCTCAATCTTTTGTTTTAAATTGACTCTATTGTAACGTTTTTGCCGCAGTTTTTTCTACGAGTGTACGCCAGCAACTCCAATGACTATTTAAGAGGATGATCTAAAATAAATAGAAAAAAAAGAGAGCGAAAAAAAAATACTCTGAAATAAATGTTTTAAAAACAAAATCCAGTGTTGCTTCTGCTGGTGTCGTTGTTATTTCAAAAAAGCACGTGCCGCATTAAATTACAAAAGCAAAGGAGACCTTTTGACCGCAAACATTAAGATAAACAACTGAGCCACGGCAGAAAACCGCACAAACACACACACACACGCAAAGACACTCACACCGACGCTAATGGAGCCAACAACAGCAACAATAACACAATAAACACAGTGTGTTTTGTTACTAAATAAACACTCTCACTCGCACGTACAGCAAACACACATACACACACATATACTGTGCACATACTTACTGAGACGAGTGTAAGAATCTGAACTTCATGACACCGACGAGTTAACAGTGGCTAAGAGAAGCAGAGAAGCTACAGCCAACACTACCGAAGAAAGCGAATACAAAAGTGAGGCCGGACCAGAAGATGGATAACATTAAACGGAGTCAAAACTAGAGTACTCACCTCAAAATAGCTCCTTTTCTAAAACTGCACAGTATTTCAAAATAGCAGAAAGCTGTGAATTATCTCTCTTCTAAAACAGGGACGAAAAGTGAATATAAAATATTAATAAAATGTTTATAAATAAAAATATAAAATAAAATGTTTAGACAGAGTATAAAATCGCAGATTATATGAAACAATTGAGCCTTTTTTAATTAACTTTTTTTCAATTAATCTCCCTATAAAATAGCAGATAAAATTTTTTTTAATTAACCCAATTAAAAAATGATGGAATTTCGCGGGAATGTCAATTTATAATTGTAATTTTTGGTTAATGCGTTTGTATTCTCATGTCAATAAAAAGTTTCATACAAAAAAAAAAACAATTCTGCGTATCATCTAAAACTATGTTGTTTTCATATGTTACGGCTATTGCATTCTTATAAAGTAACTGATATTTAACATAAATTTGGTTGTGATTGCCATATTCACATAAAACACTTCTGTTATTTTATTTGTGCATATAACTGAGCAGTATATCAACAAATTGTCCATTAAAATAAAATTTGTTTGCTAATTTTTCAAGCAAGTTTTCCTGTTGAGAGATTTGTTCAGTAACCCTGTGTGGAGAGAAACATTTATTTATTAACTTAAATTGCCGCCCAACTTGAATTTTTAAACTGTTTAACTAAATTTATTCATGCTTCAGGATTAACTAGTTATATAACAATTCTTCGAGAGAAATCTTAATATCTTAAAAAAAACAAGTATTATTTTGCTTTGCGGATTCGAAACACCGTGCTGCACGTGTGTATGTGTGAATATACGATGGCCCCATTTTCTTTGTATCGGATTGCTGCTGCTGTGGTTGTTGCTTTTGGCCTTTACACTTCATGTCTAAAAGGCATGAGTAAATAGTAAAACGCAATATGTGAACGAATGAATGAATGACTGAATGATTTTAAGGTAAAGAAGAGGAGGACTTAATTAGAGAAAAACAGATACTCACACACACACAAATACACAGCGCTCACTCACGACTAATGAGAAGTTGGACGACGACAACGACTCATAATTATGATAAAGCCATAATTGTAATTGTAATGGTAGTAGGGGAGCGGGGTGTTGTACAAATGTTGGCAGTGGCACTCGCCTGCTCCTTACCCAATCTTGTGGTGGGTAGGTTGAAGTGGAGGGCCAGTGAATGTGGCAAAAGAGTAGTTGGGATAGTTGGTGGTAATGGTAGGGATGTATGTGTTGTGATTGTCTTCATACTGGTCGGTCGGGGGAGTGAGGGCGACCTGGTGGGAGGGATTATAGTTTAAACAAAAGCTAATGGCTTGGTT